>CM056056.1:36957192-37417919 GCA_029574335.1 Rana kukunoris
CACATGTGGCCGACGGAGCAGAACTAACGTCAACTATATAAATAATAGGGCAAGCATTGCAGGGATTATACGGCGAAGCTCTCCTCTTTTTGGACAGGTGACCCTTCTGCTTTGGATTAGATGTGAATCATTTAATCCACTGGTGGCCACCAGCTCCCACAGCAAGCACTAATGGAAGTTACATTTGCACTTAGCATTGGAAAATGCTTTGAGATACCGTCGACATTAATTCTGGTCTACTAACTGCTGTGACCAGAAAAGAAATGAATCCCGACCCTGAGCACACAGAAACATCTTATTAAAACGAAGAGGTACACTGCATTCTGGGGAGGAGGTTTAAAGACGGGATTACAGGATCAAATATGACTTTACACAAGGATAGCTAAAAAGCAGGGCAACACTGAAATACGGGCAAGCAACTGGGTCATAGATGGCTTACGGAAACTTAATTGATCTCTTTCATTATAGTAGATCTATAGGCAAAAATGGAACAGCTGAACATCGGAATTAAACATAGCCATCCGCCTAATTTTAAAGACTACCGTGGAACCCCGGATTGCGAGTAACTAGCGTTTCGCAATATGCGCACTGTATTTTAAAGAAAATCGGGACTCGATTTGCAAGTGTTGTCTCGCAAAACTAGCACGATTCAGGCTAAATCGGTGTGCAGTACCGCTTTTGGCCTGAGGTGGGGGCGCCGGAGCCGAGCGTTGCCGATCGTCGCAGTTCGGGAATGCACGGAAAGGCCCGAGGACAGCACGGCTGACCTCTGCAAATCTCAGGTAGGAAGTCTTTCCGAGGTCAACCAAAGTGTCCTCAGGCCTTTTCCGAGGCTCTCTGGTGCTCCCCACCTCTGGCCACATGCGGTATTGCATCCCATTGAAGTCAGCGCAGAAGAAATTATTTTCGTTTTCCATTGACTTCAATAGGGAAACTCGCTTTGATATGAGAGTACTTTGGATTACGAGCATTCTCCTGGAATGGATTATACTCGTAATCTGATGTTCCACTGTATTCGCCTTTTTTATGGTCATTAAAAATATCTGGATATGATGCCAGTTCAAGTTGAATCGGCGTTGTCTGAATTTCCAGAAAACGTGAAGTGAAATCATTGGGCTGTCACTCTGCAGGACAATATAGGGAAGTCTAAATTGCCTGGGGGAGAAGTCTGGCAGAACTTCTTCTAATCCTCATAAAGTGTCACTAAAATCTTATCTAAGAATTTTCTTTTGTATTTCACACCATTAGTGGGCTTCAGCAACATCCGATTTTCGTGCGGCCATCGACTTCGAGCGATCAGACATGTTGGAAATTTTATGAAAAACAAAACGATCTTCTAATCAATGGTGCAAGAAATGTAATCTAAAAAGAATTGCAAGAAAAGAAAATTCCCGGAAAGGAAAGAAGATTGCCAGCCACGAAAATTATTTTCTGTAGCAACATGAGGTGAAATTAAAGGCTTGGTTGGCCAAATATCGAAATCAATGGTGGCGCCATTGGATCAAAAAAAAAAACGCACAAATTTTCTGATTTTCAAAAGAAAATTCTTTCAAAATTCGACCATGTAGAGATTTATGCCATAAATTTTTTTTTTAACCTAGTAATGGAGGTGAACTGAATTTTTTTGCGGTATTGCGACGGACAGGTCGGACACTTTAGACACATTTTTGGGACCACTGACACTTACAGAGCGATCAGTGCTATAAATATGCACAGATTACTATGTAAATGTCACTGGCAGGGAAGGGTTCCCCATGTATGTGTTCTAACTGTGTTCCCTATGTGTGTGTTCTAACTGTGGGGGGGATGGCACTAACTAGGATAGAGATGACAGATGAAAGACGACCTGTCTCCTCTGACAGTACAGGGATTTGTGCGTTTATACACACACCAACCCCCGTTCTGCTGCTCGTGCACGCGTTTTGCGTGGCTGGCAGCGATCGCCGGCCACGCTCATCGGGTTCCCCACTGTGAAGAAGGCGCACATGCCTCCGGCGGCGCTTGCACGTGCCCTCTGGTGGCTCTCCTGGGCAAAGCTGTATATGTATGGGATTTCGCCCAGGCGAGCCAGTCGGGAACCGGTTTATATCTCCTAAACATGCACCTTTTAGGAGATATTCCTTGTCTATGCAGCCAGTGAAGAAACTTTTCCGACGAAAACAACATAAATCCAAACGATTTTCGGGAGTAACTAAATAAATGTATTTTCCAAAACGAAAATGAAAAAACTAGGGTTGTCCCGATACCGATACCAGTATCGTTATTGGGAGCGATACCGAGTATTTGCGGGAGTACTTGTACTCCCGCAAATACCCCCGATACCTAAATAGAATACTTACCCCCCCCCCCCCCCCCCGCCGCATACCGCAAAGCCGCCGCCGCATACCGCCGCGTTAATCCCCCTGCATTACAGCGCGCATTACAAGCTTTCGTTTGAATACTTGTAATGCCCGCCGCGCCATGTATAGACACTCCCCTTCTCGGGATTGGACGGATCCGTCCATTCCCGAGAAGGGGACTATCTATACATGGTGCAGCGGGCATTACAAGTATTCAAACGCAAGCATGTAATGCACGCTGTAATGCAGGGGGATTAACGCAGCGGTATGCGGCGGCATCATATCTACTACTACAGGTATGGGGGACATGGCTGCAATATGGGGGGGACATACATGGCTGCATCTGTGAGGGACATGCTGCATCTGTGAGGGACATGCATGGCTGCATCTGTGAGGGACATGCATGGCTGCATCTGTGGGGGGCATGCATGGCTGCATCTGTGGGGGGCATGCATGGCTGCATCTGTGGGGGGCATGCATGGCTGCAATCTGTGGGGGGCATGCATGGCTGCAATCTGTGGGGGACATGCATGGCTGCAATCTGTGGGGGACATGCATGGCTGCAATCTGTGGGGGACATGCATGGCTGCATCTAAGGGGGACATGCATGGCTGCATCTAAGGGGGACATGCATGGCTGCATCTGTGGGGGACATGCATGGCTGCAATATGTGGGGGACATGCATGGCTGCAATATGTGGGGGACATGCATGGCTGCAATATGTGGGGGACATGCATGGCTGCAATATGTGGGGGGACATGCATGGCTGCAATATGTGGGGGGACATGCATGGCTGCAATATGTGGGGGACATGCATGGCTGCAATATGTGGGGGACATGCATGGCTGCAATATGTGGGGGACATGCATGGCTGCAATATGTGGGGGGACATGCATGGCTGCATCTGTGGGGGGACATGCATGGCTGCATCTGTGGGGGGACATGCATGGCTGAAATATATGTGGGGGGACATGCATGGCTGAAATATATGTGGGGGGACATGGCTGCAATATATGTGGGGGGACATGGCTGCAATATATGTGGTGGGACATGGCTGCAATATATGTGGGGGGACACGGCTGGATTTGGGGACACATTTAAAAAAAGTATCGGTATTCGGTATCGGCGAGTACTTGAAAAAAAGTATCGATACTTGTACTCGGTCCTAAAAAAGTGGTATCGGGACAACCCTAGAAAATGGAAAATTGTATACTCACCTTTCCGTAATTTTCCTTTCCTGACGCATCTTCATGGCAGCACACACTGGGTTGTGACTCCGCCCCCACAACCTGACAGGATTGGTTAGCTATAACTTTGAAGGGGAGACGCCCCGCATCATTCTCTGTATATATCATCATAAAACAGCAGGGTGGGCATCTGTGTGCTGCCATGAAGATGCGTCAGGAAAGGAAAATTACGGAAAGGTGAGTATACAATTTTCCATTTTCCTGACGCATTCATGGCAGCACACACTGGGATATAACTCGCCAGTCGGGTGGGTGCAAGAAAACAGTAATATTTATTCTTTATAGCGCTGAGGAATTGGCTCTAAGAACAGATCTGCCGAAGTCGACGGTAGCCAGGAGAGCAGAATTCACTCTGTAGTGAGAAATGAAGATGTGTTGGGAAGACCAAGTTGCTGCTCTGCCTATGGTTTCCGGTGAAGTCCCGCAATATGCTGCCCAAGAAGTGGCCTCTGCCCCTGTCGAATGAGCCCTAATGCCCTCTAGGAGGCGTAAGTTGCTGGATGGAATAGGTCTCCTTGATAGCTTTAACAACCAAGAGGTAATGGTACGGGAGGTAGCTGGCTGACCTCGTCTGCTCCCGTGTGGGATAATCAAGAGAGAATCCGTCTTCCTGAGATGTAGCTGTGACGTAACTGGAGATGGTAGACTTGACATCCTAGTCATGGGACTCGCCCCTCTCATTAGTAAAAGACGAAAGGACGATGTCCTGGTTATAATGAAAGGAGGAAGTTACCCTTGGATAAAAATGGTCTGAGGGCTTCAGAACCACTCTGTCAGGGAAGAACACTGAATAGGGGTTCCATAGCCATAAGTGCTTGTATCTCCGGCGCCCTCTTAACTGAGGTGATAGCAATACGGGAAGCCATCTTCAGAGCTAGGTTCCACGGTGAGACTAAGTTGAATGGAGAAAAAGGTGGATTGGACAGGGCCTCGAGTACTACACAGAGATCCCCTGTTGGAAAGGCTGGCCTCCTAGGTGGTCTGATCTTACGTAGGCCCTGAGGAACAGAGTGACCAGATGATGAAGAGCCCATCTAGTACCCGTCATGGCTGAAAGGGCAGATACTTGCACCTTCAGGGTACCCAAGCCCGGGCCCTTGTTAAACCCTGACTGAAGAAATTCAAGAATTTGAGATGAGATTCCAATGTCTTTGCTGCGATGACACGAACCTCTCCCAGATCCTAGTATAGGTGACATCAGTGGAGCTCCTTAGAGCTTGTACTAAGGTTGATATTACCTCCTGAGAGTATCCTAGTTCCCCTAACCTAGCCCTCTCAGCTTCAAAGCTGGCAAATGCAGCTTCTCTGGGCTGGATGGAAGAATTGCCTCTGATGTATGAGATCCCAGGTTACTGGAAGATGTATTGAGGCCGCGTACCTAGTTGTAGCAAGGTCGTAAACCATGGCCTCCTCAACCGGAACGGTATTAGTACAATAACTGTGGCTGAGGACTTCCGAAGTCGGGACAGGAATCTTGTAATCCGAGAAGTTGGAAGAAAAATGTACCCCAGCTCGCAGCTCCATGGAAGAACTAGGCAGTTTGTCCCTTCAGGTAATGGAAAGTGGGCTCTGGACAGGAACCTCTGACACTTGGAGTTCTTTGGCGTGGCCGCTAGGTCGACTTCTGGTTCTGGTACTAGTTTTCGTAAGAATGGAGAATACCTGTTGGTTCAGGGACCGTTCGTGTGTTTGAAAGTGTCTCTCGGCCTAGGTAGTTGGCCAACGAATTCTGTGTTGCTGGGACGCATACTCCCCACAGATCTAACAGGTGCACTTGTGCCCCTTCCATTATGAAGCGTGCGACTCCTGATGCTCAGCTGTCTCTGGATACATGACACCGCTACTTGTTGTCCATCCTGATCAGGACACTCTTCCTCTATAGAAGAGGCGCAATGGCCAAGAGGGCCTGAAAGGCTGCTCTGAGCTCTAAAATATTTGACACTATGCCCTGAGCCCGAAAATGCCACTGTCCTTGGGCTACTCAGTCTAGATAGTGTGGACCCCATCACCCCTGGCTGGCGTCCGATGTTACTACTTCTGGACTAGGGGGAACTTTTGGAATGGACTCCCTGAGGTTGGACGGGTGTGTCCACCACCATACTAATTGCTTTACCCAGTTCGGGATGTGAATGGTTTGGAGTATTGACGTTCTATTCCACTGCCTGAGAAAGGAGTTCTGTAAGACTCGCATGTGCCACAGGGGCCACTGTATCAAGGGTATGGATGCTGACATGGACCCCTGGGTACTGAGGCAGGCTCTGACAGTTAGACGTCTGGATGATAGCAGACTTTGTATCTTCTGGAGCAAGGGCTTCAGCCTCTCTTGAGGGAGTTGCACCCGGTACAACCTGGTATTTTATTCTGCCCCTAGGAACACCCTAACTTGCCGAATGCTCTGGGTGCTGAGGCGATGCCGAATGGGGGGCACCAAAATTGGAAATGGGATTGATCGATTGAGAACCGAAGGGACCTCTGGAAGGTAAGATGAACTGGGATGTAAAGGTAAACGCCCGAAAAATCTAGAGATGGCATCCAGTCTCCCACGTCCACTGACAACAAAATGGACTGAAGGCTTTTCCAATCTGAGGGCCTCTATTTTGATCGTCTGTTGAAATTCTTTAGGTCCAAGACTGGACGTAGATCCCCGTTTTTTTTTTTGTACCAGAAATAAAGGGGAATAAAACCCCCTCCCTTTCTGGTGCGGAAGTACTTGGTAGGCTGGAATGTGTTCCCTGGCAATGTGCCCATGAATTTCCAATTGTGACCGTTCTTGATAGAGGATAGTGTTCATGGATCTGTTATACGAGTTGCCCATATCCGAGCGAATCTCTTGAGTCTGGTGCTCACCTGAGCTGGGTGGGCAGACGGACCCTCAAAAAGGACTTCTGCTGTTCCCCAGCTGTGATTGGCTTACTGTATCTACATGAAGGAGGGTCGAGTCTTCCAGTCCCTCCTAAATTCCTTGCCAGGGCGGTAGGATCTAACATCCCTGTACTTGACAGGAAGATCACGCCTGTAAGCGGGGCCCATCTGGGGCTCTGGTTTTCCTATCGGAGAAATCAGCCCAGACTTTCCCCCGGTAACCTTGGAGATGGCCGAGTCCATCTTTGTGCCGAATACACTTGAGCCGCCATATGGAATTTTGCACCAGTTGATTTTGACGCTGCCTTCGCTATCCAGGGTCTCAGCCATAAGGCTCTTCCCAGCCATGAAGTCGCCCCCTCAGGAGCCGTAAGCCAACTTAATTTTCCTGCAGGGAGGAGAATATCTTCCCCTGGTCGGCTCCTTCCAGAATGGGATTCTCAACATTAGCTGCCTATGCAGCGATAGTTTTAGCGACTGCCGCTGTGGTGATAGCCGGCCTACAAGCGGCTCCTGTCGTGGAGCAGGCTTTCTTCAGTTCTATATTGATTTTATGATCAAGAGCGTCCCGGAAGGTAACTGCGTCTTCAATCGGTAGAGAAACGTCTCTAGCGAGTCGCATTAAAGATGAATCGACCGTAGTTGCATTGATCAAAGAATCGATCTTAGACTACCACAAGGGGTACAATCTGCAAACTTGTTGCTCATACTGGGCCGCTTATGCGACCCCCCTACTTATCCTTTATGAGGTTCTCCAGCTCTTCGATGAAGGGAAATGATTCAGGGCCCCCTTTTCAGCACCGGGAAATATTTCTGAACCTTCAGAAGTTCTGCCATAACCTCCTCCCAGCCGATCGTTTCCTTGAGTGAATGGGCAAATGGTTCAACCAAAAAGAGACAGTCCGACGCCTGCTCACACTCCTCATTCTTAGAGAGGGTTACTGCACCCTGGCGTAACGGCCGGGCGATGTGCTTGGGGAAGGATCGCCCACATATGATCCCTGTGGCGATTCTCCTGGGAGCTCAGTATCTACTCTGGCCTCTGAATCCTTGGTTACTTCGATGAAGCACGAGTGGCAGGCCAATTCCCCTGGCAAGGATGGCGCCCCGCATATTTGGCAAACATTTGCCGTGGTGCGGGTAAGATAGCTCTGTCTGGGATGAAGGTAATCGTCTGCGGTGGGACCGACTATGACGGGAGTGCTGTGACGCGAGCGGCTATGCCTTGATTGAAGAAATCAAGAGGGTAACCTTGAGCGATTTCTTGCGCCTTCTGCCGGAAGCATGGCTAGAATCTCCCTCTGTGCCGCAAACTTGCGTCTCTTGACCCGATAGGGCTACCAAAACTGTAGCGTCAGTGGCCAGGCTCTCTTTTTTGTCTCCCCTCTACTTACCACCTTCTGGACGGCCTCTATACCTGGTCAGCTGATGGTGGTCTGCGAGGGCAGTGGCTCCCATGAGGATAGCAGAGAGACAGCCCGAAAAGGTGGGAAAAAAAAAGAGAGAAGGGAAAACATTACAATATGTTCCCCCCCAACATTTCTATTTATTAAATTAATATAATAATTTTATATACATATATCTATCCTTTTTTTTTTTTTTTGGATTATATTAATTGTTAAATTATGGATACACTTTCTTCTATGGTATGTTATAAATTAATATATAAATGTATTGAATGAATGAATGATGAAAACTTATATAGCGCGGCACATGCAAACTGAATCGCCTCTGGGCGCTTGTATAATATCTTCTATCCTATTTATTCCTTTTTTTTTTTTTTTGTGTGCAATCAATTAGCCCAGGCTGATCTGGGACATGCCTGCACACACCTGGTGCAATCTTCACTCTGAGTAGAGCAGAGCAGCAGTGCGGCAGCCAGAACTACAGAGCAATAGGACTGTTTCTTTTTTCCTTCTTTTTTTTTAATGACGCGCGCATGTGCAGAAGCGTCCCGCTCACCCGGCGCCATTTTGGAAGAGGGCAGAGGAGACAGGCGGCGTCATCACTGAGCTGCACGCATGTGCAGAGCGCCAAGGGGTACGCAGCGGTGACCCCGAGAGTATGGGGTGTCAGAGGAACCACAGGGCTCAGCAGAGCTGAGAAAAAAACAACAGGCAGACAAAGGTACAAAACGGACTAACCTTAGGTGGTAAATGTAATGATACAAATACCTTTGTGGAAGGACACACTGCACTGGAAGGAAAGACAGAGCGAAAGTGGGGGCCACTGCGAGATTTGAAGCTTCTTTAAAGCTTGCTACAGATGCCAGTATAATTCCAAAGCCCCTGAGACCACCAGAACGGGGTTCCCACCATAAAGCTCATTTAGAGACTGTACAGGAGGGACTTCCAAACAGGAGAGGCTGAACCTGCTGGGGCGATTTGCGGTAAGAGGCATGCTTTTTGCTTGTTCATTCAATCTTGTCAGGTGAGGATGAAAAAAGAGAATGATGCGGGGCGTCTCCCCTTCAAAGTTATAGCTAACCAATCCTGTCAGGTTGTGGGGGCGGAGTCACAACCCAGTGTGTGCTGCCATGAATGCGTCAGGAAAAAACGAAACAAAATATTCCAGTCTGCACATGTCTATTTATATAAAAAAAAAAAACACATAGACGAAGGACAACCATGTCCAACAGGAGTCTATAAACTGGAACAACGACCACGCAGGGCCGCCAAACTTCCCATAGGAAACTGCAAACAAGACACCTTGTACATGCACGTAGAGACAATAACAGATGTTTATATAGTCACATGGATCACTGCCGCAGCCAACACCCGTAAGGGCCCCAGCGGCCGCAGCAATCCGTGAGGCAAGTAGGTAGCCAAATTGGCAACAGTCTAAGGAGTCATGGGGAGAGGTATCTTCAAAGGGGAGCATTACCCGCTGAACTACCTGAACCCAGGAACGAACCAGATGAGGAGACCGTGAGAGTGCCTGGGGAAAAAACAGAACAACAGAGCCCAGACCCGGGCCCGCGGCTCACGGTCGGGGAAGGGGGGGGGCACCAAGGCCTCCATCAAACCGCCCTCCCTAAACAAGATTTTAGAGCAACATCGGTTGTGCGGATCACTTACTGTATATACCCGAGTATAAGCCCAGACCCTAATTTTACCACGTATTGACTCGAGTATAAGCCTAGGGTGAGAATGTAGCAGCTACTGTAAGTGGAAAAGAGTGTCAACAATGCACATTTGTAGCTTTACTGTGCCCATGTGCACGCCTCCTGTGCCCATTGTAGCCTTACTGTGCCCATTCTCACTGTGCCCATTGCAGCCTCAGTGTACCTGAATTCTTGACAGGCTGCAGGCATCCATTTTTCAACAGGCGTGGCCTCCACCTGGTCCCATTCGTTCCGCAATAGTCCGTGTACCTGTCGGGTCGCAAGCATCCATTTTTCAAAAGTCGCGGCTTCCTCCTGGTCCACAATAGGCATTTGACACTGTGTTCAGCTACCGCCTAGCACGGAGGTCCTCTCATCCTCGGACTCAGTTTCCCAACAGACGCCGTGTTCAGTGTTCCGCCAATCACGGGCCTTCTTTTATCCTCTGACAAGAGGACGTCCATGATAGGCGGAACACTGAACACAGTGTCTTCTGGGAAAGTCCGAGGATGAGAGGACCTTCATAATAGGTGGTAGAGGAACACAGTGTCAAACACCTATCACAGACCAGGGGGAAGCCGCGACTTTTGAAAAATGGACGCCCGCGACCCGACAGGTACACTGACTCGAGTATAATCCGAGGGGGGTTATTTTCAGCTCTAAAAAACGTGGCTTATACTCGAGAATACACGGTATACGGACATGTGTACCTGCTTAATATTTTCTGTGTAGACAAGCATGGCTTTCCCATGATAGCCAAAACAGAAAGTAAAAACCAGCATTAGCATGTTATACCCTTGGATGATATATATATATATATATATATATAATTCATATTGGACAGATGAAATGCCGTTTACAAGTTCTCGCCTTAAGTGTGCCGCTTTGGTTGAAATTTTCACACTAAGAAAAGTAGAATTCCAGGGTGTGTGAATGTGTTAAGGTGACTAATGATATGAACTTTGAGCCCGACAGACAAATCATAGGAATCTCTGAATGCACAAACTGTAAAGTGCAAACTGATATCTCAGGGGCCCTTTCGAGAAAAAAAAAAAGCAAAGTAGCGCGAATGTTAAAAGAACAGCAAAAGAAAAAAGGAAGGCAGAAATTGGATATCCATAAAGAAAGTTTGGAGTTGTGTGTCCATGAAGGAATAGTGTAAAGGAGTACATGAATCTCAATTACAAATATATATTGTGAGGCCTATACAGCCCTGGTGCACAGCCTGCAGCCTTTTGGCACTTTTTGTGCAACCCTAGGTGCCCCTGCAGACACTAATCCGCGTTTCCCTATTGCCCGATTATAGCAATTACTGCTAGATGTCCCATGCAAGATGTCTATGACCGTTTCTAAAGCACATGTCCCCCAGTCTCCAAAAACGTATAATCACGACCAACTCTTGAAATGCATCCGCAGCCTCGGACCATCTCTTCAAATGCGTCCGCAGCCTCGGACCATCTCTTCAAATACGTCCGCAGCCTCGGACCATCTCTTCAAATACGTCCGCAGCCTCGGACCATCTCTTCAAATACGTCCGTAGCCTCGGACCATCTCTTCAAATACGTCCGCAGCCTCGGACCATCTCTTCAAATACGTCCGCAGCCTCGGACCATCTCTTCAAATACGTCCGCAGCCTCGGACCATCTCTTCAAATACGTCCGCAGCCACGGACCATCTCTTCAAATACGTCCGCAGCCACGGACCATCTCTTCAAATACGTCCGCAGCCACGGACCATCTCTTCAAATACGTCCGCAGCCTCGGACCATCTCTTCAAATACGTCCGCAGCCTCGGACCATCTCTTCAAATACGTCCGCAGCCTCGGACCATCTCTTCAAATACGTCCGCAGCCTCGGACTATCTCTTCAAATACGTCCGCAGCCTCGGACCATCTCTTCAAATACGTCCGCAGCCGCGGACCATCTCTTCAAATACGTCCGCAGCCTCAGACCATCTCTTCAAATACGTCCGCAGCCTTGGACCATCTCTTATCACATTAGCAGTTTGTGACCATCTCCTATATTATGTCCACAGTCCAGGGGCGGTGCGTCCATAGTGGGTGCAGGAGCGCCGCCCCCTCTCTCCCCTGCACTGTCACTCAAGTCTACAATACACTGCAATGCATGAATCTCCATGTATGGTCACCGGCGCCGCTGCTGCCCACTATTCAGATGGCCGGCCCCCCTGGTGCGCCTCGGCCATCTGAATAACAGCAGTTTGTTGGTTTTTGGAAGTGTCTGTCAGAGCCAGATAGGCTTCCCAAATACAGCCTGTTGGCTCTAATCGGCTTCCAAATAGTTAACCAGGGGACACGGGGGGTGTGGGTTCCCTGGTTAACACTAACACTCGTCTCAGCCAATCAGGTTCACCGGGTCTGGTTACCGGTAACCTGATTGGCTGAAGCGACATCGAGGGCGGGACTCAGGAGAAGACATCGAGGGAGTGCAGAGGGAGAATGGCTGACCCACGAAAGGTAAGTGCCGGGGGACTGGGGGGGAGCAATCTGGTGGTTTTTAAGGGGGCAAACTGGCAGCAATTGATGGGCACAGTGGCTGCAATTGATTTTTTTTTTTTGTTTGTCTGCGCCCCCCCAAAAAATTTGGAGCACCAGCTGTCACTGCCACAGTCTGACAATCTCTTGTATCATGTCCACAGTCTGACCATATCCTGTTGTGTACCTGTCTTTGACCATGGATATTGACTGAATTTTAGGTGTGGCCCTTTAGTGGTGTCAGGGGCTGCATTTGAGGCCCTCCATATCAAGTTAACGAGAGAGAAAGAGAAATATCTCTATCTATCTCTCTATTTTTTTTTTTTTTTTTTAATGGTGAAAACTGAAGCTTGAGACACACATCCTACTTGCACAGCCCCTTCATTACATCAAGGCTCTAGTGTAGCTGTGCCCCTACCCCAAAATAATCTATAAACCACAGCTATATATAAGGTCTAGTGTATGTTTATTGCCTTTTATCTATAGGTAAGCCAGTATGGTTTAGGAGATATTCAGTTGGGTAGGAAGAGTGAAGTGACTTTAGGACAGTCATCACGTTTCCTGAATAAAATTAGTACCTCATCGATTACATTGTGGCAAAAGCAGAGAGTGAAACTGGGTACTGATCCATACCGTGAACTGAGCCTACAATGGAAAGGCTTGCAACTGATTTAACCTACACCTTTTCCATTATCACTATAAACTGGTTTAGGCTTTTACACTAGTGTGTCCTACTGTGCAACGTACTGGAAGCCACCACTTCAAATGCTCCTGGTGGGGCAGGTTCTTCTACACATATGGTAAAGACCCCATTCACTCCTATAGGGAAATCGTGCACCATTGGGACTGTGACAGAACCCACTGTCACTGTGTGTTTTGGAGGGGGTTGTGGGCTCGCCTCCTATCCACATGCTATGGCCCAGCAGAGAACGGGAGATTTAGAGGGCTATTTGCTGTCTCCCACCACCTGGAGAAGATGCCACCTCCAGACATTTGCGTCCACGGTCAGGTGAACGCAGCATCTGTGGCTGGGCTTGTGGAGTGGTTTCCAGGTATCTAAACCTATTAGCCTGACTGGGCTAAATACATACTTTTATTCCACAAACAATGTACTTATAGCTGATAAATGCATATACAAAGATGGCGGTATTCCCAAAGCGTGGGGCTACAAGACTTGGGGACAAAATGGCATTGAGATAATGTAATGCTAAATCCCTTCTCCCGCACCCCCCCCCCTCTTGTTGCTGTGTTTAATTGTGTTGGGTCATGGCACGTAGACAAAGGTCTGGAGACACATCTTAGCAGGGGGATGTGTAAGGAGGGGCTGCCCGCTTATCATAATCACTTAATGTGCTTCAACTGTAGTTGTTTGATTATACAAGTGTTGAGTTTCCATTGGTTCTTCTTTGTCCCCTACCCCCTCTATGACAAGGCTAAGGGGAGTGTCCCTAACTGTGTTTAAAAGTGTATGTTTGGTACTTAAAGGGGTGGTTCACCCAAAAACCTTTTTTTAACATTAGATTGAGGCTCGTTATGTCAAGGGGAATCGGGTGTGTTTTTTTACAATCGAAGCAGTACTTACCGTTTTAGAGATGCATCTTCTCAGTCGCTTCCGGGTATAATCTTCTGGTCTGGGCGTTCCTATTTGATTGACAGGCTTCCGACAGGCTTCCGACGATCGCATACATCGCGTCACGAGTAGCCGAAAGAAGCCGAACGCCGGTGCGGCTCTATACGGCGCCTGCGCACCGTCGTTCGGCTACTTTCGGAAAATCGTGATGCGTCGGAAGCCTGTCGGAAGCCTGTCAATCAAATAGGAATGCCCCGTCCTGAAGACCATACCCGGAAGCGACGGAGAAGATGCATCTCTAAAACGGTAAGTACTGCTTCGATTGTAAAAAAAAAAAAAAAAAAAACACCCGATTCCCCTTGACAAAACGAGCCTCAATCTAATGTTAAAAAAAAAAGGTTTAACCTCCCAGGCGGTATGATTAATTCAGATTTTAGGTGCTGCAAGTGGTACCATTATTTTGCATGGAAATTTGGCTTTTTATATTGTAGGCCTGTAATTCATAGAAATAACTCACTTAAATCTGTCCAAACAGGAGTCTAGTAGACATCTCTGGTATGATAAAATTTGAAACACAAAATCATAAATTATAATATAATAAATAATTATAACAAATAATATAATAAAAAATTATTACTTTTAATTTTTTGATGACGAATTTCCCCACAAAACGCTATCGCTCAATTCTGCAAGTGATTATAATTTATTATCGCTGTTTTTTAGCTGCTCTAAAACCACTTTGGACATAAAGGGACACTTTTTGGTTGCTATGGACAATCTCCAGTTTCCAGACAAAGAACAGTTTTTATTATACAAAAGTACATGTAGGACACTGAGCAGACCACTAGGGACAAAGGGTGTGTGTATTTTTTACATACAGTACTGTAATCTGTAAGATTACAGTATACTCTATGTATTGTGTTTATTTGGCGCCGATCTCCGCCCCTGTGTGTCGTAACGCCGCAGGGAACGGAGCTCGGCGGCACTCGGTTGGTTTCTAAAGGAAAATTTATAGGAGTTTTATGCTCAGAAAAAGAACAATTTCCCTGAATGGGAGATTTTTCAGGGAGGGGTGGGTGGCTCCAAACAGCCCACAGAACATAGGCCTGGCATGAAGATAAACCAGTAAGTACAAGACTTGAGGGTAATATAATGTAAAAAAAAAAACAGCTGAAGTTGCTTGAATTTCCAGAGTGTTGAGCGCAGTCCTTACGCACTCCCTACTGGTCAGCAAAGCTGTCCATTATTAAGGGTCAATAGTGGGATTTGAGGCAGAAGCATCTAGGTCAATATTAACAGAATACAGAATTAAAATACAGACCACAGCTCAATATTCTCTCAATCGCCTCCACGTATCACACTACATACGGGTGCCGTGTAAGCAGCCTTATATAGTGTGGGACGTGGACTTAGCCCCCTGAGCCATGATTGGCCAAAAGGCACCCTGCCTTTGGCCAATTATGGCTCTTCCAGAAGATCATGCTGTGATTGGCCAAAGCATGCAGGTCAGGTGCATTCTTTTGCCAATCAGCAGCAGCGAACTTGCAGTGCATTATAGGGCAATCAGCGGCGCTCGAATTTGCTGCGAATGCCCCATATGTTCGATTCGAACATTGGGACCTCCCCTATTCCCAACTCCAATAAATATTTCCACCTAAAATATTTACTGGTGAATAGAGATCCCCTTTTCAGCGCACACACACACACACAAATACATAGAAGAATAACGTACATTAAGCGGGTGGTCCAGTACTCCATCCATACATTGACGTTTCCGCATATTGACCACTTCTAGGTCAACCACCATATCTTCACACACCTCCATCTCCTCTTCTGTTGGCGCTGGGTGAAGAAGCACATACAACAATTAGATGGTTTTCCTACATAGGAACGATTACATAAGCGATTTAGAACACAAAAATAGTGATATTGCCATCATACACTCTGTAACGGAACATCCCACACTCCGCGTGAGTGCTTCCGTCATATACCGCTTCCTATCAGTCTGGATATAGATATCAGATATTCCAGCTGCTCACAAGCACACAACGAGACGAGACTTGTTTGTCTGCTGAACATGGAGTGTTTAAAAGAACCAAGAATACAACCTTATATACAGTGAAAGAGAAGGTAACCAGAACATAAATTAACATGAGCTAATTAACTAATCATTTACCCAGACTAGGCGACTCATAGATATGACCTTTCAGTGTAGACGTCACGTCTCCTCGCTCACCTGCTATACAATACACATTATCATAAGTGTAAACACAGGACATCTTCACACAATAGCAGGGTCAATTAGCACAGAGAACAGACATATGGCTGGAGGGGATGGCATTAGCATCTCCTTACACTGTATGTCCCAACAGTATGGATCAGTCACTCTAATGGCATATACAGGGTCCCAGGCATACAGCTCACAAAGAGCACCGTTCCCCCAAATGCCAGGGCCCATGATCACAAGGCAAGAGGCGAGCATTCGGTCCCCTCAAAAAGCCTCTGTCCCAGGTGAGTCTGTTACACTCTCTGTACCCCCAAAATTTCAGATGGCTTGCCCCAGGATTTACATCCCATGCATTTAAAAAAAATTCTACAGGTTGTATGTTTTGAGTTACAGAGGAGGTCTAGAGCTAGAATTATTGCTCTCGCTCTACCAATCGTGGCGATACCTCACATGTGTGGTTTAAATACCGTTTACATATGCGGGCGCTACTCACGTATGCATTCGCTTCTGCGTGCAAGCTTGGCGGGACGGGGTGCGTTTTTTGGCTCCTAACTTTTTTAGCTGGTTCCTAGATTCCAAGCAAATTTGTCAAACCCTGTCCTACATCTCCTATAGTGAGTCAACTTCCCCCCACAGTTAGAACACACACCAGGGAACACCGCTAACCAGTGCATCGCCCCCTGGTGTTAACCCCTTCCATAGTCATAGCACTGATCACTCTGTAAATCTCTATAATCCCAAAAATGTGTCAAAAGTGTCCGACCTGTCCGCCGCAATACCGCAAAAAAAAAAAAAAAGCCATGAATATTTCCCATAGTTTGTAAATGTTATAACATTTGCACAAACCAATCAATATACACCTATTGCAATTTTTTTTTTTTTTACCAAAAATATGTAGAAGAATATATATCGGCCTAAACTGAGGATCGTTTTTTTTTTTCTTTTTTTAATTGGGATATTTATTATAGCAAAAAGTAAAAGACAATGGGGGTTATTTACTAAAGACAAATTCACTTTGCACTACAAGTGCAAAGTATATTTGAAAGTGCACTAAAGGTGCACTTGGCAGTCGCTGTAGATCCGAGGGGGACATGCAATGCTCGTCATTGGGCAGCCAAATCTTCCGGGGCTGCGTGGTTAAAACAGCTACTATAAATGTGACACACTTGGCTCCCATCGGGTACTGGAGGCCAAGGCATGTTTCCAGCAGGAACTGGGGGAACGCAGTTCCAGCACTGAATGTATGTAATAGCAAGGGGTGCTGGGGTGTGCTGTACGGTTTATTGATGCTGGCTGAGATTGGGGTCTATTGTTGCAGGTGGTTCATTTTACAAACAGTTACGTGGAACGGGAGAGTTCCTGCACCGTTCTGAGAAAAAGCCTCGCTGGAGGCTGACATTTTTTATTTCCTTCATCCATGCTAGTTCCAGGGCAGAGAACAAAAACTTCAATGCCCCAGAACTGCCCTGAATAGAAGCCTTGCCTGACAGCTGCCCAGACAGAAACAATGTGAAGAAGTGTTTAACTTCTTGGAGCCTGGGCCATTGTAAAATGACGGCCACGAGGTGGCTCTTCAGGCCTGGGAGGCCGTCTATTGACGTCCTCGGCTCCTCCGGCCACTGGGGGGCCCACGATGTCCACCAGGTACCCGCGATAGCCTGTTACACAGCCAAGGACGTGGAGCTCTGTGTGCGAACACAGAGATCCACGTCCTGTCAGGGAGAGGAAACTGATGGTGTGTCCCTTGTATATAGGGACACAGATTGTTCACCTCCCCCAGTCAGTCCCCTCCCCCCACAGTAAGAATCACTCCTAGGGAACACATTTAACCCCTTCCTCGCCCCCTAGTGTTAACCCCTTCCCTGCCAGTCACATGTATACAGTAATCAGTGCATATGTATAGCACTATTCGCTGTATAAATGTGAATGGTCCCAAAATAGTGTCAAAAGTGTCCGATGTGTCCGCCGCAATATCGCAGACCTGACAAAAATCGCAGATAACTGCCATTACTCGTTAAAAAAAAAAAAAAAAAACATAAAAAATGTCATTCTATCCTCTATTTTGTAGGTGCTATAACTTTTGCACAAACCAATCAATATACGCTTATTTTTTTATTTATTTTTTAACCAAAAATATGTAGAAGAATACGTATCGGCCTAAACTGAGAAAAAAAATGTAAAAAATAAAAATAATTTGGATATTTATTCTTTTTATTATTAAAAGGCCATAAAACTATCCCCCATTTTTTAAACGCTATGGCCCAGATTCACAGAGCGATTACGCCTGTCTAATTGGTGTTAGACAGGAGTAATTTCAAATTTCGCGCGCCGTATCACTAGTTTGAATCCTCAAACCATGATACGGCGGCTTCGGGCTTCGATCCGAGAGGCTTACGTCTTCGTAAGCCTTCGGATCTACGCTGCGATATTTTTGCGGCCGCTGGGAGGAGTCCGCGTCGTTTTCAGCGTCGGGATATGCAAATGACTTTTTACGAAGATACGAGTGGTCTTCGCAATCGCTTACGTCATTTTTTTGCTACGTACTGTTAGACCAGGTATTTGCTGGTCTAACGGTGCGTAGCCCATGTTAAGTATGGCCGTCGTTCCCGCGTCGAATTAAATTTTATTTTATTTTTTTACGTAACTCGTTCGGGAATAGGAATGTCCGTAAACGACTCTACTCAAACAACGAAGGACGTAACGACGTGATTTCACGGCGGGAAATTGCTGAACGGAGCATGCGCAGTTCGATCGCCGCGGGAGCGCGCCTATTTTAAATGCTTCACGCCCCCTACTCGCGTAGATGGCTTGCGCCGGGAGAAATACACTACGCCGCCGTAGTTTACTGGATAAAATCTACCGGGATTCCACGTAGAGCCAGGTAAAATACGGCGGCGTAGAGTATTTCAGATACTCTACGCGAATCTATTTGTATCTGAATCTGGGCCTATAACTTTTGAACAAACCAATCAATAAATGCTTATTGCGATTTTTTTTGTTTTTTATCCATAAAAAATGTAGAAGAATACGTATCGGCCTAAACTGATGGAAAAAAATGTTTTATATCTTTTTTGGTGATATTTATTATAGCAAAAGGTAAAAAATATTGTGTTGTTTTTTTAAATTGTTGTTCTTTTTTGGTTTATAGCGCAAAAAATAAAAGCCGCGGAGGCGATCAAATACCACCAAAAGAAAGCTCTATTTGTGGGGAAAAAAGGACGTCAACTTTGTTTGGGAGCCACGTCGCACAACCGTGCAAATTTTCATTCAAAGCGTGACAGTGCCGAAAGCTGAAATTTCGCCTGGGCAAGAAGGGGGTATATGTGCCCAGTCAGCAAGTGGTTAAAGTGCTCAGACAATGATCAGGGTTGAGTCTGACCCACTACCATCTGTCCAGTGTCAGTCTATAGGAACAGCTGTGACAACGATGTGGTTGGATGCCATAGTGCACACGCTGAACTGTGAAGAAAGTTATGAGGGTTTATGTGATCACATAGCGGATTCTGCAGAACTTGAGTGATAAGAATGTTGTCGGCAAAGTCCTAATGTCAAGGGCTGTTGACCTACAATCACTAGGAATGATAAGTTATTATGGTGTACTTTGTGTTATTTTATGAGCGTGTGTGCGCTTTATCTTACTTTTCCTGCCACATATTTCCATGCACTGTAAAGCAAAGATCTCATCACTTACAAAAGTAAAATGTGAAGGGGTGCTTGTGATACCATGTTGTGGTCTATGTGTGTCCTGGGTGGACAAGTGCTGGAGAAGTGGTGCAACCAGCCGCGTTGACAACTTGGGAAAACTTTAACGTTAACGCCAGCTGTAATTTTTAAGGAGCTCCTGGGATTTGTCCAGCCCTGCTCTAAGGTTACATGTGTGATATAAGGATCTTTGGCTCACCAGCAGCGGAGGACTTGTTAGAACTGGCTTCAAACCCTCTGGACATAAACACAAGTGGGAAGAACCACAAGTACCTCCGTTGTGATTTTTTTTTACGTCTTGTTTGTTAACCTCCCCTATATTTCCAAAGACATTGACTATCCACAGATGTCCTATTAACCACTTCAGCGCCGGAAGATTTTACCCCCTATAACGACCAGAGCATTTTTTTGCAATGCGGCACTGCGTCGCTTTAAAGCGGGGGTTCCGGGCCTATTTTTTTTTTTTTCACATTAACCACTTAAAGCGGATCTCCACCCTAAAGTGAAGTTTCGCTGATCGGAACCCTCCCCCCCTCCGGTGTCACATTTGACACCTTTCAGGGGGTGCACACAGGTATCTGCACCCACTTCCGGCCCGCAGTCTCGGGCAAAAGACGGGTTTTTCCCGTTGTGTGCTGGGAACACTCGGCTCCCAGCACACAGCAGGAGCCCATCGGCGGGCGCAGCACGACTTGTGCATGCGCCGTAGGGAAGCGGGCAGTGAAGCCGGAGCGCTTCACTTCCTGGTTCCCTCACCGTGGATGGAGGGGGGAGCAGCAGAGAGATGAGCGAATGCTCGTCCTCTGCTGCGGACACCACTGGACTCCAGGACAGGTAAGTGTCCTAATATTAAAAGTCAGCAGCTGCAGTATTTGTAGCTGCTGGCTTTTAATATATTTTTTTTAATGGGCTATCCGCTTTAAAGGATCACTAAAGGAATTTTTTTTTTTTAGCTAAATAGCTTCCTTTACCTTACTGCAGTACTGGTTTCATGTCCTTATTGTTCGTTTTTGCTTTGAAGTTGCTCTAATCCTGCTTTAAAGTTGCTGTAATCCTGCTCTGATCTCCACACTTCCTGCTTGTCTGTTTCCTTATAACCACCATACTGGGAGCTTTCTCACGATGGTTTAAGCTGTCATTACTGTGTGTCAAACTTCCCAGAACCAATCAGATTCATTTAAAAACAAAACACTGCCCTGGATTTGTTTGTTTTTGTTCTGTGTGTCTATTTCTACTTCACAGAAACATGAAGCCAGTTCAAAAGTGAAACTAACCTGCAGGCACATTATATGATTGATTTTTATCAATTTTTAATCATTTTGAAAAGGAATCAGTTAACTTTTATGTCTCTATACCCTGTAAACAGTCATTTCAGCAAAAAAAATGTTTTCCTTTAGTGACCCTTTAAGCCCCAGACCATTATATAGCTAAATGATCAGGCCCCTTTTTGCGATTCGGCACTGTGTCGTTTTAACCGACAATTACACGGTTCGTGCGACGTGGCTCCAAAGCAAAATTGGCGTAATTTTTTTCCCCACAAATAGAGCTTTCTTTTGGTGGTATTTGATCATCTCTGCGTTTTTTTTTTTTTGCGCTATAAACAAAAATACAGCGAAAATTTTGAAAATAAAAATCAATATTTTTTGCTATAATAAATAGATATATAATAGATAATAAAAATATATAAAACAAAAATGTTTTCCCTCTGTTTAGACCAATACGTATTCCTCCACATATTTTTGGCAAAAAAAAAAAAAAACACACCACAAAAAATATATAGCAATAAGTGTTTATTGATTGGTTTGTGCAAAATTTATAGCGCCTATTAATATTTTTTTTTCTAGTAATGCCGGCGATTAGCAATTTTTATCGTGACTGACTTTATGGCGGACACATCGGACACTTTTGACACAATTTTGGGACCATTGTCATTTTTACAGCAAACAGTGCTATAAAAATTCACTGGTTACTGTTAAAATCACACTGGCAGTGAAGGGGTTAACCGGGGGCACTGTAGGGGTTAAGTGTGCCCTAAGGAAGTGATTCTTACTGTGGGGGGCGTGGCTGGACGTATGACATCACCGATTGTCGTTCCCTATGAAAGGAAACAGACGATCAGTGACAGGCTCACTAGGAAGCACGAGAGAGGTTTGTTTACACCTACCTCTCCCCGTTCTTCCTCTCTGTGACCCGATCGCAGGACACCGGTGGCGATCGTGTCCGCTGTTCCTGCGGAGACGGTCACGGAGAAGAGGACTGGGTCGCGAGCGTGCCGCTGGTGGCAGGCTCGTGACCCACGAGTGGGATCTTAAGGGGGACGTACATCTACGCCCTTGTGCCCAGCCGTGCCATTTTGTCAATGTGTATCGTCGTACGGCGGTCCTCAAGCGGTTAAATAGTCCCTAAAACATATTAATAGCTCCCCAATCGTTCCAGAAATCATTGCACTTGCCTTATATCCTCCAGCTCATGTTGTGGCCATATCCATCATATGTGTGGGCATGCAGAGCCGATCCTAGTGTTACAGGCGCCTGGGTGCAGAAATATTTCTGGCGCCTCCACATGGGCGTCGTTGTTTTACTAACTCCTCCCCTTTACAAATGTTTCTATGGCAATGACTCAACTACAGAGATGCTCCCCCACAAAGTCTTCATTACACTGGGATCCTTACATGATCTCTTAACAATAAAAAAAATACAGGATGAGAAGCAGAGTACTTTATTGGGACCTGGAGAAGGACCACTGTGATGGACACAGAAAGGGCTTCTGTTAGATCAGGGGTGCCCAACCTTTTGAAGAGCGAGGGCCACTTAGGCAGCTTGGTAACCGCTCGCGGGCCACAATGAGTGGAGGGGCAGATGACAGGTCCATGTCCACTCTGCATATGCAGAGTGGACATGGACATGGCCCACTATACTCTATGGGCCCTCTGATCCAATCTGCCCAGATGGAACGGGAAGGATCCCCCCTTTATCAGATTGGCTTGGAGGTAGGTGGGTATATGGCCATAAGTCCATTTACATCTGTGGCTCAAAAGAGGTGGCCAGGGAGTCCGATTGGGTCAGACTGATCATGTCAAAGGGGCCTAAGGCTTCTTTCACACTGATGCGCTGTGGTTTACCCACACTGAGGGTGCAGCACAGTGCTCCTGTGGCTTTTCTGTGGGTTAGCTGCACTTTGCCATAGACTTCTATTATATCCTGCAAGCGTGGCGCACTTTCTGAAGTGCACCAAACCCGCAGCTAATAATAGACGTCTATGGCAAATTGCAGGTAACCCACAGGTGTCCTGCAGTGCACCTGAAGATCAGTTTGAAAGCAGCCCAGTACCAATGCTGAACAGATATGAACATATATACACACACATTGATTTTAGTAATAAACTACCTTTAATAACAAACTTCCCCTCAGGTATCGCCAGCTATTGCTGTCCCAGGTAGAGTCCATTTGATATGACTCCGCCTATGACAGGAGTTGGTGCTTTACAGAAAGCATTGGCTTATGTGGCTCTGCTCTGCAGCTGCTTGATTCACAACACTGATGCTCTGGGATGGTGGGTCCGCAACCCACAATCTGGGCCAACCTGCCATCCCAGAGCAGGAGGTCGCGGGCCACATCAGAGGGCTCCGCGGGCCACATGTGGCCCCCGGGCCACTGGTTGGGCATCCCTGTGTTAGATGTTCGGCGCCCCCACCTCTGCAAGCGCCTGGGTGCAATGCACCCTACCTAGGATCGGCCCTGTGGGCATGTGAAGCCCAGTTCCTTTTTCTTCCTGGTTTTCAGGGAGAGGTGCATGCTGGGCGATTTTTTTTTTTTTTTACATTAAAGGCAAGCTGTTAATAGAAAGTACATTTTAAGGGTGGAACTCCACTTTAACTGACAATTGTGCGGTCATGCGGCATTGTACCCAAACAAAAATTTTTTTCCACACAAAAGTTTTCTTTTGGTAGTATTTACCTCTGCGGTTTTAAATTTTTTGTGCTATAAACAAAAAAAAAGAGTGACAATTTTGAAAAAAAAAATTACAATTTCTGTATATACACACACACACTTTTTTTTATCAAATCAATTTTGAGTAAAAATCTATATAGATCTATATCTATATTTCCACCGTTTCATCTGGGGGAAATACTGAAAACATGACATGTTGGGGACTGGAGTTGAGAAACACTGCTGTAGAATATAATAATAATAATAATAATAATAAAAATTGAAAAAAAAGTACCCGTAGCTAACCAAGATGAGGACTGGCTTTGCTGCTCTACTATACAACTTTGCACAGCCAAGCCATGCAAGAATGCTTATTGTCTGAGCAAGTACTTAAAAACCTGAAAAACTTCCAAGATGCCCTCCCCTCCCCCTCCTGACCTATCCTTCTGACCCCAATCCTCCCAAAATCATCCTTAGGCCTCGTACACACGATCGGACATATCCGATGAAAACGGTCCGCGGACCATTTCCATCGGATATGTCCGATCGGGAGTTTGATCCGATGGCGTGTACACACCATCGGATCAAATTCCCCGCTGCCGGACGGCGCGGTAACGCGGCGGTGACGTTGACGCCGCCACGTCACCGCTACGTCACCGCACCAGGAAGTAAAACACTTCCGCGCATGTGCCGAATCCATTCGGTAGCGGCGCGGCGACGGTGCGGGACGACATGTCTGCTGGTAAGTGTACTAACCAGCAGACATGTCGGGCGGACAGATTCCCACCGGATAGATTTCAAAGCATGCTTTGAAATCTGTCGGGTGGAGAAATCTGTCCGCTAGCCCATACACAAGAGCGGAGATGTCTGCTGAAACGGTCCATCGGACCGTTTTCAGCGGACATATCCCCTCGTGTGTACGAGGCCTAACTCTACTTTTCTCATATTTATCACTTCTATCTCCACATTACACGTGTCATCTCTGCTTATATTACATCATAGTCATGTAAGGTCACCAGTGATGACATCACACATTGTACGTTTCCTTAGAGGTCTTCATGTTTGCAGTAAACTTTGGAAACAACTCATCACTCTGAATATTGAACAATAAAACTCTGTCTATGTACAGATCTCCCCTGGACCGAACATTAAACGTTTTTTTTTTATTGTCTTACCTGGGTGACCCTGCGGTTTGTCAGATTTCAAGCTATTTATCAACGTTTCTTTTTTAAACGATACAAAGCAAAATGGTCCATAAATGTTGTGATTACAAAAACAAACAAAACAACAAGGAACATAGAAATGAACAAAAGTGAACGTCTCCTATAAAAGTAGAGAAGGGCACATTACATCGTTATCCTGATTTTTAATCATTTGATATTTTGATGCAATAACTTTTTTTGGATTAAAGTGTTTCAAACATTCCCCCGTCTGAACATAAAGCGAGATCTTTCTGATC
Organism: Rana kukunoris; assembly: GCA_029574335.1. Classification (NCBI taxonomy): domain Eukaryota; kingdom Metazoa; phylum Chordata; class Amphibia; order Anura; family Ranidae; genus Rana; species Rana kukunoris. Next base: position 36,982,122 of record CM056056.1, read on the forward strand.
TGTAACAGAGCAGGGCGATGGAGAGCCAATGAAGGGATCCGTTCTGTGGTTTCCAGTACTAGAGGAGATCTGGCAGAGGATGTGCCTGTGTACCATTCTATACCAGGGATCAGACACTCTCTAGGGCCGCGTACACACGATCGATCCGCAGACCAGTTTCAGCAGACATATCCGATCGTGTGTACGGCCTAGCGGACAGGTTTCCAGTGCACAAAAGTTTTAAAACATGCTTTAAAACATGTCCGCTGGAAACCTGTCCGTCGGACATGTCCGCTGGTTAGTACGCCTAACCAGCAGACCGAAATCCCCCGCATGCGTCGAATGGATTCGACGCATGCGTGGAAGCATTTTACTTCCTGGTTTGTGGACGTCGCGGCGTCAACGTCACCGCCACGTACACACATCAGACCAAAATCTCCCAGGGCCAGGAGACATGTCTGATGAAAACGGTCCGTCGGACGGTTTTAATCGGATATCTCTCCTCGTGTGTATGCGGCCTAGGACTTCTAATGCAATCTATAGGGGTGATCAGACAGTATCTAGGAGTTCCAATGCAATCTATAGGGGTGATCAGACACTCTCTCGGAGTTCTAATGCAATCTATAGGGGTGATCAGACACTCTCTCTGAGTTCTAATGCAATCTATAGGAGTGATCAGACAGTATCTAGGATTTATAATGCAATCTATAGGAGTGATCAGACAGTCTATAGTTTATATTATAATCTAGAGGGATGATCAGACAGTCTCTAGTCCCAATACAATATATAGGGGTGATCAGACTGTCGATATGAGTTCTAATGCAATCTATAGGGGTGATCAGACACTCTCTAGGAGTTCTAATGCAATCTATAGGGGTGATCAGATACTTTCTAGGAGTTCTAATGCAGTCTATAGGGATGATCAGACTGTCACTTGGAGTTCTAATGCAGTCTATAGGGGTGATCGGACACTCTCTAGGAGTTCTAATGCAATGTATTAGAGTGATCAGACAATGTACACCGCAGCACAGGCATGTTTTGTTGTGTACAGATGACTCCCCTGCAGACCCCGTGTTTACATGAAAATAGCGGCGGCCTGCCAGCATTCATATGTATATAGAGGCTGTGTTCATATGTATATCATGCCCCCCTGAGGTCATATCCACCAACACCTAGGAGTTATCATGCAATCTATAGAAGTGATCAGATATTCTCTAGATCTAATGCAAACTATAGGGGTGATCAGACACTCTATAGGTGTTCTAATGAAATCTATAGGGGTGATCAGAAACTCTCTAGGAGTTATCATGCAATCTATAGGGTCAAAATGTTTAGGGGTGATCAGACACTCTCTAGGAGTTCTAATATAATCTATAAGAGTGATCAGATACTCTCTAATGTAATCTATAGGAGTTACAATGTATAAGGGAGAAGATCATATACTCTGTAGGAGTTCTAATATAATCTATAAGGGAGATCGGACACTCTCTATGAGTTCTAATGGAATCTATAAAGATGATCAGACACTCTCTATGAGTTCTATTATAATCTATAAGGGTGATCAGATACTCTCTAGGAGCTCTAATGTAATCTATAGTAGTTACAATGTATAAGTGAGAAGATCAGACACTCTCTATGAGTTCTAATGCAATCTATATGGGTGATCAGACACTCTCTAATATAATCTATAAGGGTGATCAGATACTCTCTATGAGTTCTAATGCAATCTATAAGAGTGATCAGACACTCTCTAATGCAATCTATAGGAGTTACAATGTATAAGGGAGAAGATCAGACACTCTCTAGGAGTTCTAATGTAATCTATAGCAGTGATCATACAATGTACACCGCAGCACAGGCACGCTGAGACTTGTAGTTCCCCTCCCGGTACAGCCAGTCCTCCTCCTCCTCACACCCATCTATAGAGTAGACCGTCCCGTGGATCCCCGATCTCCTCTCCTTACCTGGCGATGTCCCGGATCACCGATCTCCTCCCTCCGCCCGATACACTACAGAACGTGCTCAGTGTTACAATGTATCCATTACCCGGCCCAGCCAATCACCGCGCTGCGTTTAAAAGCGCGTGACGTCACTCAGCATGCCAGAGGCGGAAATAGAGCAAACATTAACCCCCTGTGTGCTGTGCAGCTGGATAGACTGGTATAGCAGGCTGTGTGATGTCCTATTGTGATGGATGGGAATACAGGGGGGATTTACTGAAACTGGAGCAGCTATGCACAGGAACCAATCAGAGTCCAGCCTCAGCTTGTTCAGCTAAGCCTTGATATTGAAAGCTAGAAGCTGATTGGTTGTCATGCAAAGCTGCTCCAGTCTTAGTAAATCCTTCTCTATGATGTCACCTCAGATATGAATGACCTGGAAGAGGAGATAAGAGATAATGACAGAGAAAAGGACCACTGAAGTGTGTGGATGGAGGACACCCCCTACGATGCCCACCGCCTCTGCGGATTACCAGGAACTCAAATACAACAAAAATCCTATTTCATCATTTCTTCCCTTTATACTAATATTTGTAAAAAAACATTTAATTCTAGAGCCTGGAAAAAAGTTCTGTAACATAATAAAACTTGACAGGGGTATGGCAGACACAAAAAAAAAAAAAAAAAATTGAATACAATCGATGCCAATCAGTGCCCACAAATGGGCACTGACTGTAATGATGCCCAGCAATGCCATCAGTGCCACCCCTCAGTGTCACCCAGTGTCCATCAGTGCCACCTCTTAGTGCCCATCTATGCCCAGTGCCCACCTATCAGTGCCCATCTGTGCCACCCATAAGTGCCCATCAGTGCCACCCATAAGTGCCGCCCATGAGTGCCCATCAGTGCCGCTGACGTGTCATATTCGGCTCCCTCATCACAGACTGCTCCGGAAGTGCTGCGGCGGCCAACTGCGCATGCGCGATGCGTTCCAAACGCATCTGCGATGCGTTCCAAACGCATCTGCGATGCGTTCCAAAGCATTTACGACACTGCACACCAGCGAAGCCGTCATTCAGAGCGACGTGGACTTAGAGGTAAGTAGCCAGTCGGCCTCACGTCCTCGCTTCGCTCGGACGGCTCGCTCCGCTCGCTCGGCCTCCTGGCTCTTTTTTTAACATCCTCCAATCCACGGGGATGTTAAGGAAAGAGCCTGGATGCCGAACGAGGTTTCGCTGGTGTGCACTGCTGTAAATGCATTGGAACGCATCGCGCATGCGCAGTTGGCCGCCAAGCACTTCCGGAGCAGTCTGTGATGGGGAGCGGAGTATGACGATACACTGCCAAAGAGTGCCCAGTGCGCCTATGAGTACCCATCACTGCCACCTATGAGTGCTCATCAGTGCAGCATACCAGCGCCGCCTATCAGTGCCACCTTATCAGTGCCGATCAGTGCCACCCCATCAGTGCCCATCAGTGCCGCTATATCAGTGCCCATAATTGAAGAAGAAAACTTACTTATTTACAAAAAAAAAATGAACAGAAAAAAAAAAAAACTTATTTTTTTTCAAAAATTGTGGTCTTTCTTTTAGTTGATGTGCAAAAAATAAAAATCGCAGAAAAAAATCAAATACCTCCAAAAGAAAGCTCTATTTGTGGGAACAAAATGATAAAAATTAAATTTGGGTACAGTGTAGCATGACAGCGCAATTGTCATTTAAATTGCGACAGCGCTGAAATCTGAAAATTGGCTTGGGCGGGAAGGTGAGTAAGTGCCCCCCGGTATGGAAGTGGTTAAACTTTTTTTTGTTAATTCTTCTTTAACCACTTAAGGACCCCTTCAGAAGGTAGGCAGAAGGGCACGGCTGGGCACAGCCACCTACCTGTACGTTGCCTTTCAAAGCCCAGACATGGGGTCACAAGCGCACCGCCGGCGCCGCGCTAGCGACCTGGCCGGAAGCTACGTGACCGCGCCTGCGGGACCCACGGACCCGATCGCCACCGGTGTCGCGCGATCAGTCACAGGAGCTGAAGAATGGGTGTGTAAACAAACCTTCCCCGTTCTTCTGTGTGGCAATGGCAGTGATTGTCTGTTCCCTGATATAGGGAAAGACAATCAATGATGTCACAAGTCCAGCCACGCCCCCCTACTGTTAGAATCATTCCCTTAGGGCACACATAACCCCTTAGCGCCCCCTAGTGATTAACCCCTTCACTGCCATTGTCATTTTCACAGTAATCAGTGCATTTTTATAGCACTTTTCGCTGTGAAAATGACAATGGTCCCAAAAATGTCTGATGTGTCGGCCATAATGTCGCAATCATGAAAAAAATCGCTGATCGCCGCCATTACTAGTAAAAAAAAAAAAAAGAATAAAAATGCAATAAAACTATCCCCTATTTTGTAAACGCTATAAATTTTGCGCAAACCAACCGATAAACGCTTATTGTGTTTTTTTTTTTTACCAAAAATATGTACAAGAATACGTATCGGCCTAAACTGAGGAAAAAATAGCTTTTTTTAATATATTTTTTGGGGATATTTATTATAGCAAAAAGTAAAATATATAGATTTTTTTTTCAAAATTGTCGCTCTATTTTTGTTTATAGCGCAAAAAATAAAAACCGCAGAGGTGATCGAATACCACCAAAAGAAATCTCTATTTGTGGGGAAATAAGAATGTCAATTTTGTTTGGAAGCCACGTCGCACGACCGCGCAATTGTCAGGTAAAGCGACGCAGTGCCGAATCGCAAAAACCGGCCAGGTCCTTAACCTGCACAATGGTCCAGGTCTTAAGTGGTTAAGGGGGTGTGGCAGGGGGCATGTCCTATGCCTACATACCTTTGCTAGTAGGTGTTCCTCATTCCCATCTCACAATGTTGGGAGGTACTGTATGTAAATAGATGATCTGCTTTTTATGGTTTGCTTAGTAGACACGACTTCTCCCATAGTTCCCAACTGTCCCTGATTTGGAGGGACTGTCCCTGATTTGGAGCAATGTCCCTCTGTCCCTCATTCCTCCTCATTTGTCCCTCATTGTGGTCTGATCTATATAGTTTTTATATAAAATGCACTTTTTATCATTCAAACAGTGTTTCCCGGCGCTAAACCTTTCATCCAATTTCTAAATTGCTACATTTGTACAGTTTAAAAGCCGATATAAAGGAATAGTAGTGGTAAAAAAAAAAAAAAAAAAAAAGCTCTTGTGGAATTAATAAACCTTTTTTTGTTTTGTTTTTTGGGTTACTTCTCCTTTAAGGGGGTGTGGCAGGAGGCGTGTCCTATGCCTACATACATTTGTTAGTAGGTGTCCCTCATTCCCATCTCAAAATGTTGGGAGGTGTGATATTTGTAAAACAACCGATTTAATTTTAGAGGCTGGAAAAAGTTCTGTAACATAATAATACTGGACATGGGTATGGCGGACACTCTCTGCTTTTTATGGTTTGCTTAGTAAATACGGCCACTCCGGTGATCTCCACTTTCTTCCAGGTCCTGTGCTGAGCGTCTGCCCCCCACATCCTGAACATTGGAGGTCGGCCGCTCAGTACGGGCGCCATTCTGAGAATTCTTTTCATTTTCTGAATGAATGCAAAGTGTTTTCTGATTGGATGAGGTGGAGAGGCAGCATAGGTGGCACTGATGATGAGGCACTGATTGATAGCACTGATAGGTGGAGGGCACTGGTGGGCACTGCTTAGTAGTACTGATGGGCACTGGTATGTGGCTCTAGTGGGCATTAATACGTGGCATTGATGGGCATTGGTATCAGGGCACTAATATGCGGCACTGATAGGTGATACTGATGAGGAGGAACTGATGGCCACTGATACGCACTGGTAGGTGGCACTAATAGACAGCACTGAAAGGTGGCACTGATGATGAGGTACTGATGAGCACTGATAGGTGGCACTGGTGGGCACTGACAGGTGGCACTGGTGGGAACTGGTAAGTGACACTGGTAGGAACTGCCTAGCAATACTGACGGGCACTGGTATTTGGGCACTGACAGGGGCACTTTTGGGAACTGCTTAGCAGTACTGGTGAGAAGTGGTAAGTGGGCACTGCTTAGCAGTACTGATGGGCACTAGTATGTGGCACTGGTGGGCACTGATGGGAACTGGTACTAGGGCATTAATATGCAGCACTGATAGGTGACACTGATAAGGAGGCACTGATGGCCACTGATACGCACTGGTAGGTGGCACAAATAGACAGCACTGATTAGTGGCACTGATGATGGGGCACTGACAGGTGGCACTGGTAAAAACTGTTAAGTGGCACTGGTGGGAACTGCCTAGAAATACTGATGGGCACTTGTATGTGGCACTGATGGGAACTGCTTAGCAGTACTGGTGAGAAGTGGTAAGTGGCACTGGTAGTCACTGTTTAGCAGTACTGATGGGCACTGGTATGTGGCACTGGTGGGCACTGACAGGTGGCACTGGTGGGAACTGCTTAGCAGTACTGGCCAGAAGTGGTAAGTGGGCACTGCTTAGCAGTACTGATGGGAAAGCACTGGTGGGCACTGATAGTTGGCATTGATGGGCATTGATACCAGGGTACTAATATGCGGCACTGATAGGTGACACTGATGAGGAGGCACTTATGGCCACTGATACGCACTGGTAGCAGTGGCGGGTGGTGCTCAAAATGTTTGGGGGGGGCGCAAACAAACGAAAAAATAAAAAAAACAATTGCAGCCACTGTGCCCATCAATGTTCGCCATGGTGCCATCAAATGCAGCTACTGTACCATCAATTGTCACCACTGTGCCATCGTTTGTCACCAATGTGATATCAATTGTCGCCACTGTGCCATCAATTGTCGCCACTGTGCCATCAATTGTCCCCACTGTGCCATGCCATTGAACGCAGTCACTGTGCCATGCCATCAAACGCAGCCACTGTGCCCATCAATTGCTGTCAGTTTGCCCTATAAAATGCTGCCCTAATTTTCACAGTAATCAGTGCATTTTTATAGCACTTTTCGCTGTGAAAATGACAATGGTCCCAAAAATGTGTAAAGAGAATGTCAGGGGCGAGCGCGGGACTTTTGAGGGGTCAGGTAAGTAAAACAAGGGGGCTAGGGGGGGCCGGAATTGTCGGATGTTTTTTCACCTTAATGCATTAAGGTGAAAAAACTTTTACCTTTTACAACCCCTTTAAGGGTAAAAGTTTGTCGCCATTCCACGAGCGGGTGCAATTTTGAAGTGTGACATGTTGGGTATCAATTTACTCGGCGTAACATTATCTATTGGGCTAACTTTACTGTTGTCTTATTTTTTAATTCAAAAAAGTGAATTTTTCCCCAAAAAAGTGCGCTTGTAAGACTGCCGCGCAAATACGGTGTGACTAAGGCTGCTTTCACATTGCAGCGGGAGGCGCGGTGGCGGTATAGCAGCGCGATTTTTAGCGCCGCTATACCGTCGTATTTACTGCGATATTCGGCCTCTAGCGGTACGGTATTAACCCCTGCTAGCGGCTGTAAAAGGGGTTAATACCGCAGAGGCGCATTGCGGGCAGTATTACCGATTTCCGATTGATTTCAATGGGAAGGATCGGTAAAGGAGCGGTAAACACCCCGCTCCTATACCGCTCCAAAGATGCGGCTAGCAGGACTTTTGGAGCGGTCCTGCTAGCGCACCGCTTCAGTGCCTTCGGCTTTCACATTGAAGACTACAGGGCACGATTTTTTCAGGCGGTATAGTAGCGCTATTTTTAGCGCTGTACCACCTAAAAAACGCCCCAGTGTGAAAGGGACCTAAAAGTATTGCAACGACCGCCATTTTATTCTCTAGGGTGTTAGAATTTTTTTTTTTATATAATGTTTGGGGGTATTTTCTAGCAAAAAAACGTGTTTTTAACTTGTAAACACCAAATTTAAAAACAAGGCTTTAAGTGGTTAAGAAAAAAAAAGAGGCGAAAAAATGTACTGGACTGCATCAAAAAACGCATCCAAAATGCATAAAAAATGCACATGCAGAAAAGCATCTGAAATGCATCCGGACTGCATTTCTATGGCGTGAACTGGCCCTAAAGTGATTGAAATTGGCTGAAAATTGCCCCATGTATGGCCAACGTGTTGCTGATGGTGGGATTCCAGGGAAAGGCTGGGCCATGTAAGAACGCACGTCTGGCCTGTCCTGCAATGTAATAAACATCTCTGAGCTCTTCTTCCATCCGGAGCAATCTATGTTAGGAAGGGTCACCAATCATCATGACATGGCGACAGCCCCCGAAATAGTCCCCTGCAGCTGATATTCTTTACCCCGTGCCATAAATGTACAATGCTGTTTCTCTTTATATCCTATGGCACTTTTCACACCACTGCGTTACAGGTGCGGTGCGTTCTGAAAAGTCTGCATGCTGCATCTTTGGTACGATTTTGAAAACCGCACCAAAAACGCAGCTTCCCATTGAAATGAATGGCTATTGCGGGAAAATAAAGGGAAAAACACACTACGATTTAGCATTTTTGGTGCATTACCTTGTCACATGTCCACAGCAAACGCATTCAACCACTTAAGACCCGGACCTTTAGGCAGCTAAAGGACCCGGCCAGGTTTTGCGATTCGGCACTGCGTCGCTTTAACTGACAATTGCGCGGTTGTGGGACGTGGCTCCCAAACAAAAAAATCTTTTTTTACCCCACAAATAGAGCTTTCTTTTGGTGGTATTTGATCACCTCTGCTTTTTTTATAATTTGCCATATTTACAAAAATAGAGCGACAATTTTGAAAAAAATTCAATATTTTTTACTTTTTGCTATAATAAATATCCCCCAAAAATATATAAAAATGTTTTTTTTTTCCTCAGTTTAGGCCAATACGTATTCTTCTACCTATTTTTGGTAAAAAAAAAATCGCAATAAGCGTTTATCGGTTGGTTTGCGCAAAAATTGTAGCGTTTACAAAATAGGGGATAGTTTTATTGCATTTTTATTCATTTTTTTTTTTTTTTACTACTAATGGCGGCGATCAGCGTTTTTTTTCGTGACTGCGACATTATGGCGGACACTTCGGACAATTTTGACACATATTTGGAACCATTGTCATTTTCACAGCAACAAATGCATTTAAAATGCATTGTTTATTGTGAAAATGGCAGTGCAGTTTGGGAGTTAAGCACAAGGGGGCGCTGATGCGGTTATGTGTTCCCTAATGTGTGTTTACAACTGTAGGGGGGTGTTGCTGTAGGTGTGACGTCATTGATTGTGTCTCCCTATAAAAGGGAACACACGATCGATCACGGCACCATAGTGAAGAACGGGGAGGCTCTGTTTACACACAGCTCTCCCCGTTCTTCAGCTCCGGGGACCGATCGCGGGACTCCAGCAGCGATCGGTTCCGCGGGTCCCGAGGTCACAGAGCTTCGGACCGGGTCGCGTGCACGCCTTCACGGCGCGCGCGACCCCACGGCTGGGCTTAAAGGGCAACGTACATCGGCGTGAAGGGGTCCTTAAGTAAGGTGACCAGATTTTTTAAATTAAATCTGGGGACATATTTTTTCTTTACTAGTAATAGCGGCAATCAGCGACTCTCTGCCCGTCGCCGCCCGCCTCACAGCCTCTCAAGTCTCACTCTCCGGGCCCCCGGCTACTACTGGATGGGGAGCGGAGGAAGATCACTCCGCCAGGGAGGGCAAGGAGATAGGCAGGTGGCTGGCCAGGATTAGAGCCAAGGCAGAAGAACATGCGAGCGGAGCTGAATGGGCATGCGCCCGAAACAGAAGAAATATTCCCTCCACTCCGACTAGCACATGATCATCAGAAAGGGGCACAGATAATGGGAAAAATACAACCCCCCTATGCTAGTAGGCACAGAGGAGCGGGGGGTGTAATTCAAATTTTTTTTTTTTAATTCTGCACTGTCTTTGAAATTGCCCCTGCCCCCTATAAAATCCAATCTGGGGACAAAACCAGGGACAGACTTGGTCCAGGGACAGTGTCCTCAATCAGGGGACTGTCCCCTGAAACTGGGGATGTCTGGTCACCCTATCCTTAAGTGGTTAAAATGCAACAAAATTGCAGAAAAATGCATATGTGTTTTTACCATGATTTTGCTACAGGGCAGTGTAAAAGTACCCAAAATCTATCCGTCAATGCTGCAATCATGGTATATGCCCTGGCCACAAGGAGATTGGGGGCCGGGGGGAGGAGATTTGTATTGGAAGGGGGGAATTTGGAGTGCAGTGTTTGAAGGGGTATGAATACTTTTTCAAGGCACTGTACATGCAGATTTAGGTCATTTTCTTTCTATAAATACACCCTTTAGTTTAGAGTTCTGCCTTGTATTATTTCATCTTCTGGTTGAAGGTTCTTTGCCTATACGGTTATTTTCTCTATCGGTTGAATGTGAATGCTGAGATAGTCACCCTGTGACTTTTTGATGTACAGACCCCTTTGTACCCGAATGTGGCAGAATGACCTAAACCTTCATAAACCTCCCGCCTTGCCGCAGTGACAGAGGGCAGAAATTAGCGCCATTCTGTATATAATCAAAGGGGGGGGGGGGGGGGTTCATCTTATTTATCCCTAGATAATTTATAGACAATGATAATTTGTATGATGTCCCCTTTGTGAGTGCAGAGATTTATGTCTGTATATTAGACTTGTCATAATTGGCTTAATTCCGGGGAGACCCCTGAAACCTTCAATCTCCTGTAATAAATTAGGTGATGAGATGAGGGATTGTGAAAACATCAAAATGACATCAACACCATAATAAATAAAAAAAATCACCCTGATGACTGTGTGCTGCTCCCGCCTGATGTGAGGAGCCAGATGTGCTTCATCCTCTACCGCGTCTGATTGATATTTACTGCAAATCCTGGTGGCAGTGAAATTTGTTCCCACACATGTGAATGAATGAATGAATGAAAACTTGTATAGCGCGGCACATGCGAACTGAATCGCCTCTGGGCGCTTGTTGTTCCTGTCTCCTTTGATATCAAAAGAGAAAAGTCTTGACCTTTTTCCTAAATGCTAGGTGGTTCTCCTCCAACCGAATGCTGGTTGGTAAAGCGTTCCATAGTCTGGGACCTTGGATCGCGAATCTTCTTTCTCCTTTGGACTTGAAGTTGGCTTTCGGAACCTGGAGCAGGTTCTGATTCGTGGATCGCAAAACGCGATTGGGGTTATGAGCTTTTATTATTTCGCATAGATATTGGGGGGCATTCCCATGGACACATCTATGCGTAAGACATAGAGCTTTGAAAGCAATTCTGTCTTTAACTGGCAGCCAATGAAGGGCTCTCAGTGAAGGTGAAATGGATTCCCAGGGTTTTTTCCCAGTCACAAGTCTGGCGGCCGTATTCTGAACGACTTGCAGACGAGCGATTTGGTACTTGGGGAGGCCGAGGTAAAGGGCATTTGCATAATCCAGCCTGGAGTTTACAACTGCTCCCACCACGGCCGCTAAATCTTCTTTGGGGATGAACGGAGTGAGTCTACGTAGTAGGCGCAGCAGATGGTGAGATCCGCTGACTACTGATCCTATTTGTGCGTCCATTGTCATAAAGGAGTCAAAAATGACCCCTAGGCTTTTGACTTTGGCGCTAGGGGTGATGGTTTTGCCCAAAATAGGCGGGGGGGTCCACACTGTTGAAAGTTGATTCCTGTGCTTGGCGTGAAACAGAAGAAGTTCTGTTTTCGCTCCGTTGAGTTTAAGATAACTCTTTGTCATCCAGTCCTCTATCAAAGAGAGACATGTCTCTAGATTGAGGTGGTGATCCTGTCTGTTGCAAATGCGGAAATAAAGTTGCGTGTCGTCTGCGTATGAGTGATAGAGCAGTTTTTGGCTGCTGATAATCTCAAAAAGAGGACGAAGATAAATGTTAAACAGCACTGGTGACAGAGGCGATCCTTGAGGGACTCCGCATGTTATTGTGCGTTTTTCAGACATAAAAAGGCCTAACTTCACTGTTTGCACACATGTGTGCTAACAGTCTCATTTTAATGGTGAGCTGTTTTAGCTTTCTGCTATACTACACAGGGTTACCCCATATAGCCTCCTGCTTGTCACAGCTCATTCATAAAATGTAGGCCACGGTATAGAGAATGCAGTGTCTCCGGAGGTTCTCTCTGCTCATCACAGCCCATTTATAAAATGTAGGCCACGGATCCGGAGCCTGTAGTGTCCAAAGGGGTTCTATCTGCTTATCACAGCCCATTCATAAAATGTAGGCCATTGTATGGAGCCTGCAGTGTCCGAGGAAGTTCTCTCTGCTTATCACAGCCCATTCATAAAATGTAGGCTATTGTATGGAGCCTGCAGTGTCTGAGGAGGTTCTCTCTGCTTATCACAGCCCATTCATAAAATGTAGACCATGGTATGGAGCTTGCCATGCCCGAGGAGGTTCTCTCTATGTGTCACTGCCCATTTATAAAATGTAGACCACGGTATGGAGCCTGCCATGTCCAAGGAGGTTCTCTTGACGTATCACTGCCCATTTAGAAAATGTAGGCCACCGTATGGAGCCTGCAGTGTCCGAGGAAGTTCTCTCTGCTTATCACAACCCATTCATAAAATGTAGGCCAAGGTATGGAGCCTGCAGTGTCCGAGGAAGTTCTCTCTGCTTATCACAGCCCATTCATAAAATGTAGGCTATTGTATGGAGCCTGCAGTGTCTGAGGAAGTTCTCTCTGCTTATCACAACCCATTCATAAAATGTAGGCCAAGGTATGGAGCCTGCAGTGTCCGAGGAAGTTCTCTCTGCTTATCACAGCCCATTCATAAAATGTAGGCCAAGGTATGGAGCCTGCAGTGTCCGAGGAAGTTCTCTCTGCTTATCACAGCCCATTCATAAAATGTAGGCTATTGTATGGAGCCTGCAGTGTCTGAGGAGGTTCTCTCTGCTTATCACAGCCCATTCATAAAATGTAGACCATGGTATGGAGCTTGCCATGCCCGAGGAGGTTCTCTCTATGTATCACTGCCCATTTATAAAATGTAGACCACGGTATGGAGCCTGCCATGTCCAAGGAGGTTCTCTTGACGTATCACTGCCTATTTAGAAAATGTAGGCCACCGTATGGTGCCTGCTGTGTCTGAGGAGGTTCTCTCTGCTTATCACAGCCCATTCATAAAATGTAGGCCACGGTATAGAACAGGGGTGACAAACTCATCTTCATTGTGGGCCGCATCAGCATTATGATTGCCCTCAAAAGGGCCGGTTGTATCTGTAAGATTAGATGTCCAGCGCATCCCCTCCCCTTACATTAGATATTAAGAGCCACCCCACCATCAGAAGTTGAGTCCCCCCCTCTCCCTTACATCACAGTGCACCCCCCTTTCCATATGCTGCTGCTGGGAAGAAACTGGATGCATTGCTTAAGCAGAAAGTAAGAGTCTGGAGGAGGACCAGAGGAGGGCTGGAGGTGCGAGGGCCACATTAAATGGCCTGGAGGGCTGGATTCGGCTCACGGGCCTTGTGTTTGACACCTATGGTATAGAGAATGCAGTGTCCCAGGAGGTTCTCTCTGCTTATCACAGCCCATTTATAAAATGTAGGTCACGGATCCGGAGCCTGTATTGTCCAAAGAGGTTCTATCTGCTTATAACAGCCCATTCATAAAATGTAGGCCATTGTATGGAGCCTGCAGTGTCTGAGGGGTTCTCTCTGCTTATCACAGCCCATTCATAAAATGTAGGCCATTGTATGGAGCCTGCAGTGTCTGAGGAGGTTCTCTCTGCTTATCACAGCCCATTCATAAAATGTAGGCCATTGTATGGAGCCTGCAGTGTCTGAGGAGGTTCTCTCTGCTTATCACAGCCCATTTATAAAATGTAGGTCACGGATCCGGAGCCTGTAGTGTCCAAAGAGGTTCTATCTGCTTATAACAGCCCATTCATAAAATGTAGGCCATTGTATGGAGCCTGCAGTGTCTGAGGGGTTCTCTCTGCTTATCACAGCCCGTTCATGGAGTCTGCCCTATCCAAGGAGGTTCTCTCTGCTTATCACAGCCCATACAAAAAATGTAGGCCACAGTATGGAGTCTGCTCTATCTAAGGAGATTCTCTCTACTTATCACAGCTCATTCAGAAAATGTAGGCTACTGTATGGAGCCTGCCATGTCCAAAGAGGTTCTCTCTGGTTATCAAAGCCCATTTATAAAATGTATGCCACGATCCGGAGCCTGTAGTGTCCGAAGAGGTTCTCTCTGCTTATCACAGCCCATTCATAAAATGTAGACCATGGTATGTAGCTTGTCATGTCCGAGGACTCGAGGAGGTTCTCTCTACGTATCACTGGCCATTTATAAAATGTAGGCCACGGTACAGAGCCTGTCCGAGGAAGTTATCAAAGCAGAGAGAATTCAATGATTGAGTTGAAGTTGGTCACATGAATTTGACAGGTAACATGGCTTGTAGACATGTGCAATTCATTCAGTTCCGAATGAATTTTTTAACAAATTTAGACAAATTCCTTAATTGGAAAATATCTGACTTTCTGAATATTTCCAAATATTAAAAAATCCGGAAATTGGAAAATTTGCCAATTCGGAAATTCAAGAATTTGGAAATGAGAAAATTAGAGAATTCGGAAATTCATAAATCTGAGAGTTTGAAATTTTGGAAATTTGAAAATCCAAAAATAAGATAATAATAACTTAACCACTTAAGCCCCGGACCAAAATGCAGCTAAAGGACCAGACCCCTTTTTGCAATTCGGCACTGTGTCGCTTTAACTGACAATTGCGCGGTCGTGAGACGTGGCTCCCAAACAAAAATGGTGTCCTTTTTTCCCACAAATAGAGCTTTCTTTTGGTGGTATTTGATCACCTCTGCGGTTTTTATTTTTTGCGCTATAAACAAAAATAGAGCGAGAATTTTGAAAAAAATGCAATATTTTTTACTTTTTGCTATAATAAATATCCCCCAAAATATACAAAAAAATTTTTTTTCCTCAGTTTAGGCCGATACGTATTCTTCTACCTATTTTTGATAAAAAAATCGCAATAAGCGTTTATCGGTTGGTTTGCGCAAAATGTACAGAGTTTACAAAATAGGGGATAGTTTTATTGCATTTTTTTTTTTTTTTTATTACTAATCGGCGATCAGCGATTTTTTTCATGAATGCGACATTATGGCGGACACTTCGGACAATTTTGACACATTTTTGGGACCATTGTCATTTTCACAGCAAAAAATGCATTTAAATTGCATTGTTTATTGTGAAAATACCAGTGCAGTTTGGGAGTTAACCACAAGGGGGCGCTGAAGGGGTTATGTGTGACCTAATGTGTGTTTACAACTGTAGGGGGGTGTGGCTGTAGGTGTGACGTTATCGATCGTGTATCCCTATAAAAGGGATGATGCGATCGATGACGCCGCCACAGTGAAGAACGGGGAAGCCGTGTTTACACACCGCTCTCCCCGTTCTTCAGCTCCGGGGACCGATCGCCGCACTCCAGCGGCGATCGGGTCTGCAGGTCTCGGTCCCGGGAGCACGCCGCGGGCGTGCGCCCGTGACCCACGGCTGCGTACTAGCACAGGACGTACCTGTACGTGGATTTGCCCAGCCGTGCCATTCTGCCGACGTATATGTGCAGGAGGCGGTCCTTAAGTGGTTAACTATTACTAACTATTATATTCTAGGTATTGCAATTTCCTTTTAAATTTCGCTGTTAGTGAACGTAACAAATATGAATTTATCTAAAGTTCCGAATTATCCAAAATAAAAAATGCTTTAAAACAAATGAAAAGCAACAAATTAATATTACTAAATAATAATAATAATACAAACGTATTATTATTATTTATTATTATTTTGTTACGTCCCATTTGTTTAAATGCAGCATTTTTTTTATTTTGGATAATTCGGAACTTCAGATAAATTCGTATTCGTTACGTTCACTAACGGCGAAATTTGAAAGGAAATTGCAATACCTAGAATTTATTAGTTAGTTATTATTTCAAATGTTTGGATTTTCCTTCTTTCGAATTTTCGGGTTTTCCTTTCTTATTTTTGGATTTTCAAATCTCCAAATTTTCGACTTTCTGAATTTTCGAAAAAAAAAACAACGAATATTTCGGCAGGGCACATGTCTAATTTCTTGCTTCTTGTTTTTCCTTAACTGCTTCCAGACCACCCACCGCATATATTCTGCGGCAGGGCGGTCCGGCTGCGCAAAATCACGTACCTGTGCACGATTATGTGCTCGCGATCTGGGGCGCATGCACATCCTGCAGCAACGCTGCTACTGCTATGATTGGACACATTCGGAGCCAATCAGTCGTAAGGACACGGCTGATCACGTGGTAATGAGCCTCCGCCGGAGACTCGTTACCGAGATCGGAGATGCAGGGTGTCAGACTGACGCCCCGAATTACCGATCGCCGCGCCGCGCGCCCCCATGGGCGCACGCGGCATGAAATCCTGCAGGACATCAATAGACGTCCAGTCAGGATTTCACAACCACTTCCCGGATGTCAATCTGCGATTGACCGGGCGGGAAGTGGTTAAAGTGACGCAGTGCCATATTGCAAAAAATGGCCCGGTGGTGACGGGGGTAAACCTTCCGGGGCTGAAGTGGTTAAAGTTATTGTAAAGGCAGAACGTTTTTTTTTCTTAAAGAGGAAGTGCAGTCTGCTCACATGATTCTTCCCTCCAACCACTTTGCATATTATTTTATATATACTGTGATTCTGTACTTGCCAAATATACTGCGGAAATCTCCCTCCACTGAGTCTGGCTGCAGCCATTTTAACTGTGGGCAGCTGAAGCTGCTGCCTGTTCACTTCCTGGATTTACACAGGAACACAGAGGCACGCCTCCAGCTCTGCAGCCCTCATTGGTCCTCTTATGACTCAGCCCCCCCTCCCTTCCTGGCAAACTTTCACAATAGTGAGGGAGAGAACTGTGCATGATGTCATAAGCCTAGACTAATGACCAGACAGGAAACAGGAAGTGGGCTGTATAAGGTATTCACTGGCAGAAAAAAAAATGTTTTACTATCCAAAGTTAAATCAACAACAAGGGCAGAAAATGTAATAGATGGAAAGATGAAAAAAGAGTAAAACTCACATTTTGGGTGGTCCACAGAGCAATAAGACCCCTTTCACACTGTGCGTGCGTTGCCGGTAAAGCACAGCTTGTTTTAGTGGAGCTTTACAGCTGTTTAAGCTGCGGTTTTCAGCCGATAGCGGGGAGTATTTAACCCCCAAAAAAGGGGTTAAAAACTCCTGCGTTGCGGCAATTTCGAATCGCTTCGGAAGCGCTGCCCAATCATTGCAATGGGCAGGGGCATTTTGGCGGTGTTGTTTACTAAAATCCCAAACCGCCCAAAGATACTGCTTGCAGGACTTTTTCTAACGTCCTGAAAGCGCACCGCCCCCCAGTGTGAAAGCACCCATTGCGCCAAATGGGAGGTGGTTTTCAGGCGCTATTTCTAGTGCTAAAACGCCTTAAAACCGCCCCAGTGTGAAAGCACCCATTGCGCTGAATGGGAGGTGGTTTTCAGGCGCTATTTCTAGCACTAGAACGCCTAAAAACCGCCCAGTGTGAAAGCACCCATTGCGCTGAATAGAAGGTGGTTTTCAGGCGCTATTTCTAGTGCTAAAACGCCTGAAAACCGCCCCAGTGTGAAAGCACCCATTGCGCTGAATGGGAGGTGGTTTTCAGGCGCTATTTCTAGCATTAGAACGCCTAAAAACCGCCCCAGTGTGAAAGCACCCATTGCGTTGAATGGGAGGTGGTTTTCAGGCGCTATTTCTAGCATTAGAACGCCAAAAAAACGCCCCAGTGTGAAAGCACCGATTGCGCTGAATGTGAGGCGGTTTTCAGGCTCTATGTCTAGCACTAGAACACCTAAAAAAAACGCCCTAGTGTGAAAGCATGCATTGCGCTGAATTGGAGGCAGTTTCCAGGCACTATTTCTAGTGCTAGAACACCTGAAAACCGCCCAGTGTGAAAGCACGCATTGCGCTGAATGGGAGGTGGTTTTCAGGCGCTATTTCTAGCACTAGAACGCCTAAAAACCGCCCAGTGTGAAAGCACCCATTGCGCTGAATGGGAGGTGGTTCTCAGGCGCTATTTCTAGCACTAGAACGCCTAAAAACCGCCCCAGTGTGAAAGCACGCATTGCGCCGAATCAGAGGTGGTTTTCAGGCGCCATTTTTAGCACTAAAACACCTGAAAACCGCCCAGTGTGAAAGCACGCATTGCGCCGAATCAGAGGTGGTTTCCAGGCGCCATTTTTAGCACTAAAACACCTGCAAACCGCCCCAGTGTGAAAGCACCCATTGCGCTGAATGGGAGGTGGTTTTCAGGCGCTATTTCTAGCATTAGAACGCCTAAAAACCGCCCCAGTGTGAAAGCACCCATTGCGTTGAATGGGAGGTGGTTTTCAGGCGCTATTTCTAGCATTAGAACGCCAAAAAAACGCCCCAGTGTGAAAGCACCGATTGCGCTGAATGTGAGGCGGTTTTCAGGCTCTATGTCTAGCACTAGAACACCTAAAAAAAACGCCCTAGTGTGAAAGCATGCATTGCGCTGAATTGGAGGCAGTTTCCAGGCACTATTTCTAGTGCTAGAACACCTGAAAACCGCCCAGTGTGAAAGCACGCATTGCGCTGAATGGGAGGTGGTTTTCAGGCGCTATTTCTAGCACTAGAACGCCTAAAAACCGCCCAGTGTGAAAGCACCCATTGCGCTGAATGGGAGGTGGTTCTCAGGCGCTATTTCTAGCACTAGAACGCCTAAAAAACGCCCCAGTGTGAAAGCACGCATTGCGCCGAATCAGAGGTGGTTTTCAGGCGCCATTTTTAGCACTAAAACACCTGAAAACCGCCCCAGTGTGAAAGCACGCATTGCGCCGAATCAGAGGTGGTTTCCAGGCGCCATTTTTAGCACTAAAACACCTGCAAACCGCCCCAGTGTGAAAGCACCCATTGCGCTGAATGGGAGGTGGTTTTAAGGCGCTATTTCTAGCATTAGAACGCCTAAAAACCGCCCCAGTGTGAAAGCACCCATTGCGTTGAATGGGAGGTGGTTTTCAGGCGCTATTTCTAGCATTAGAACGCCAAAAAAACGCCCCAGTGTGAAAGCACCCATTGCGCTGAATGTGAGACGGTTTTCAGGCTCTATGTCTAGCACTAGAACACCTAAAAAAAACGCCCTAGTGTGAAAGCATGCATTGCGCTGAATTGGAGGCAGTTTCCAGGCACTATTTCTAGTGCTAGAACACCTGAAAACCGCCCAGTGTGAAAGCACGCATTGCGCTGAATGGGAGGTGGTTTTCAGGCGCTATTTCTAGCACTAGAACGCCTAAAAACCGCCCAGTGTGAAAGCACCCATTGCGCTGAATGGGAGGTGGTTCTCAGGCGCTATTTCTAGCACTAGAACGCCTAAAAACCGCCCCAGTGTGAAAGCACGCATTGCGCCGAATCAGAGGTGGTTTTCAGGCGCCATTTTTAGCACTAAAACACCTGAAAACCGCCCCAGTGTGAAAGCACGCATTGCGCCGAATCAGAGGTGATTTTCAGGCGCCAATTTTAGCACTAAAACACCTGCAAACCGCCCCAGTGTGAAAGCACCCATTGCGCTGAATGGGAGGTGGTTTTAAGGCGCTATTTCTAGCATTAGAACGCCTAAAAACCGCCCCAGTGTGAAAGCACCCATTGCGTTGAATGGGAGGTGGTTTTCAGGCGCTATTTCTAGCATTAGAACGCCAAAAAAACGCCCCAGTGTGAAAGCACCCATTGCGCTGAATGTGAGACGGTTTTCAGGCTCTATGTCTAGCACTAGAACACCTAAAAAAAACGCCCTAGTGTGAAAGCATGCATTGCGCTGAATTGGAGGCAGTTTCCAGGCACTATTTCTAGTGCTAGAACACCTGAACACCGCCCAGTGTGAAAGCACGCATTGCGCTGAATGGGAGGTGGTTTTCAGGCGCTATTTCTAGCACTAGAACGCCTAAAAACCGCCCAGTGTGAAAGCACCCATTGCGCTGAATAGAAGGTGGTTTTCAGGTGCTATTTCTAGTGCTAGAACACCTGAAAACCGCCCAGTGTGAAAGCACCCATTGCACTGAATTGGAGGTGGTTTTCAGGCGCTATTTCTAGCACTAGAACGCCTGAAAACCGCCCCAGTGTGAAAGCACGCATTGCGCCGAATCAGAGGTGATTTTCAGGCGCCAATTTTAGCACTAAAACACCTGAAAACTGCCCCAGTGTGAAAGCACGCATTGCCCTGAATGGGAGGTGGTTCTCAGGCGCTATTTCTAGCACTAGATCGCCTAAAAAAACAGCCCCAGTGTGAAAGCACGCAGTGGGCTGAATAGGAGGTGGTTTTCAGGCTCTATTTCTAGTGCTAAAGCGCCTAAAAACCGACCCCTTTCAGGCACTATTTCTAGCACTAGAACACCTAAAAACCGCCTCAGCGTGAAAGGGGTCTAATAGAAGGGAAATCTTCATTGGGGACACTGGTTCTGGCGACAACCAGGGATTCCCTCACTTTATAGGGATTTCCTCTGACTTCCTGTAGTGGCCGTAGGAGAGGAAGTGAGGAGAAATCTCCCCAATGAGACACAGATGTAAATAAAAATAAAAACATTGCAGAGGTTATAACCCTCCTTTACTGTATGTAAAAGTAAAACAAATTGCCTGTAGTTCTATTTTATTTTGCCAATGACTGTGAAAGCAGCAGCACCACCAAGAACTTTTCCTTTGCACTGCCTGCAGAACACAGTCATCAGTGATCTCTGTGTGCAGACAGACACCCCGCCCGCCTGCAGCACTGAGATATACAGACAAGCTGCTCGGCGCTCGGTTGGCCACGTCTGGCCGGTGTAGAGGAGGCGGGCCGCGGCTTCCTTCTTCCACTTTCTAGTGGCCGATCGATCAGCTCGGCGCTCCGTCCTTCCTTCCTGGTTCCTGGGAACAGCATGGCGGCGGCGGTGCTGGAAGCCGGTTCTGTGGGTCACTTCGAGGAATTGCTCCAGAAGAGCGACAAGTACGTGTGGCAGAGGGCGGGGGGCGGACATCATGGCGGGTGTTGTCCTTGGAGGGAGGCTGTGTACAGTACAGGGGTCATAGAGGAGCACAGAGAGAGGCCTGTCATAGATCCTGACACCAGCAGAGATGTACTGGGAGGAATGGGGGGGACACCAGTACATTCCTCACCCCACAGACAGGACTACACACCTCACCATCTCATTCTACAACCTACCTTAAAGGTCAGGGCCACTTTTTAACCACTTCAATACCAGGCACTTTACCCCCCCTTCCTGCCCAGGCCAATTTTCAGCACTGTCACCGTTTACATGACGATTGCGCGGTCGTGCGACACTGTACCCTAGCAGAATTTTCATCATTTTCTTTCCACAAATGGAGATTTCTTTTGGTGGGATTTGATCACCTCTGCGGTTTTTATTTTTTGCTAAACAAATAAAAAAAGATCGACATTTTTTGGGGAAAAAAAGTTTCCTTTTGTTTCTGTTATAAAGTGTTGTAAATAAGTACGTTTTCTCCTTCACTGACCGGCACTGATGAGGTGGCACTGATGGGCACAGATAGAGGGCACTGATGGACACTGGTGGGCAGCACTGATATGCAGCACTAATGGACAACAGTAGGTGGCACTAATGGGCACTCATGGGTGGCATTGATAGGTGACACTAATGGGCACTTATGATGGGCACTAGGTGGCACTGATATGCGGCATTGATAGATGGCACTGATAGGCATCACTGATGGCACTGGCAGGCATTAGGGATGGGCACTGATTTGCATTTCCCTTGTGGTCTAGGGTGGCATACCTGGTGGTCCAGTGTGGTGGCCAGTTCTGGGTGGGCATGCGAGGGCGGCTGCGATGATAAACAATCAGCACAGACCCCACCCTCCCCCCTCTGTCAGGAGAGCAGCCTATCGGCTCTCCTCTACTCACGTCTGTCAGACATGAGTGAGGAAAAGCCAATCAACAGCTCTTCCAGTTTACATCATGATCAGCTGTGATTGGACGCGGCTGATCATGTGTAGAGCACCTCCGTCAGAGGAGCTTCGCTGAGGCTTCAAGGAAGCTTTGCCATAGACTTCTATGGAGGCTTTGGAGATGCTTTATATCGCCACTAAAGCTACATGGGGTATCATTTTTGAATCGAAGCCAAGCAAAAAAAAATAAAAATGTAAACAGGACTGTAAGCTAAGCATTTTATTTAGTGACAGGAGCTTTGATTGGCGTTCAGAGAGCTGTAACAAAGCCTGTCCGAAGCCTTGTTTTGTAGCAAGTGTAAACTAGCAGAGGGGTTTGTTTACATTCAGCGCCGTAAGACCCCTTTCACACTGGGGGCGTTTTTCAGGTGCTTAAGCGCTAAAAATAGCACCTGAAAGAATCCTCATCTGCGATCCCAATGTGAAAGTCCGAGTGCTGTTACAGTGGGGCGCTGCGCTGGCAGGGCGTCAAAAGTCCTGCAAGCAGCTTCTTCGCAGCGCTTTACCAAAGTGCCCTTTCCCATTGAAATCAATGGGAAGCGCCTTGACAAGGGAGATTTTTAACCCTTTATTCGGCCACTAGCGGGGGTTAAAAGCGCCCTACTAGCGCTCGAAAAATGCTGGTAAAGCACCTCCTAGTTTTAGCGGCACCTTACCATGTTTTTTCAGGCGCTGGCAGTGTGAAAGGGCTCTAAGGCCTGGTTCACACTGGTGCGTTTTGACATGCGATTTGTCATGTCAAAACGGCGGTATTTGCCACAACTTGCCGGCAATGGCACCGTCCTAATCGGTGCGACGCCGCATCTGCGGCACTGCACCGATTTCAAAAAGTAGTTCCTGTACTACTTTTTGCGATTTCGGCCCGCGATTTACATCGACATCTGTGGAGAAACCTGCACAGATGTCTTTATAATCGCGGCCGAAATCGGGACTGCCAGCAGGAGTGAAATCGGCTGAACTCGCACGGCTGCACTCCAGCAGCCCCCATAGACTTCTAGAAGCATTTCTGGCAGAAGAGACCTACTGGGGGTTATTTACATAGGGCTCAGTTACACTTGCTTTGGCTTTAACACACATTAACCACTTAAGGACCGCCTCCTGCACATTTACGTCGGCAGAATGGCACAGCTGGGCACATGCACGTACAGGTACGTCCTGTGCTAGTACCCAGCCGTGGGTCGTGGGCGCGTTCCCGTGACAGCTTTCCCGTTCTTCACTGTGGCGGCATCATCGATCGTGTGATCCCTTTTATAGGGGGGACACAATCGATGATGTCACACCTACAGCCACACCCCCCCTACAGTTGTAAACACACATTAGGGAACACATAACCCCTTCAGCGCCCCCTTGTGGTTAACTCCCAAACTGCACCGTCATTTTCACAGTAAACAATGCATTTTTTGCTGTGAAAATTACAATGGTCCCAAAAATCTGTCAAAATTGTCCGAAGTGTCCGTCATAATGTCGCAGTCACGAAAAAAATCACTGATCGCCACCATTGGTAGTAAAAAAAAGAATAAAAATGCAATAAAACGATCTCCTATTTTGTAAACTCTATACATTTTGGGCAAACCAACCAATAAACGCGTTTTTTTTTTAACCAAAAATAGGTAGAATACGTATCGGCCTAAACTAAGGAAAAAATATATAATTGATTTTTTTTATATTTTTGGGGGATGTTTATTATAGCAAAAAGTAAAAAATATTGCATTTTTTTTAAAATTGTTGCACTATTTTTGTTTATAGCGCAAAAAACAAACAAAAAAAAAAACACGCAGAGGTGATCAAATACCACCAAAAGAAAGCTCTATTTCTGGGAACAATAGGACGCCAATTTTGTTTGGGAGCCATGTCGCAAAACAATTGTCTGTTAAAGCGACGCAGTCCTGAATCGCAAAACCTAGCCGGGTCCTTTAGCTGCCTAAAGGTCTGGGTCTTAAGTAGTTAAGGGCTACTTTACACTTCAAAACATGGCTTCGGACAGGCTTTGTTAAAGCTCTCTGAACGCCAATCAAAGCTCCTGTCACTAAATAAAATGGTTAATCTTACAGTCCTGTTTACACCTTGCTTTTGCTTTGCTTCACTTAAATGATACCCCGTGTAGCTTTAGTGGTGCTTCAAAGTGTCTTCAAAGCCTCCATAGAAGTCCATGGCAAAGCTCGCTTGAAGCCTCATCAAAGCACCAAGGAAGGTGTAAACAGGACTGTAAGATAACCATGTTATTTAGTGACAGGAGCTTTGACTGGCGTTCAGAGAGCTTTAACAAAGCCTATCAGAAGCCTTGTTTTGAAGTGTAAAGTAGCCCTTAACCACTTAAGACTCGGACCTTTAGGCAGCTAAAGGACCTGGCCAGGTTTTGCGATTTGGCACTGCGTCGCTTTAACTGACAATTGCGCGGTCGTGCGACGTGGCTCCCGAACAAAATTGGCGTCCTTTTTTTCCCCACAAATAGAGCTTTATTTTGGTGGTATTTGATCACCTCTGCGTTTTTCGAAGTCACGTTTTGAGGAAAATGTAAACTAGCCCTTAATGTGTGTTAAAGCCGAAGCAAGTGTAAATAAACCCCAGTAGGTCTCTTCTGCCAGAAATGCAAGTGTAATCTAGCCCTTAGACTGGTGAGTGATATACCGGGTGCAGATGAGCATAGAAACCAATCGGCTTCCAAGTTTTTCTTTTTTTTTGTCGAAGCTTAAACTGGAGTGCCACTCGTTTTTCAGTTTATTAAAAGTCAGCAGCTACAAAAAGTGTAGATACTGACTTTCAATAAACAGACACCTACCTGTCCCATGATCCAGCGATGCGGCCACCCGGCGCCTCGCTCCTCTCTCCCGCCGCTCTGTGGCACCGGAATTGCAACTGTGGGTGACCGGCTGTGACAGCTTGCAGCTTTACAGCTGGGTCCGCACTGCGCATTTGCAAGCCACGCTCTCCTAGTGGCCAGGCAATCTTTTGGGACCTGTGACAAGTCCCAGAAGATTGCAGTGGGGGAGGGGCCGCCTAGGTGGAAAGAAGTCACCTAGGTGGAAAACAGAAGGAAGAAGTGGGTCAGGAAGTACCTGCGCCTCTCAAATCGAGTACCCACTGTCGACAGGAGGGAGGGGCCAGGAGCACCAAAGAAGGACCCGAGAAGAGGAGGATCTGGGCTGCTCTGTCTAAAACCATTACACAGAGCAGGTAAGTATAACATGTTTGTTATTAAAAAAAAAAAGTTATTAACCTCTTCCTGCCTGCGCTATAGCCAAAAGATGGGTACAGTGCGGGCCTAAATTGCCGGGAAGGCATCCATGTATGTCTGTCCTGTGGATGAGCTGCCTGCGCGCCCCCTGGGAGCGCTCTGTGATCAGCAACTCAATGAGACTCGGCTGCAGTTCGGAGTAAAGGGCCGACCTCGACCCCTTAGCAGGTGATCAGCTGTCAGCCAATGACAGCTGATCATGTGATATAAACAGAGGATCGTAATTGGCTTTTTTTTTTCTCACACTGTCAGCGGATTACCGGCTTCTGTCAGACTGATATCGGTCCCAGATATGGACACCCACTGCTGCTAGACGGCACTGGTTGGCACTGCTTATCAGTGCCACCTATCAATGCCCTTCAGTTCCACCTCATCAGTGAAGGAGAAAAATTACCTGTTTGCGAAATTTTATAACAAACTGAAACTTTATTAAAAAAAATTTTTCAACATTTTCTGTCTTTTAAAACAAAAAAAAAGTTTTTAGCAAAAAATAAAAAGCCCAGCAGTGATTAAATACCACCAAGAGAGAGCTCTTTGTGTGAAAAAAAAAATGATAAAAATTGAATGTGGGTACAGTGTCGCATGACCGCGCAATTGTCATTCAAAGAGTGACAGCGCTGAAAAATGTAAATGAGCCTGGGCAAAAAGGGGGTGCCCATTAAGCAAGGGGTTAAACGATAAGTTCACCTTTGTAAAAAATAAATTCACATCTTTTTGCAGGTAAAAAAAAAAATCGAATTTATTATATAATTTGACTAGGAGCCTGGAAAGCATTGCACCCCCGATCAGCAAATCTCTGATGCATGCAGGACTCCTGCAGACTGTCAGTGTATCTCTCTGCCTGTACCTCATACAGACAGGTAGTTTCACACTGACGGGAAAAACAATGAACTATCACAGCGCTCAGCAGAGCCCTGGTAGTAAATTAAGACAAGCTGTCAGTGACAAAGGCTGTCAGTAGTTGTAGCTCTGTGAATGAATGACGCAGCTGGGTGGGCAGAGTCTGGCATGACCACATTTCTTCTTTTTTTTTTTTTTTGAGACAGAAAATTCGGGGAGAAGATCCCCCAACTTGCTTTCACTAGAGGTGGCAGGTCAGGGAACGGCTGCAGCAGTGGGAACATGTTACATCAAACTGAGTGGGCGCATGTAACACGGGTGCTCGCTCTAAAACTAATTGGCGCATGTAACACGGGTGCTCGCCCTTAAACTGAGTGGGCGCATGTAACACGGGTGCTCGCCCTTAAACTGAGTGGGCGCATGTAACACGGGTGCTCGCCCTTAAACTGAGTGGGCGCATGTAACACGGGTGCTCGCCCTTAAACTGAGTGGGCGCATGTAACACGGGTGCTCGCCCTTAAACTGAGTGGGCGCATGTAACACGGGTGCTCGCCCTTAAACTGAGTGGGCGCATGTAACACGGGTGCTCGGCCTATAACACAGAGCGTGTGTCCCCCCCCCCCCCCCCCTACGCCTCTCTCCTTACTGGCTGTGATTGGCCGCAGTGAGAGCCAATGGCTCCTTCTGCTGTGTCTGAGCCAATGAGGAGGGGGAGACCTGGGTAACCACTGCTCCCGTGCACATCGCTGGATCGCGATCAAGCTTAGGTAAATATTAGGCGGTGGGGGGCATTTTTTTTTTTTTTTTTTTTTTACTTTACTGCATAGAATGCATGTAGGTAAAAAACCTTCAGCATTTACAACCACTTTATTGCATTCTATGCATTACAGTAAAAAAACCTTCTGTATACAGCTCCCCCCTTTTACTTACCTGAGCCTAATCTCAATCCAGGTATCCAGAGCAGCGGCATTCTCAGCTCTCTCTCCTCATTGGACAGAGAGGTAGCAGCAGGAGTCAGTGAGGAACTAGAGGGAGGCGGTGCCAAGCAACATTCTGTGTCAATGGACACACACAGCCAGCTCGGGGTCGAGGCTGCAGGAGTGCCCCCAGAACAGCATCTTGCTCTGGGGGCACTCGACAGGGGGGAGGAGCATTGAGGGCCAGCAGGGGACCTGGGATGAGGAAGATTGGGGATCCTCTGTGCAAAAGCATTGCACAGAACAGGTATATATAAAAATGTGTCTTTAGAATCACTTTATGTAGTCTTTTTGTATACATTACATTATGAATACGTATCTGTAGCTCTCTGAGGGTCTGACAGTAACATTTGGTATTTTTGTTTTAGATCTCTGCTTGTAGTCCATTTCTGGGCACCATGGGCTCCTCAGTGTGCACAGATGAACGACGTTATGGCAGAACTGGCCAAGGTCCACCCTGAAGTCGCGTTTGTAAAGGTATGATGGAACTTATGGCTTTGAAATGGGTATAAGCCGGGCACTACCCAGCAGCAGTTTGAATCTCCTAACATGAAAAGAGAAGTATGTGTGTTTTTTTTTTAAGATTAATACTTGCCATGGTGGATGGATGCTGCATCTGTCTCCTGCCATCTCTGCACCGAACACTGCAGATGGCTCGGTTCTTTCACCTTCCTGAGCGAAGAGCTGCTGACTATCAGTCAGCATCTCTCCTCTCTGCTCCTCTAAGCTCATTGGAGTGCTGAGCTGTGGAGGGGCGGGGAGCGGCTCACTGAGAGGCCGAGACTGCTATCAGTCAAGGCAGCTGGTGGATCCAGACTTCGGAAGTCGGGATGATGCTCTATCGCTAGAGCACCTTGAGTGTGAGAGCGTTAATTTTTATTTATTTTTTCGTTTTAACAATGCCTTGTTTGACACATTCAACCTTTTGATTTTTGTAGTCTATCGTAAGGTATTTAAAGCCTCGTACACACGATCAGATTTTCTGCGGACAAAGCGTAGGACTTTTGTCCGAAGGGCGTTGGCCATGAACTTGTCTTGCATGCAAACACCAAACTACGTGGTTTTTCAGCTCTTTAGCGCCACCCTTTGGGCAAGTTCTGCTAATGTTGTGTTATGGTGAGCGTTGCTTCTGAGCATGCGTGTTTGTACTTTGGATTTGGATCTGGTAAGAAGAGAGACCAGATCCAGACCCCCCCCCCCCCCATGCTGCTGTAAAGCAGCAGGTCACATCTAAAATCAGCCAGTAATAGATCACTATAGCAGTGAAGAGCTACTTAAATTGATGGTGCTATATAAGTACCTAAAATAAATGGACATAAATCTCCTGCTCCATGGAGAGGCTGGGAAGAGCTGTGAAAGCTCAGTCTGAACCTCTGTGGTGACAGAAAGTGCCGTGATGTCATTATACTCCTGATGTAAACACGATATGTGGTCGGTTCACACTGGGGCGACACGACTTCCAGCACGACTCACTGGGGCGACTTGGGATCCGACTTGAAGTCGTCTCAAGTGGTCCCAAGTCGCGCTGTCCAGATAAACGATTTAAGTGAATGGGAGCGGTGTTAATACACACTACTCATGTCGCTCCGACTTCAGAAGAGGTTCCTGTACTACTTCAATCAGACTTCTAAGCGATTTGTACCCATTGATTTCAATGGAAGTCGCTTCCAAGTCTGATCACTGTTTTAATTGAAGCGACATTTCAGCAAGATAACATACATTTCTCAGGCAAACCTCTCCCTCCCCTCCCCTTCCCTCTCCCAGAGCTGATTGTTGTTTTATTGGCCACTGGAATGTCTCCTGACCTGAAAAAGACTTCAAGTCGTGTTGTAAATCGCCCCAGATCGCCCTGTGGTTCATGCTCAAGTCGTGTTGAAGTTGCTTCTGAAAGTCGTGCTGGAAGTCGTGTCGCCCCAGTGTGAACCGACTCTTAGTAGTGTGTTTACATTCGCTTTTGCACATTTCTGTGGAGCAATCTGTACATTATTTCAGCTCATGGGCTTATTGCTGGATGCCAGCTTAGTGTTACTGGTAGTCTACAGTCCCAGCACTAGTACTGGAGGGGCCTGCAGGAGTCGGTGAGACTGGGTACCATTTTACACTGGGCCCCTGCACTGTTTAACCACTTAAGCCCCGCGCCTGTTTTTCAGATTCGGTGTTTACAAGACTAAAACATTTTTTTTTGCTATAAAATTACTTAAAACCCCCAAACATTATATATATTTTTTTCTAACACCCTAGAGAATAAAATGGCAGTCATTGCAATACTTTTTGTCGCACCTTATTTGCACAAAGGTCTTACAAGTGCACTTTTTTTTGGAAAAAAATTCACTTTTTTAAATTAAAAAATAAGACAACAATACATTTGGCCCAATTTTTTTACATATTGTGAAAGATAATGTTACGCCGAGTAAAATGATACCCAACATGTCACGCTTAAAAATTGTGCCCGCTCGTGGCATGGCGTCAAACTTTTACCCTTAAAAAATCTCGATAGTCGACGTCTAGGGCTAGAATTATTGCTCTCGCTCTAACGATCGCGGCAATACCTCACTTGTGTGGTTTGAACATCGGTTTCATATGCGGGCGCTACTCGCGCGAGCTCGTCGGGGCGATTTAAAAAAATTTTGTTTTTGTTTTCGTATTTATTTTTATTTATTTTACCAATTTTTAACACTAAAATAAAAAATAAAAAAATTATCACTTTTATTCCTATTGCAAGGAATGTAAACATCCCTTGTAATAGAAACAAGCATGACAGGTCCTCTTAAATATGAGATCTGGGGTCAAAAAGACCTCACATCTCATTTAGGCTTAAATGCAAAAAAAAAAAAAATGTAAAATGTCATTTTTCAAATGACATTAAAAAAAAAAAAGTCTCTTTAAGACGCTGGGCGGGACTGACGTTTTGACGTCACTTCCGCCCAGCAGAGCTACGGGGACGGATGAGGGAAATTTTTCCCTTACTCGCATCCCCACTGAGCACGGGAGAGGACCCGATCGCCTCTGCCGCTACCGACTTCTCCGGTAAGCGGCGGAGGGCGCGGGAACGCAGCGGGAGGGGGGGGGCCCTAGCCTGCCACCGATAACGGCGATCTCGTGGTGAATCCGCCGCGGAGACCGCCATTATCATTTAACCGACCGCCCACTGAAGAGCTGGATATCTCGGTTGTGGCAGCAGCTGCTGCCGTTACCGAGTTACCCATCTTTAAAGTCATGACGTATAACGACGGTGGGCGGTCGGCAAGTAGTTAAAAACTGTGCTGGAGGCTCAAGTGCTTAAAGTGTTACTAAACCCACAACAGTAAACTCGGTCTATGTATACAGTAACACAGTGGTCATCAACCCTGTCCTCGGGAATTACTAACAGGCCAGGTTTGCAAGATAACTGAAATACATGACAGGTGATATCATTTGCTGCTAAGTGATTGCCGTATTCTAGTCTGCATCTCCCCCCAAGGTAATACATAAAACCTGGCCTGTTAGTGGGCCCTGAGGACAGGGTTGATGACCACTGCAGTAAAGCATGCTTGTTATACTCAGTGTGGAACCTAATGGGTTAATCCTGTACATTGTGTGAAAAGGCTGTTTAATTTTGTCTTTTCTGATTCTTTTACTGTCCCCAATCCAACTGCTGATAGAACATACCCCTAGGAGTCACTCTGCACATGCTCAGTTTGGTGTATATTGCTAGAATTTTTTTTTTTGGGAGGGTGCATGTGATCGTCGCACAGCCAATGGGCACTGTCCAGACAGAGGGTCAGGGGTCCTGCAGCCTCATAGGAGGATAAAAACTTACAAGCTTTAACCAGACACTCATAGAATTTACAAGACTGCTATATACTGCTAAGAGTTTTTTTTTTTGTTGTTTTTTTTTGAGGGGTTGACCGATTATCGGTGTGGCCGATATTCACTTTTTTTGAAGCATCGGTCACAAACTTACCGGTATTGCTTCAAGGGGTTGTACCGGGGCGATAGCTGCAGGCATCACCCCTGTACAATTCTTTAGAGCAGGGATATGCAATTGGTGGACCTCCAGCTGTTGCAGAACTACAAGTTCCATGAGGCATAGCAAGACTCTGACAGCCACAAGCATGACACCCAGAGGGAGAGGCATGATGGGACTTGTAGTTTTTGCAACAGCTGGAGGTCCGCTAATTGTATATCCCTGATGTAGAGCATATGGTCAGCTTTCTTGTAATAACAACCGATGTGGCTCAGCAGCCGCTCAGCCGTTATTACAAGGTAGCGGAAGCGTCCTTCCGCCGCTCTGCCCGGGTCTCCCGTCCCGTCAGCAGGCCCGAGCAACCAGCTGGCACATCCGCCGAATACAAGAAAATAGCCAGATAGGCTTTGTTTTGGTCTAGTAACCTGGAAGTGATGTCATGACCTCACTTCCGGATTACTCTCATCCTAAAGGCGCCAGTTTAAAGAATAGAAAGTACTAAAAAAAAAAAAACACAGATCTTGACGTTTTCAATACTTTCAAGGGCAGAGGAGAGGTTTGGGGTGTTGTAGACCCCCAGATGCCTCCATAAAGAGGACCTGTCACTGCTTATTACTGTCGCAAGGGATGTTTACATTCATTCTGGCAGCAATAAAAGTGATAAATTATCCGCTTGCCGACCAGCCGCCGCAGTTATACAGCGGCAGGTCAGCTCTCCTGGGAGAAAGCCCATAGCTCTACATCGGCACTTTCGACGGCCACTAGGGGGCGCGTGCACGCTGCGGGCGGCCCAAGTGCGCGCCCCCCCGCTCGCTCCCGAGTCCTGTGCCCGGCGGGCACGATCGCCGCCGGGCACACGCGATCGCTCGTTACAGAGCGGGGAACGGGAGCTGTGTGTGTAAACACATACCTCTCGTTCCTGTCAGCAGGGGAAACGCTTATTTTCTGTTCATACAATGTATGAACAGAAGATCAGTGATTTCCCCTAGTGAGGCCACCCCCCCCATACAGTTAGAACACACCCAGGAACACACTTAACCCCTTCCCTGCCCCCTAGTGTTAACCCCTTCACTGCCAATGGCATTTTTATAGTAATCCAATGCATTTTTATAGCATTGATCGCTAAAAAAATGCCAGTGGTCCCAAAAATGTGTCAATTGTCCGAAGTTTCCGCCATAAGGTCGCAGTACTGAAAAAAAACGCTGATCGCCGCCATTACTAGTAAAAAAAAAATATATAATATAAATGCCATAAAACTACCCTCTATTTTGTAAACGCTATACGGTAACTTTTGCGCAAACCAATCAATAAACGCTAATTGCGATTTTTTTTTTTTTTTTTAACGAAAAATATGTAGAATACGTATCAGCCTAAACTGAGGGAAATTTTTTTTTTATATATTTATGGGGGAAATTTATTACAGAAAAAAGTAAAAAATATAGAATTTTTTTCAAAAATCGCAGAGATGATCAAATACCACCAAAAGAAAGCTCTATTTGTGGGGAAAAAAGGACGCCAATTTTGTTTGGGAGCCACATCGCACGACCGTGCAATTGTCAGTTAAAGCGACGCAGTGCCGAATCGCAAAAAGTGCTCTGGTCGTTGGGCAGCAATATGGCCTGGGGCTGAAGTGGTTATTAAAAAGGACAGTGTAAAAATAAGAAGTTTAAATCTATAGGATATAGGATATCGGATTTCAGCCTGAAAAGGCAGCCAAAAAAATCGATACCGGCCATGAAAAAAGCGATATTGGTTGACGGGGCTGGGTCTGGTGATGCGGTAGTGAGACAACAAAGTGAGGGACGTTACGGCAGTAGGTGATTGGATAGCCGCTAACAGTCGCTGCCATTCTGCATCTAAAATGACAGCAACTGTCTTCTAAGGACTTATGCCGCGTACACACGATCACTTTTTGTGATGGGAAAAAAATTTAATTTTTAAAAATGTCATTTAAAATGATAGTGTGTGGGCTTTACATCATTTTTTGTCTTGTGAAAAAACGACAGCAAAAAAAAAAAAAACATGCTTCATTTTTTTAAAATGTCATTTTTTTTAAATGTCATTTTTTTAAAATGTCATTTTTTTAAAATGTCATTTTTTTAAAATGTCATTTTTTTTAAATGTCATTTTTTTTAAATGTCATTTTTTGTGTCTTAAAAATTGTTCGTGTGTGGGCAAAAATGACGTTTTAAACCCGCACATGCCCAGAAGCAAGTTAGGAGACGGGAGGTAAAACTACCATTCATAATGGAGTAAGCACATTCATCACGCTGTAACAAACAAAAAAGCAGGAATCGTCTTTTACTAACAAGTAACCAGCTAAAAGCAGCCTCAAGGCAAATAGAACTTCCCCCTTAGAGTGCCGTCGTTTTGTTCATTTTCCAAAAACGATGGTGTGTACACAAGGTAATTTTTAATGATGAAGTTGGAAAAACTTTGTTTTTTTTTCATGATGAAAAATGTCTTTTTTTTTTTTCCAAGACAAAAAGTGATCGTGTGTACGGGGCATTATTCTTGCTGGTGGTTAGAAACTTTATTTGCAAACAAAATTAAGGTTTCCTATGTAGAATAATAAGCTGTCAGGTTAGTATAACAGCGATATCGGATCCAATCGTACAGTTTGTAGTGTACATAGATTTGCAAAACAATGGGATAAAGGAATATTCATCAACTTTGTTTTATCTCATGGTTACTGTAAAATTGTGTGAATTAATCAATGCAGTGCATGTTATCTCAGCTTGCAGAGCTTGGATTCATTGAATGAGTTTACTACAAATGTAAATATTGCAGAATATAAAGCCTCATGCTACATAACTAAGCTCCATTACATGCTGAATAAACTAAATTATGAATGTATCTTGAATAGAAAACGATATTTTGAGTAAAAATCTTTTATTAAAATGTGATAAAAAATCATAATGGTAAGTACCGTATTCGCTTGGACAAATGTATTGAGACACAAACAATATTTTAGAAAAAATACATTATGCATTTTATTAAAATAAATGTGATAATCCAAAAATTTTTTTTTTTATTATTATTAAAAAAAAAAAAAAAATTGTATCCACCCTGACCGCCGGCTGCAGAAAAAAGCAAAACGTGGCGCGATTGAAGCATTTTCCTGCATCTGCTGTCAATGTACACAAAGCCTAATGAATGTAGAGGGGGGGGGGGGGGCAGGGAAAGGAGCATTCTGAATTTGGGGGTGGGGAGATGGATGAGGGAGGGACAATATGACGGGGGAATAGATAGTCAGGGGATCAACAGCAGGAAGGTGAATTCTGTTTGCACTTTTATTATTAATAATAATAATAATAATATACAGGATTTATATAGTGCCCAAGGTTTACGCAGCGCTTTACAGCTTGAGGGTAAAACCTTGGTTTGAGAGTAACTTGGTTTGAGAGCGCTTTGCAAGACGGTCAACATTTTTAAATCTTGACTTGACATACAAGTAGCGTCATGTCACAACTGAGTATAAAAGAGAAGAGGCGCCTCTAAGTGTAGCAATGTGGTTACATTTAATGAAGGAACAACATTTAGATACATATTGCTACACTTAGAGGCGCCTCTCTTCTCTTTTATACTCTGGAGCTCCTGCTGGATTTTGCTTCTAATCCCCTTGGGGAGGCTTCCATTTGTGGATGGACATTGCTGTAATCTTTTTCTATGGACTATAAACTGAAAGATTTATTAATAAATAGTTGTGGAACGAATTATTTGAGTTTGCATTATTTCTTATGGGTAAATTTGCTTTGATATACAAGTGCTTTAAATTACAGGTATGCTTCTGGACCAAATTATGCTCACAATCCAAGGTTTTACTGTACAATACACTTTTATACAGTAGGAATCGGAGGGTCCTGCTCCTTAGACCCCTTTCACACTGAGGGTGTATTGCAGGCGCTATAGCGTTAATAATAGCACCTGCAATCTGCCCTTAAACAGCTGCTCCATTGTCTCCAGTGTGAAAGCCTGAGGGCTTTCATACTGGAGCGTTGTGCTATCAGGACGGTAAAAAAAAGTCCTACTAGCCGCATCTTTGGAGCGGTGTGTTTACCGCTCCTCCACTGCTGAAATCAATGGGACAGCACGGCTGGTCTTAACGCCAAAATGCGTCTCAAATCCGTCCATCGCGTCGGCGGTAAAAATAGCAGAGTTTTACCGCCAACGCTATGGTGCGGCTCAGTGTGAAAGGGGTCTTAGAAATTATAATCTAAGAACTTCTTGGCCGTGTGAAAGTTCTGTGATTAATATTTGTCGCAATAATCTGCCACAGCAAAAGACGCAATTTGCCAAATGATGTACCCAATCAAAATTGACGTCCCATTGAGAATTAATTGCGACCTGTCACATCGGTCAAAGAACAAAGTCGCAACTTTTAATAAAAAATTAGAAAATGTTTACTAATTTTTCTGAATGGGAAAAACATTGATAATTGTCGTTG
Source organism: Rana kukunoris (assembly GCA_029574335.1). Taxonomy (NCBI): domain Eukaryota; kingdom Metazoa; phylum Chordata; class Amphibia; order Anura; family Ranidae; genus Rana; species Rana kukunoris. The sequence continues at coordinate 37,017,421 of CM056056.1, forward strand.
GTCTCGCTCTCTCCGGTGATTAAATTCTGCCGCTCGACCACAAAATCTGAGTTTTCTCACCTGATTTTGTCTCTTTGCGCTCATTCCTTGTGTATATTGACCGTCAGAACTAATCTTCCGTCGCATGCTGCCATTTGTCTTTAAAAATGACCCAGCTTTATTGCTCGCTGCTCTAACAAGGGCTTAGCTCGGGAAGCAGCGTTGTAGCGCCAAGGGTTAAGCTTAAAATTTACTAGACATCAATAGCTTATTGAAGAAATACTCCTTCCCCCCCGCCCCCCCCTCTATATTTTTTTTTTGCTTCATAATTTGCAGAGAGCTGCAAATGTCAGCCTTGATGTACTGCCTCTCAAAATTAGTCAATAGAGCAAACAGCTAGAATTGCTTTGGGCAGAAAATAAGCAGTGTAATCATGACATAACTGGGGTCAGTGATTTATGGATTTCAATATAGTAGTAGCTGCATATGATTGAAAATTTACTAGGTCACTAGTGCACCAAAAGGAGAAAATATATATATATATATATATATATTTTTTTTTTATTTGCCGCCTGGGGGCATCGCCGGCAATGTGCAACAAAATAAGAACCCTTGAACCTGTTTTGTCATAGTGCAAGCTCAGTGGGTGACAGGGGCAGCCTGGCGAGCCTCATTTAAATGCAAATGCCTCGCAAACTTTTGCATTCCACTCCCTTTTTAAGTATCCCGACTATCCCTGCGAGGCTTTTCTAAACACACGCCATAAAAAGGGACATGAAAATAAAATTGCTACCTTTTTTTTATTTTATTTCATTTTTTTTCATCTTTTTCTTTTTTTTTATTATTTGAAGCTTGAAGCAGAAGCCGTTCCTGAGGTGTCGGAGAAGTACGAGATAACCTCTGTACCAACCTTCTTGTTTTTCAAGGTAAGACGGAATAATTTGTATAGTGTGTTATTTGGTTCTCCTTGAGCAGAGGGGTCTCCAAACTTTCTGAACAAAGACGGTTTACTGTTCTTTAGACCTTTAGGGGGCTGGACTGTGGCCAGTGGAAGTGGAAAATCCCATGGTCATCAATGAGAGTAAAGAATGCCCCATCGTTGGTGTAAGCAGGAGGAGTGGTGCCCCATCGTTGGTGTCGATGGGAGGAGTGGTGCCCCGTCGTTGGTGTCGGTGGGAGGAGTGGTGCCCCGTCGTTTGGTGTCGGTGGGAGGAGTGGTGCCCCGTCGTTTGGTGTCGGTGGGAGGAGTGGTGCCCCGTCGTTTGGTGTCGGTGGGAGGAGTGGTGCCCCGTCGTTTGGTGTCGGTGGGAGGAGTGGTGCCCCGTCGTTTGGTGTCGGTGGGAGGAGTGGTGCCCCGTCGTTTGGTGTCGGTGGGAGGAGTGGTGCCCCGTCGTTTGGTGTCGGTGGGAGGAGTGGTGCCCCGTCGTTTGGTGTCGGTGGGAGGAGTGGTGCCCTGTCGTTTGGTGTCGGTGGGAGGAGTGGTGCCCCGTCGTTTGGTGTCGGTGGGAGGAGTGGTGCCCCGTCGTTTGGTGTCGGTGGGAGGAGTGGTGCCCCGTCGTTTGGTGTCGGTGGGAGGAGTGGTGCCCCGTCGTTTGGTGTCGGTGGGAGGAGTGGTGCCCCGTCGTTTGGTGTCGGTGGGAGGAGTGGTGCCCCGTCGTTTGGTGTCGGTGGGAGGAGTGGTGCCCCGTCGTTTGGTGTCGGTGAGAGGAGTGGTGCCCCGTCGTTTGGTGTCGGTGGGAGGAGTGGTGCCCCGTCGTTTGGTGTCGGTGGGAGGAGTGGTGCCCCGTCGTTTGGTGTCGGTGGGAGGAGTGGTGCCCCGTCGTTTGGTGTCGGTGGGAGGAGTGGTGCCCCGTCGTTTGGTGTCGGTGGGAGGAGTGGTGCCCCGTCGTTTGGTGTCGGTGGGAGGAGTGGTGCCCCGTCGTTTGGTGTCGGTGGGAGGAGTAGTGCCCCGTCGTTTGGTGTCGGTGGGAGGAGTGGTGCCCCGTCGTTTGGTGTCGGTGGGAGGATTAGAGTCCCAAGGGCCTGATAAAGGCAAGCAAAAGGCCACATTCGGCCCCTGGGCCACAGTTTGGAGACCACTGTCTTTGGGAAAGCTGGCAATGAAGCGTATATTTATTATTGTGTAAAGTATTGAGTGCTGGTTGTATTTTATGTATTTTATAAATATACGAAGAACCATGATTGTTCATATCGCCCTAGATCAGGGTTAGGCAACCAGCAGCCCCTCCAGCTGTTGTGAAACTGCATTTCCCATGAGGCATTGCAAGGCTGGCAGTTGAAATTACTCCCAGAGGCATGATGAGACTTGTAGTACTGCAACAGCTGAAGGGGCCTAGATTGCCTACCCCTGCACTAGAAGAACCTTCAAGGCTCATTTACACCCGATGCAGTCGGGCTCCGCTGGGAGCCATTTTAAACACGCACCGCACCGCATAGACAAAACGCAAAGCCTTGCTTCCTCTGGTGTCGGTTCACACCACAGCATCACATGCAGTACGTTTTTTATTTCAGTACACAAAGTAAAGACTGCTCCTGCGCTCGAAAGATGGCGGTAGGGGAAATGGAAGAGAAGATGGAACAATCTTCACAAGACGCGCCATTGCATCACACGCAGTACGTTTCTCAGTGCAGCGGGTTTTGTGACACAAACCACTACATTGCAATGCGGTTGCGTTGAAAAAGAGTTCCTGCACATCAGACCCTTCTTTGAAGTCTTAGTCTTGGCAGTAGAAAAATGCTGGAATCTGGTAAACGTGTATACCTGTGTTGTGTATACCTGTGTTTTTACCAATCGATTGCCCGTTAATTCATTTCATTGGCCAGAATAATAATTTTATTCTGGGCGTTGAAATGAAATAATGCTCAAGTGCTAAACAGGCCTAGAATTCATGCACACTTAGACGCTTTTTACAAGGTATTTAATTTTTTTTCACCTAAACACTCCTCTCCTGAAAGCATTTCGGAGAGGAGCGTTCAAAGCGGTTGTAATGTCCGGAGAGAGATCCTGTAATCCACTCTGTTACAGATTTATATACCGTATATACTCGCGTATAAGCCAACGCTAATATAAGCCGAGGCACCTAATTTTACCACAAAAAAAAACACAAAAAAAAACGGGTTAAAACTTAATGACTCGGGTATAAGCCTAGGGTGTCCATCTGCATGCCTCACTGTGCCTGTGCCTCACTGTGCCTGTGCCTCACTGTGCCTGTGCCTCACTGTGCCTGTGCCTCGTCTGACGCTATGGAAGGGGTGCCCGGCTTTGAAAAATGGGTGCACCCCGGCTGTAGGTCCCCAAGACAACAAACTTGAAGAATGGGGCTATATGTGTGCCAAGTTCAGGGAAATGACCATTTAACATGGGGGTCTACGGAAGGGGTGCCCCGGCTTTAAAAAATCGGTGCTCTCCAGCCGTAGCTCCCCCAGACAAAAAACTTTGCACACTTGTAGAGTGTTCAGCTCTGCTCGGCTCTGCCCCCCCCACCTCAGGCCAAAAGCAGTACTGCACACCACTTTGGCCTGAATCGTGCTAGTTTTGCGAGACAACATTCGCAAGCCGAGTCACGATTTTTAAAAATACAGTGCTCGTATTGCAACACACTCGTTTACTGCGTTACTCGCAATCCGAGGTTCCTCTGTGCTGGCGTATAATGATGGCTGCCGGTCTGAGAGTGGTTAAAGGTAATTTTTTTTTAAACCCGCTGGCACTTCTGCCACAAAACCACAAAATGAATATAAGGCTCCTTTCACACTAGGCGGACTTTGTCGCTATGGAGTCCGCCTGCTCCCGCTGGTGCAGCGGGAAATTTGTCTGCAGATCACCACTGTGCCGAAGGATGACAAGCTCCTCTCTGCTCACTGAGCGGGGAGGGGCTTGAAGGGTGCCGCTGTCTCTCCTATGCAGCATGTTTGTTTTTATCAGATCTTACCCAACCCGCAAGGGACGGATGGCGACGTATCGGTAAACGTCTGATTTTAGCGAATCGGGTCGGATGTCAGCTGACATCCGACGCTCCATAGAGATGCATGGAGCTGCCGTTCAGGTCCGCCATCAAAACTGACAGGTGGACGGACATTCCAAGGTATTTAGTAAGAGGCATGACAAGTTTTTTTTTTTTTTTTTTTTTTTTTTTTTTTTTTTTTACATACTGTCACCAGTGCACTACAGTGTCGTCATGCAACTGGTGTGGCGGTATTTAAAAAAATAAAATAAAAAATTATAAAAAGTTTTAATAGTAGTTTGCATTTAAATATTTAACTATTTTCTTCACAATTAATTTTTTTCCCTTTTTTTTTTTTTTTTACACATGGGCCAGAGCAATAACGTGTTGCCATAGTAACACTGTACTACTCTGGGGAAGGTGGTCATGCTTTTTATTTTTTTTATTCACTGTGATTGCTTATAACTGAATTTTACAGTTCTAAGCAACTTAGTTCTAGCAAATTATTCAGTGTTTTACTATTGTAATCAGCCCTTTCTGTACCATGTGATCACGGTGCCCATAACAGCTTATCACAATAGTACAGGGGGTCCCCGGCTTACGAACTCCCGAGTGACGAACTTCTCCTACTTACGAACCGGGCGCTGCGGGGACCCTCTGCCATTTTCCGTGGACCTTCTATGTTCTGCGCATGTGCAGCCAGACGGAGCCTCGGGAAATGTCTGTAATTGGCCGCGCATGCGCAGAACGTCATTCGATGGAACATCGGAAATGTCCGTAATTGCCGGTCTGTGCATGTGCGACAGACTTGCGCACATTTCCGATCTACAAACAGGAGGAAAGTCCCTAACGGGTTCGTAACTTGGGTACCCCTGTACACAGTGAATGGCACGAATCAAAGTCATTCATTGTGTACAATCCTCATGTGATCTGCTGTGATTGGCCAACAGCAACCACATGGTACCAGCAGTGGACTGGTACCGTGATCTTTTATCGGCCGTGTCCACGCACAGTGTGTGACAGATCGCACCCAAATGTTGCCTGATCCCGTAAGGACTTCATATGATATCCTCCCAGGATAATAGGACTCCCGCCGGCCGTCATGTTCACACCAATGCGATCCAAATCCTGTCCGAATTGACAGTTTGCACTGCGATATGCAAACCGATCTGGGGGTGTCATTAACTTTCTATTGCAGCGGTTCTCATAGGTCAGTGTGAACCACCGGCGGGTACCATGCGATGCGGGAACCCGTACTGGATTTGCACAGGTTCTCGCATCACAGCAGTGTGAACTAGTAAATAAGAGAAGTTTGTTAGGGTCTATGTTTACTTTAAGGCTCCAAGCACACTGGGATTAAAAATCGCTGCTACTACAGCAGTTTAGCATTCTTCCTGTAGAAGCAGCTCAATTTTCTCCTAAGATTATTAACAGGCATATTTTAAGCTCGATGTTTAGAGACAGGAATAAAAAATACTTCTGGTTTGTTTTTAATTGCACCTTTCTTGCAGAAAAAAAACACTAAACACGTGTACAAAAAGCGTGACCATTTTTTTTTCTCCTGCCAAGGGAATTTGCATTTTTTTTTGAAGCCCCATGTGCATAGAGCCTAAAGGCTTTAATGTTTGCATATCGTGTGATTCTTAGATACTGCAAAGGTAATGACACAAGTTGTTAGAAAATACGACTAAAACAAAAGTATTTTCCATGATTTATTTTCAATTTTGCTTTTTGTGGAATGTTTCCATGTATTGTTCACAGCAGAAATCGCCATAACTTTACAGCTTGTCTATCCTGTGTTTATTGGGGTTATATCCCCCTCTAGTGGTCATTTTTGTATATTACCTTGGAATTCTATGCTTCTTTATCTTCTTGCTTTACAGTTACTTTTATTTGTATCCATTATATTATGATTCATGGAAAGTAGTAGGGTTGTCCTGATACCACTTTTTTAGGACCGAGTACAAGTACCGATACTTTTTTTCAAGTAGTCACCGATACCGAATACCGATTTTTTTTTTTTTTTTTTTTTTTTTTTTTTTTTTTTTAAATGTGTCCCCAAATGCAGCCATGTCTCCCACATATGCAGCCATGTCCCTCCAGCCATGTCCCCCACATATGCAGCCATATGCCTTCAGCCATGTCCCTCCAGCCATGTCCCTCTAGCCCAGTGTTTCTCAATTCCAGTCCTCACGCCCCCTCAACAGGTCATGTTTTCAGCATTTCCCTCAGATGAAAAGGCTGTGGGAATTACTAAGGCAGTGAAACTGATCAAATCATCTGTGCAAAATAATGGAAATCCTGAAAACCTGACCTGTTGGGGGGCCTTGAGGACTGGAGTTGAGAAACACTGCTCTAGCCATGTCCCTTCAGCCATGTCCCTCACATATGCAGCCATGTCCCTTCAGCCATGTCCTTCCAGCCATTTCCCCCATACCTTTGCCGCCGAAAGCTGCCGTGCCGCCGCATGGAGAAAATCACAGCATTCATTTGAATAGCTGTTTTGCCCGCGCGTATAGACACTCCCCCTTACTCGGGATTGGACAGATCACGATCACCCATCCACTCCCGAGCAAGGGGGGAGTGTCTATACGTGCGGGAACACTACAGCTATTCAAATGAAAGCTGTGATGTTCCCGCACGCCGTTTAACCCATGCGGCGGCTTTCGATGCGGCGGCGCGATGCGGCGGGGGGGGTCAGGGGGAGTATTCTATTTAGGTATCGGTATTTGCGAGAGTACAAATAATCCCGCAAATACTCGGTATCGGTCCCGATACCGATACTGGTATCGGTATCGGGACAACCCTAGAAAGTGGGGTTGTCCCGATTACCACTTTTTTAGGACTGAGTACAAGTATCGATACTTTTTTTTCATGCACTCGCTGATACCAATTACAGATACTTTATTTAAATGTGTCCCCAAATCCAGCCATGTCCCCCCACATGTATCCAGCCATGTCCCCCCACATGTATCCAGCCATGTCCCCCCACATGTATCCAGCCATGTCCCCCCACATGTATCCAGCCATGTCCCCCCACATGTATCCAGCCATGTCCCCCCCCCCCCCCCCCCCCACATGTATCCAGCCATGTCCCCCCCCCCCCCACACCTAGTAGTAGACGATGATCAATCATGATGCCGCCGCCGCTGCTGCCGCGTTAATCCGCGTGCATTACAGGTAGCTTTCGTTTGAATAGTTGTAATCCCCGCCATGGGCACTCCCCCTTGCTCGGGATTGGACAGATCCAAGCAAGGGGGAGTGTCTATACACGGCGCAGCGGGGATAACAACTATTCAAACGAAAGCTGCCTGTAATGCACGCGGATTAACGCGGCGGCGGCTTTGCGGTATGCGGCGGCTTTGCGGTTGGCGGGGAAGGGGGGGTATTCTATTCAGGCATCGGGGGCATTTGCGGGAGTACAAGTACTCCCGCAAATACTCGGTATCGGGACAACCCTAATTACCACCACTAATTGAAAATGGAAAATGTCCAAATTTGGCCCAAAGTGTCAATATTTTGTGTGACCACCATTATTTTCCAGCACTGCCTTATCCCTCTTGGGCATGGAGATCACCAGAGCTTCACAGGTTGCCACCGGAGTCTCTTCCACTCCTCCGTGACATCACATAGCATTTTCCTTTTAGGCCAAAAGGTTACATTTTGGTCTCATCTGACCAGGGCACCTTCTTTCACATGTTTGCTGTGTCCCCCACATGACTTCTCACAAACTGCAAACTTTTTATGGATTTCTTTCACCAATGTCTTTCTTCTTGCCACTCTTCCATAAAGGGCAGATTTGTGGAGAGCGTGACTAATAGTTGCCCTGTGGACAGATTCTCCCACCTGAGCTGTGGATCTCTGCAGCTCCTCCAGAGTTCCCATGGGCCTCTTGGCTGCTTCTCTGATGAATGCTCTCCTTGCCCGGCCCGGTCAGTTTAGGTGAACGGCCATGTCTTGGTAGGTTTGCAGTCGTGCCAAACTCTTTCCAATTTAGGATGATGGATTCAACATTGCTCTGTGAGATGTTCAATCCTTGGGAGATGTTTTTATAACCGAACCCTATAGTTCTGCACAACTTTATCCCTGACCTGTCTGGTGTGTTTTTTGGCCTTTGTAATGCTGTTTGTTCACTAAGGTTCTCTAACACCTCTGAGGGTTTCACAGAACAGCTGTATTTATACTGAGATTACATTACACACCGATGGATTCTATTTCTGAAGGCAATTGGTTCCTCTAGATTTTAGTTAGGGGCATCAGAGAAAAGGGGACTGGATACAAATGTACCCCACATTTTTCACATATTTATTTGTAAAGATTCTGAAAACAATTCATCATTTTCCTTCCACTTCACAATTGTGTCACTTTGTGTTGGTCTATCACATAAAATCCCAATAAAATACATTTATGTTTTTTAAAGTAACATGACAAATCTGGAATATTTTATTTCAAGGGGTATGAATACTTTTTCAAGGCTGTGTGTGTGTTTTATTTTATATATAATATATATATTATAGAATCATTTTGCCGGCTTTTAGAACACACACACACACACACACACTATTTGTGTTAGTAGCTATATGTTATTTAAAACCGCTCATTACTACTTTAGTATGTCAGTAATGATATGCTAAAGAGGAGGAATGACTCCACAGGGGTCCAGCGGTGACAGCGACTCCAGAATTGTGTGTTTTTTTCACAGGACGGGATGTTTTATGTCTTCTTTTTTTTTTTTTTTTTACTTTACTGATATTGTTTTTTTTTTTTTTTACTTTACTGATATTGTTTAAAGGGGTTGTAAAGGATTTTTTTTCCCTCCCCTAAATAGCTTCCTTTACCTTAGTGCAGTCCTCCTTCACTTACCTCATCCTTCCATTTTGCTTTTAAATGTCCTTATTTCTTCTGAGAAATCCTCACTTCCTGTTCTTCTGCCTGTAACTCCACACAGTAATGCAAGGCTTTCTCCCTGGTGTGGAGAAAGCCTCTTGAGGGGGCGAGCAGGAGTGTCAGGACGCTCTCTACTTTGCAGATAAAGGAGCTGTGTGTTAGTGGGGTCCTGACACTCCTGCTCGCCCCCTCCCCCCTCATGAGGCTTTCTCCACACCAGAGAGAAAGCCTCGCATTACTGTGTGGAGTTACAGACAGAAGGACAGGAAGTGAGGATTTCTCAGAAGAAATAAGGACATTTAAAAGCAAAATGTAAGGATGAGGTAAGTGAAGCCATTTAGGGATTTTTTTTTTTTTTTTTACTTTACTGATGTTGCTTAACCCCTTCCTGCCTGAAGATAAAACGCATCCCAACTTCTAAACCCAGTTTAGCAACTTTGACATGTATTAGTAAAACTGTTCATATCATCCCAACTACTTGGTGTATGCAGGTGAACTATCCCTTGCTTATTTTCAGGACAAATTGGAGCATGCATTTGGTGATCAATATTATTGGGTATCTCCTGTGTTTTTGTTTTGAAAGAAAACTGTCATAAAATAGTAAAAAGTATACAGTTGTGCCGTACATTTCTTGCTGTTGCCATTAATCTACCATCAAATAACAAAATCTCTTGCTCCCGACAATCGCAAAAAGGAAAACTGTCCCAAAATAAAACTTTTTTTTTTTTCTTTTTCCATTTAGCTGTACATGTCTTATTACCATGACCTACCACCAAAAAAAGCGTTCACAACGCTACAACATATTTGTATATTACCGTATTTAATGCACAGTGGTGTCATGTATTCATTCATACAAATCTGTGAGCGAAAAAAAACTACAAGTAGTTCTCAGGGAACCGTGAGGGTGCTGGTGAGCTCTTTGGTAGTTCATCACTCGACACATTTTTTACTTGCAAATAATGTTCTATATATAGTATCCTTTAATCCTACTTGACCACTTCAGCACAGTAGGATTTTGCTGCCGAAGGACCTGGCCACTTTTTGTGATTTGGCACTGCGTCGCTTTAACTGACAATTGCGCGGTCATGCGACGTGGCTTCCAAAAAAATTGACATCCTTTTTTTCCCACAAATAGTGCTTTCTTTTGGTGGTATTTGATCACCTCTGCGTTTTTTTTTTTTTTTTGCGCTATAAACAAAAATAGAGCGACAATTTGGGGAAAAAGAAGCAATATTTTTTACTTTTTTCCTATAATAAATATCCCCCAAAAAAACTATAAACAAATTTCTTTCTCAGTTTAGACCGATACGTATTCTTCTACATATTTTTGTTAAAAAAAAAATCACAATAAGCGTATATTGATTGGTTTGCGCAAAAGTTATAGCGTTTACAAAATAGGGGATAGTTTTATGGCATTTTTATTATAATTTTTTTTATTGGTAATGTCGGCAATCACTAATATTTTTTTTTTATCAGGACTACAACATTATGGCAGACACATCGGACACTTCTGACGCTATTTTGAGACCATTCACATTTAGACAGCGATCGGTGCTATAAAAATGCACTGTTTACTGTGTAAATGACACTGTCAGGGAAGGAGTTAACCACTATGGGGTGAGGAAGGGGTTAAGTGTGTCCTAGGGAGTGATTCTAACTGGGGTGGGCTGGGCTACAAGTGACACAACATTGATCATTTTGCAGTAGATCAGTATCCTGTCACTAGGCAGAACAGGGACATGCCTTGTTTACATCTCCCTGTTCTGCAGCTCTGTGACACGGTCGCGGGAAACTGGCGGACATCGAGTCTGCGGGTCGCACGGTCACGGTGCCGACGTATATTGTCGTTGGGCAGTCAGCAAGCGTTTAAAGTATTTTTTTCCCCTAAAATTGTGTTTTAAAAACTGCTGCACAAATATTGCGGGTGACATAAAAAATTGCAACAATTGCCATTTTATTCTCTATGGTCTGCATAAAAAAATAAAAAAATATGTTTAAGAGTTCTAAGTAATTTTCTAGCAACAAATACAGATTTTTACTCGTAAACAAAGTGCCAGAGAAGGCCTGGTCCTTCAGTGTGTAGTGGTGTATGAGGTTTTTGCAGTGCGTCTGGTGATTCTGAGAAGTTGATGTGGGATTATTTTGAACCCTGTAGTACCCAGGAGTAATGCATTGCTTGGCTGTGTTTTACGTTTGATGTTCTGACTTTCCATTACCTATAACCTCTCAGCATGATGTATCTTGTGCCTCAGAGTTCTCAGAAGATTGACAGGCTGGATGGGGCTCATGCACCCGAGCTGACCAAGAAAGTCCAGCGCCATGCATCAAACACTGCTTTTCCCGCGGCCCCCAACAGCACTCCCAAAGAGGACCTCAACGTCAGGCTTAAGAAGCTGATCAATGTGGCCCCGTGTATGCTATTCATGAAAGGATCTCCCCAGGAGCCCAGATGTGGTACGTATGCCCCAATGTTTTCTGATTTCCATGAGCAAAGCAGAAAAGTTTTTTTTTTTTTTTTTTTGTATTTTCAGTATAACCAAGAAACTGTTTTTTATTGTTGTGAGGCAATGGTGGCAACACATTGGCAACATTAATCTTAAAGGGGCTGTAAAGGTTTTTTTTTTTTCTAAATAGGTTCCTTTAACCACTTAAGACCCGGACCTTTAGGCAGCTAAAGGACCCGGCCAGTTTTTGCGATTCGGCACTGCGTCGCTTTAACTGACAATTGCGCAGTGGTGGCTCCCAAACAAAATTTATGTCCTTTTTTCCCCACAAATAGAGCTTTCTTTTGGTGGTATTTGATCACCTCTGCGGTTTTATTTTTTTTGCGCTATAAACAAAAATAGAGCGTCAATTTTGAAAAAAATGCAATATTTTGTACTTTTTTGCTATAATAAATATCCCTTTAAAAATATAAAATGTATTTATTTCTTTCTCGTACATCACGGGACACAGAGCGGCATATTCATTACTATATGGGTTATATGGAGTACCTTCAGGTGTGGACACTGGCAATCTCAAACAGGAAGTCCCCTCCCTATATAACCCCCTCCCCTAGAGGGAGTCCCTCAGTTTTTTCGCCAGTGTCTTAGGTGTTGGTCACGGAATAGCTTTGCTCCACATCCTTGGGATTAAGGGCGGGCTAACCGGATCTGTCCAAGGAGCCTCAGTGCCAAAGTGGACAGTACCCGGGCCCCAAGCCGTGGGGTTTTGCCTATAATGCTCCTCTTTGGAGGGCTGGACCCTGGGCCCAGGACTTGGAGTTTGTAAAAACCATAAGTTCCTGTTTGCCAGGGTGCTATATAGGTCCAGGACAGTGGGTACCTTCATAGGACCCCAGGGCCTGAAGGTCTACTACGCTACCCACGGAGATGGGAGAAGATTGGATCAGTTTGCTGGACAAACATCCTGCAGCATGGAGCAGGTAAGGGGGAGCCTGCGGGACTTGGTTCGACAGCAGGCTCTCCGGGGTAACCTAAAAGGGGGGATAGCCTAAGTATGCTCTGCATGGGCAACCTTGTTCACTATGTCTAAAGAGAGACAGGATGACACCCTTTTCTCCCCCATCACTAGGTCCCCCTGTCTAAATATGTGTTGCTAGCTAAACCTGCTGTTTCTTCCTAGGGCTAGTAAGGATCCCTAGGGGCCTTTGGAGAGTCCTACCTGGCCGGGGTTTGAATCTGCCGCCTGTTTCTGCGTTCCTGGATCTCCAGCAGCGCGGCTCCTCCATGTTCCTCCTGTTTCCGGCATACGCGCGCGCCTTTGTGCTGTTATAGACAGCAGGCATTGTCAGTGCTCAGTCTGAGGCTGATTTTCAGAGGAGAGGACGCAGAGCGGCAGAACAGTGACTCCCGGTGGCGGAAGAGGGGTAGTACATGTGGACTTTGTTCCAATGCCTTTTTGTTAAGCCAAGAAATCCCCCTTTTTGCAGCGGGTTGGAGGCTGGCAAACTTAGTTTGGGGTCACTGTATGTTGTCAAAAGAAAATATATAATATATATTTAAAAAAAAAAAAAAGAAAAAAAAAAAAAAAAACATACGGGATCCCATCAGTTTTTGGGCATTAGTGATCTATTGTCCCCTAAACTCTGGTTTTGTACTCCTGGCCACTACAGTCTGTTGTGTGGGCGGAGTCCCTCGATTTTGTATTATGGCTTCCAAAGGTTCGGGGTCAAAGGGTACAAAAAAGACCAAAAAACAAAAGGGTTCCCTTTCTGATTCTGATGATATGCCGATACTTTCCCCGCAACTTATTAACATAAAGGGCGCCTTGGATGAGCCATTAGGGGGATCTGGTGCGGAGGCTGGCCCAGATCAGCCCAGCCCTGTGTTTATCACAGAGGAGATGCTAGCCGTATCCCTAGGGGGGCTAGAAGAGAGAATAGCAGCATTGATCGCTAGAGCTATTCCTGGTAAGAAACGGGTTAGATCCCCATCACCAAGAGGTGTATCCTCAGATGCTGAGATTCTCTCTCCGGAGGAATTGGAATCACAGGAGGATCAACTAGACCTGAACCAAGAGGGTTCAGGGATTGAGGGGTCTGCCTCGGAGGAACCATTTTCAGACTCCCAGACAGAAAGACTGTGGGTACAGTCTTTGACGGACATGGTCCGCTCGGCATTTAGTTTACCATTGCCAGAGCCTCAGGTTCCTCCGGTATCCTCTCTGGGCTCTTTGAAAGCTCCGTTAAGCAACGCAGTTTTTCCAGTCCATCCTCTTTTGGAGGAATTGATCTTTCGGGATTGGGTACGGCCGGACAGGATTTTTCTGCCACCGAAAAGATTTGCGGTCATTTACCCCATGGGGGAAAAATTCTCCAAGAGGTGGAGGCTCCCAGTAGTGGATGCAGCCATCTCATGTGTGAATAAATCACTAACTTGCCCGGTGGAAAACATACATATGTTTAAAGATCCGGTTGATAAAAGGTTAGAGACACTTTTAAAAGCATCCTTTGCTACGGCAGGAGCAGTGGTACAGCCAGCTGTGGCTGCGATTGGTGTTTGTCAGGCGTTAAAAGACCAGACAAAAGAAATGTTAAAGGACATGCCTACCCAACAAGCAGAAGAGTTTCTGACATTCCCAGAGCTCTGTGTTTTGCTGTAGATGCTATAAAAGATTCCATCCAGCAGGCCTCTCGTTTATCACTATTTTTGGTACACATGAGAAGGCTCTTATGGTTGAAGAACTGGGCGGCGGAGCCCCCATGCAAAAAGCTTCTGGCAGGGTTTCCCTTCCATGGAGGACGACTCTTCGGAGAGGATCTGGATAAATATATTCAGACTATTTCAAATGGCAAGAGTACCCTTTTACCGGTCAAAAAGACATTCCGGGCGCCTACATTTAAAAGGCAGCTCTTTCCTGTCTCGGGGCCCTCAAATTCCAGGCAGTATCGACGGCCGCCTGCACGATCCAACGTTAACAGTAGATCGCAGGGACAGGCCCCTGGGGGTAAGAGGCCGTGGTATCGCAAGCCGACAAAGACAGCCCCTAAGTCTGCCTTATGAAGGGGCGCCCCCACTCTCGCGGGTGGGGGGAAGGCTTTGTTTCTTCTCAGAAGTTTGGGAAGCCAAAATCCCCGACAAATGGGTCCGGGCATCTGTAACCACAGGTTACAGACTGGAGTTTCTAAGGTATCCTCCGCCTCATTTTCAAGAATCAAGGCTACCAAGGGATCCAGCAAGGAAGGCCTCAATGCTGGCAGCTTTGGATCACCTGCTTTGCCAGGACGTAATTATAGAAGTGCCAGCCCAAGAGCAAGGGCTAGGTTTCTATTCCAATCTCTTTGTCATACCAAAGCCCAACGGCGATGTCAGGCCAATCTTGGACCTAAAGAGGTTAAACGGTTTCCTAAGGGTTCGTTCCTTCCGGATGGAATCCATCCGGTCAGCAGCCGCCGCGCTTCAGAAGGACGATTTTCTGGCCTCCATAGACATAAAGGATGCTTACCTTCATGTACCAATCTGTCAGTCGCATCAAAGATTTTTACGCTTCGCGGTGGGGCAGCGACACTTCCAATTCAGGGCGCTCCCCTTCGGGCTGGCCACGGCCCCCCGGGTATTCACGAAGATCCTAGCCCCAGTTCTGGCCAATTTAAGGGTCCAGGGGGTCACAGTCCTAGCATACTTGGACGACCTTTTAATCATAGATCACTCACGGTCGGGTCTGCAAAAGGCAGTAAACCTCACGGTTCGGTACCTCGAAGAATTCGGCTGGGTCCTAAACCGGGGAAAGTCAGCGTTCCAGCCTACAAAGCAGTTGGAATACCTCGGCATGAGGTTAGACACAGAACAGCAAAAGGTGTTCCTGCCCCTGGTAAAGATCGAAGCTATCAAGGAGTTGGTTCAGTTGGTTCTAAACAAGAAAAAACCAACTATTCGCCTGTGTATGCGATACTAGGCAAGCTAGTGGCCACGTTCGAGGCAGTACCATACGCTCAGATCCACACTCGCGTCCTACAGGCAGCCATTCTAGCAGCCTGGGGCAAGAGGGCACATGCCTTAGAGTCCCCTTTGACGCTATCATCAAGGGTCCGACAAAGCCTGGCCTGGTGGTTGAACCCTCAGAACCTTCTAAAGGGAAAATCCTTCAGCCCTGTTGTCTGGAAGGTAGTTACCACAGACGCCAGCCTGGCAGGCTGGGGGGCGGTCTTCGAGGGGTTCTCTCGCCAGGGAACTTGGGTGAGAGCAGAGAGGCAGCTCCCCATCAATATCTTGGAGATCAGAGCTGCTCGTCTAGCCCTTCTGGCATGGACCTCCAGATTGAAGGGGTTCCCGGTGAGAATCCAGTCAGACAATGCCACGGCGGTGGCATACATAAACCACCAAGGGGGAACCAGGAGTCAGGCCGCTCAGAGGGAGGTGAGCTTGATTTTTCAGTGGGCAGAGGTTCATGTACCCTGCATTTCGGCGATATTCATTCCCGGAGTGGACAACCTGCAGGCAGACTTCTTAAGTCGCCAGAGTCTGTTGCCAGGGGAGTGGTCTCTGCATCCCCAGGTCTTTCAGACAATCTGCCAGAGGTGGGGAATGCCGGACGTAGATATAATGGCATCCAGGTTCAACAAGAAACTAGACAGGTTCGTGTCTCGAGCAAGGGATCCTATGGCCTGCGGAACCGATGCGTTGGTTTGCCCTTGGCATCAATTCAAACTTCTATATGCATTCCCTCCGCTACAGTTACTCCCTCGCCTGTTGCGCAGGATCAGAGTGGAGCACAAACCAGTCATTCTAGTAGCTCCGGCTTGGCCCCGGAGGACTTGGTACTCACTAGTCCTGAAGATGGCAGTGGGAGACCCTTGGACTCTTCCTCTACAACCAGACCTACTCTCACAAGGCCCGATCCTCCACCCTACATTACAGCGTCTAAATTTGACGGCCTGGAGGCTGAATCCCTGATTCTCAGGGGTAGAGGTCTGTCTAGGCAGGTAATTCCTACCCTGATTAGGGCTAGAAAGCCGGTCTCCAGGGTGATTTATTACAGGGTGTGGAGGAACTACGTAGGCTGGTGTGAATCCAAAAGATGGAATTCCCGCAAATATACTATTGATAGGGTGTTAAGTTTTCTCCAGCTAGGAGTGGATAAAGGCCTGGCACTAAGCACAATCAAGGGACAGATCTCAGCTCTGTCAGTGTGGTTTCAGAGGCCGCTGGCCACCCACTCGCTGGTAAAGACCTTCATACAGGGGGTCTTGCGTATTAATCCTCCTGTCAAGTCACCAATTTGTCCATGGGACTTAAATCTTGTCCTGTCCACTTTACAGAAACAACCTTTGAGCCGTTGGCTGAGATTCCTTTAGTCTTACTGACAAGAAAGTTGGTTTTCTTGGTCGCCATAGTTTCGGCCAGGAGAGTGTCAGAATTAGCAGCCTTATTGTGTAAGGAACCATATCTCGTTCTGCATAAGGACAGGGCAGTTCTCCGGCCCCATCCTTCCTTTCTACCAAAGGTTATATCCAAATTTCACTTAAACCAGGATTTGGTACTTCCATCCTTCTTTCCAAAACCTACATCTAGAAAGGAGGGGTTGCTGCATACCTTGGATATTGTCCGGGCCATGAAGGCCTATCTTAAAGCTACAGAAAAAATCCGGAAGACAGATGTATTATTCGTTCTACCAGATGGCCCCAAGAAGGGGGCAGGCAGCTGCAAAATCCACCTTTTCGAGATGGATTAGGCAATTAATCATTCAAGCCTACGGTTTGAAGAGGTTGCCTCCTCCTTTGTCGGTAAAGGCCCATTCTACCAGGGCCATGGGCGCCTCCTGGGCAGCACACCATCAGATCTCTATGGCTCAGATATGCAAGGCGGCGACGTGGTCATCAGTCCACACGTTTACAAAGTTTTATCAACTAGACGTGAGAAGGAATGCGGATTCTGCCTTTGGACAGGCAGTACTACAGGCTGCAGTTTGAAATCCTCGGGATCAGAAGCACCCTTGGTTAAAAAAAAAAAAAAGGAAGTTTTTTCTTGACTAAGTTGGAATTATTATTATTATTTGAGTTTACCTCTAAATTGAATCCTTCTTTGGAAGATGTCTCCCTCCCCTCATTAAAGCATTGCTTTCGGACATCCCACATAGTAATGAATATGCCGCTCTGTGTCCCGTGATGTACGAGAAAGAAAAAGGGATTTTTAAATACAGCTTACCTGTAAAATCCTTTTCTTGGAGTACATCACGGGACACAGAGCTCCCACCCCTCTTTTGGGGAAACATTTTGGGAGGCATACTGCTTGCTACAAAACTGAGGGACTCCCTCTAGGGGAGGGGGTTATATAGGGAGGGGACTTCCTGTTTGAGATTGCCAGTGTCCACACCTGAAGGTACTCCATATAACCCACATAGTAATGAATATGCCGCTCTGTGTCCCGTGATGTACTCCAAGAAAAGGATTTTACAGGTAAGCTGTATTTAAAAATCCCTTTTTTTCCTCAGTTTAGGCCGATACGTATTCTACATATTTTTGGTAAAAGAAATTGCAATAAGCGTTTATCGGTTGGTTTGCGCAAAAATTATAGCGTTTACAAAATAGGGGATAGTTTTATTGCATTTTTATTATATATATATATATATATATTTTTTACTACTAATGATCAGCTATTTTTTATCATGACTGCGACATTATGGCGGACACTTCGGACAATTTTGACACATTTTTGGGACCATTGTCATTTTCACAGCGAAAATGCATTAAAAATGCACTGATTACTGTGAAAATGACAATTACAGTTTGGGAGTTAACCACAAAGGGGGCGCTGTAGGGAGTTGTGTGACCTCATATGTTTTTATAACTGTAGGGGGGTGTGGCTGTAGGTGTGACGTCATTGATTGTGTTTCCCTATGAAAGGGAACACACGATCGATCACGGCGCCACAGTGAAGAACGGGGAATCTGTGTTTACACACGGCTCTCCCCATTTTTCAGCTCCGGGGACCGATCGTCGCTCTCCAGGGATGATCGGGCCCGCGGTCACGGAGCTTCGGACCGGGTTGCAGGTGTGCGCCCACGGCTGGGCACTTAAAGAGGACGTACCTGTACGTTGATGTGCCCAGCCGCGCCATTCTGCCGACGTATATGTGTAGGAGGTGGTCCTTAAGTGGTTAAGCTAGTACATTGTTGGTTCGCTTACCTTTTCCTTCCATTTCCCGTCTAAATGTTTTTTTTTTTCTTTGTCTAAATTTCTCACTTCCTGTTCCTCCTCAGTAAGGTGTTCTAAATGACTTTCCACAGCTTGGATGATGGTGGAAAGCTTACTGAGGACAAACAGGAAGTGAGAAATTCAAACAAAGAAAAAAATAAAAAAATTAAGAAGGTAAATTGAAGGAAAAGGTAAGTGAACCAACAATGCACTGGCTTAAAGGAACCTATTTAGAAAATAAAAGACGAACCTTTACAACCCCTTTGTTGTAAAGGTACCATTTTTTTTTCCCTAAATAGCTTCCTTTACCTTAGTGCAGTCCTCCTTCACTTACCTCACCCTTCCATTTTGCTTTTAAATGTCCTTATTTCTTCTGAGAAATCCTCACTTCCTGTTCTTCTGTCTGTAACTCCACACCGTAATGCGAGGATTTCTCCCTGGTGTGGAGTCGGGACGCCCACTAACACACAGCTCCTTTCATCATGACTCTCCTGTAGTACAAGGGAGGGGGCGAGCTCGATGCATCTAAGAACCACAAACTAAAAACACAGATAAGATTCAAAGCAAACTCGCCCATCCATGTCTTAATGATTTATTTTGTTGAGAAATCACTTTGAAACACCCCCCTCCCCCCTAGTATTTCTGGCCGTGACCACCTTGAGTAAGAGCAGATGATTCATGTAGCCTTTACTTCATGGAATTCATCTGCCCTTTGCTTAGGCATGCAGGCAGGAGTGTGTGCTTAGCTGACAGTCTCTCCTCCCCTACTGAAGACTTTTGGGATGTATGACAAATTTTTCCTAAGCCTGTAAACCAGGAAGTAAATGAAGATAAAAAAAAAAGTTCAAGACAAGTAAATAGGATAATATATCTATTTCCTAATAGTAGCAGCCTTGGGATTACAAATAATCAATGTTGAGTGTCCATATAGAGATCTTCTGAGGATCACAGTCCAAACCTTGCGGCCTCATTCCTCAACATAAAGCCTTGATGACAGCCTCTAAGGAGACCTATTAAAATCGGGTGTTTAGCCATATGGGCGGGTGGGCGCTTCCTCCTGAGTGGACATCCAGGAACGTCCCTCAGAAGGCGGGGGATCGTGCACGCGCAGCGGCGCGATTCCGATGCGCTCGTGCCACCCGGACACGGCACATCTCCGATCTGTGGGAGGGCTCTGTGATTGGCCCTCCTGATCACATGACGGCTGTGTCCACACGGAAGTAGTCAGTGAGGAGAGGAGAGCAGATCTCTGCAGCCGGCTGGTGATCAGTGAGTGTCGGTGATCACCAGCCTAGTGTCCACAAACATGTCCCCCCCCCCCCCCACACAGTAAAAACACCTGTCCCCCACATATGTAGCAGTATATCACATGATCATCTTCATATATCTGTCTGTAATCACACACAACCCAAAAATTATACACCTAACGGGATTAGACATGTAGCAGAATACATTTTGGCTTAAATTTATGACAAAATTTGATTTTATTGGATTTCTCTTAAAATGGAAAATATACCGTATTTGCTGGCGTAGAAGGCAACTGGGCGTATAAGACGACCCCCTAATTTTCCAGCAAAAATTTTGGTTTTGGTATATACTCACCGTATAAGACAACCCCCTTCCCCGCTCGCTGTGCCCTTTGCCGGCCTCGCTGTGCCCTTTGCCGGCCTCGCTGTGCCCTTCCCGCCTCGCTGTGCCCTTCCCTGCCTCGCTTCGACGATCTCCATACCTTATCCCTGGCAGAGTCAGTCAGACTGCGGGCGTCCATTGTTCAAAAGCCGCGCCGCCTCCTCATGCTGTTCCACGATAGGCCGAACACTCGGTTACCCAGCAAGGCCTGTGTTCAGTGGTCCGCCTATCACGAACATCGTCTCGTCCTCGGCCTCAGACGAGAGTACATCCGTGATAGGTGGAATACTGAACACAGGCCTTGCTGGGAAACGGAGTGTTTGGCCAATCGTGAAACAGCATGAGGAGGAGGCGCGGCTTTTGAACAATGGACGCCCGCAGTCTGACTGACTCTGTATCCGGCGTATAAGACGACCCCCGCTTTTTGAGGCATATTTTTTTGTATGTCGTCTTGTACGCCTGAAAATACGGTAGTTTTTTTCCCAAATTTCCGCCCTTTTTCAACTTGTCTCGCAAAAAATAAAAAAACTGAGTCGTGAATAAATAACACCACAAGAAAGCTCTGTTTGTGTGAGCAAAATTATAAAAATGTCATTTGGGCACAGCGTAGCATGACCGCGTAATTATCTTTGAAAATGCGTGAGCGCTGAAAGCTGAAAATTGGTCTGGGAAGGAAGGGGGCGAAAGTGCCCTGTATGGAAATTGTTAATCAAGGCACAAGGTGACCACTCCCCCCCCCCCCCCCATTTACAGAGCTCAGTAGCGCATACCTAAATTTATTAACACAACTGAATGAGACAGGGAAGTTACTGTCCAACCAAAACTAACTTTCCGCCTTCCACCTTTAGGGCTCATTTCCACTGGCGTTTTTACAGCCACTTTTTATTTATTTATTTATATATATATATATATATATTTGGGGCTGGAGCTCAAAAACGCTGCGGTAGCATTTTTGCGCGTTTTTTAATGTCTGGCGTTTTTACAGCTCTATTGCTGGAGCTTCAGAACGCGTTCTTTTTGCAGCTTAAGGCTGCATTCACACCTATGCGTCAGCGATTTTGGGCGTATTTGGGCGACAAAGTTTAGGTGTTTTGTACCGGCGATTTGCGGCGACAAAACGCGCCGTTTAAAAATCCCGCTTTTTGTATAGCCATTGTCGGCTATGGGGAACGCCAAAGCCGCCCGATACGCGCATCGGAAAAGGGTCCCGGACCATTTTTCAAAATCGGCGTTCTATCGGCGTACGGCGTTCAGCGTTAGGAGATGTGAACAATCTCCATAGACAATAATGCAAATTCGACGGTAGGGCGTATTGTAGCGTCGCGCTTTAGGCGACAAAACGCCTAGGTGTGAATGCAGCCTAAAAACGTCTCCGCCATCTACAGCTCAAAAATGTCATGGTGGGAATGAGGCCATAGACTAACATGGACAGGCGTTTTTAAGCTGCAAAAAAACGCTCAGAAAAGTGACTGTAAAAACGTCCATGGAAATGAAGCCTTAAAGAGGAGTTCCACCCACAAAAGTGGAACTTCTGCTCATCTGATCCCCTCCCCCCTCCCCTCACTCCAGTGCCACAGTTATCACCTTTCGGGGGGGGGGGGGGGTGGGGGGAACGGGATACCTGTCTTGGATACCTGCCGCGGCCTGTGACGTCAGCACAAGGCTCCCTCCTCCTCCCCCGGCTGCTGGGCCATTAGGAGAGAGTCGTGGGGCCTCACTCATGCACAGTAGGGTGCCCGGCGTGTCTACACTGCTAGGTACCCTTACCTGCAATGACAGTGGCACCACCCGACAGATGATGGAAACATTAAGGTTAAAAAAACACCCGGCAGTCACCACCCCCCTCCCCCATTTTAACTTACCTGAGCCCCTTCATCTCCTCGTTGCCTCCCTGCTGTACTTCTCTCCAAGGAGTCCCGGCTTTGATTGGATAGATTGATGGCAAAGCAGCCATTGGCTCCCGCTGCTGTCAATCCAATCCAATGACGTGGGGGGTGGGGCCGAGTCTTTTCCTAGGGCACTGATATGCAATTAGCGGACCTCCAGCTGTTGCAGAACTACAAGTCCCATGAGGCTTAGCAGGACTCTGACAGCCACAAACATGACACCCAGAGGCAGAGGCATGATGGGACTTGTATTTTTGCTACAGCTGGAGGTCCGCTTATTGCATATCCCTGTCCTAGGGGGTTATCTAATGCAGGCAGGAGCTGGGAGGGCCAGAAGAGGTGGATCGGGGCCACTCTGTGCAAAACGAGCTACACAGTGGAGGCAGGTATGACATGTTGTGTTTTTTTTTTAACTGCTTAAAGACCGCCTCCTGCACATATACGTCGGCAGAATGGCACGGCTGGGCACATCCACGTATATTTACGCCAGTAAATAGTACCCAGCCGTGGGTCACGGGCCTGGTCCGAAGCCCCGGGACCACGGGATTCGCGGACCCGATCGCCACTGCAGTGCGGCGATCGGTCCCCGGAGCTGAAGAACGGGGAGAGCCGTGTGTAAACACGGCTTCCCCTGTGGCCACAACATCGATCGCGTCATCCCTGTTATAGGGGGACGTGATTGATGACGTCACACCTACAGCCACACCCCCCTACAGTTGT
This sequence comes from Rana kukunoris, assembly GCA_029574335.1. NCBI lineage: Eukaryota > Metazoa > Chordata > Amphibia > Anura > Ranidae > Rana > Rana kukunoris. Next base: position 37,040,097 of record CM056056.1, read on the forward strand.
AAACACACACAGGGAACACATAACCCCTACAGCGTCCCCTTGTGGTTAACCCCCAAACTGCAACTGTCATTTTCACAGTAAAAATGTAGATGCATTTTTTGCTGTGAAAATGACAATTGTCCCAAAAATGTGTCAAAATTGTCCGAAGTGTCCGCCGTAATGTCGCAGTCACGAAAAAAATCGCTAATCGCCGCCATTAGTAGTAAAAAAAAAATAATTAATAAAAATGCAATAAAACTATCCATTATTTTGTAAACGCTATACATTTTAGGAAAACTAACCGATAACCGCTTATTGCGATTTTTTTTTTTTTTTTTTTTTTACCAAAAATAGGTAGAAGAATACGTATCGGCTTAAACTGAGGGAAAAAAAATGTATATATATTTTGGGGAATATTATTATAGCAAAAAGTAAAAAATATTGCGTTCCTTTCAAAATTGTTGCTCTATTTTTGTTTATAGCGCGAAAAATAAAAACCGCAGAGGTGATCAAATACCACCAAAAGAAAACTCTATTTGTGGGGAAAAAAGGACGCCAATTTTGTTTGGGAGCCACGTCGCACGACTGCGCAATTGTCAGTTAAAACAACGCAGTGCCGAATCGCAAAAAGGGGCAAGGTCCTTTACCTGCATTTTGGTCTGGGTCTTAAGTGGTTAAACTAAGCTTTAGTATCACTTTAAGTCAGAAATAATTGTTTTAGTATAATTGTATGTGGTGGTTTTTGTTTTCTTTTTGCTAAGTGTTGTCTTACCTCTGTAATGCCTCCAAGAGGAAGCGCAGTGCAATATTTGTCTGAGTATAATAGTATGTTTGTTTATTCATTCGTCTTGGTGCCCATGCAAAGACCAAGTCCTGTTTATTTTGTCCCAAAGCATGGTCTCCACTCTCTGCCGCCTTGTCCTGTACCATTGAAATCCATTCATCTCGCCAGTCTTCATCCCATCACCTGGAGCTCCAGCAAAGCTTTCTGGTGGGGCCGGTCCAGTAAAAATGATTGAATGTATTGGAAAGCAGAATAACCAAAAGCAATCGGCCTTCAGCTATTTACTAATGAACTCCCCGATGAATGACGCGTTTCAGAGCGTGCGTTTCACTCGGGGCTGTACATGAACTTAACACTTCCCTGGCAGTAGAAATAAATAAAGAGCTCGCATCTCACACACGCACCTTCACCGTACGCAGACCGCGGCCGCTCCACCGCACCGCCGAGAGGGAAAAGCCATATTTTAGCTGCGGGTGGGGGAATGGAGGTCACACAAAGGCTAGTCCTGTACTGCGAGTTGTAAATACACTTCTGCTTAGACAAAGGGGGCTTTTTAATGAACGCTCTTTCATGTAACAAGCAGGACATGCGTTTCAGGTGTTTGCAAATAACGCCATGTGATTTCTAGAGATCAGACCTTTTTTTTTTTTTTTCAGTTTTCTTGCTTTATGCCCAAAACTAATGACTGTAAATGTATCTTATAATTAAAAGAATAATGACCTGGAAGGATCAGAGTATGTGGGCGATTTAGTAGTCGTGTGCCAGAAATCCCACAAAAATCCCTACTGACATTTTTAAATAAACTGCACCTTTTTCTCTCAAGGATAACTAAAGGTTCAGTTTAAAAACAAAAACAATAAAAACAACCATGTTATACTTACCTCCTCTGTGTAGTTGGTTTTGCACAGAGTGGCCCCGATCCTCCTCTTCTGGGGTCCCTCAGTGGTGCTCCTCGCTCCTCTTCTCCAGAGCCCCATCGGAGAAGCGTTCTCCTTCATGGGAACCCATGTGGAAGCAGTTCCGTATCCTGCTGTCACATACAGCAGGACTCGGCTCCGGCTCCTGCGCCATTGGATTTGATTGACAGCAGCGTGAGCCAATGGCTGCACTGCTATTAATCTATCCAATCGGGACCCGTCATACTGGCTGGAGCTGGCGTGCTCGTTCCCCGCGTAGGAGCGAACAGGATTGGGTAAGTAAAAGGGAGGCTTTGGGGGCTGGTGCGCTACTAGAGGTTTTTCACCTCAATGCATAGAATGCAGGAAAGAACCGTGAGGGTTTGCAACCCCTTTAACCACTTCAGCCCCGTATTTTTTGCGATACGGCACTGCGTTGCTTTAAAGGGGCTGTAAAGATTTGTTTTTTATTTTCTAAATTGGTTCCTTTAAGCTAGTGCGTTGTTGGTTCACTTTTTTCCTTTTCCATCGATTTCCCTTCTAAATGTTTTTTTTTTTGTTTTCTTTTTCTGAATTCCTCACTTCCTGTTCCTCCTCAGTAAGCTGTTCTGGCTGACTAAACCCCCAGCCTGAACGGCTAGGACAGGGATCCTCAAACTACGGCCCTCCAGCTGTTGTAGAACTACACATCCCATGAGGCATTGTAACACACTGACATTCACAGACATGACTAGGCATGATGGGAATTGTAGTTCCTGAACAACTGGAGGGCCGTAGTTTGAAGACCTATGGGCTAGGATGATGGGGGCGAGCTTACTGAGGAGGAACAGGAAGTGAGAAACTCAGACAAAGAAAAAAAACATTTAGAAGGGAAATAAAAGGAAAAGGTAAGTGACCCAACAATGCACTAGCTTAAGGGAACCTATTTAGAAATAAAAAAACAAACCTTTACAATCCCTTTAACTGACAATATTGCGGTCATGCAACACTGTACCCAAATATATTTTTATCATAGGTGTATTTTAAATGATAGAGACAGAATATCAAGAAAACATCCAGAAAAAAACACACATGATACAAATGTTATAAATTGAGTTGCAGTTCAGTGTAAGTCTCCATGCACACTGGACGTTAAAATTAGGGTTGTACCGATACCAAGCATTTGCCCGAGTACTTGTACTCGGGCAAATACTCCCGATGCTTCATCCGATACCTGTATAATCAGCGGTGATCAGTGCGGTGGGGGAGTTACAAGCATCGATCACCGCTGTAAAGATTAAAAAGTCTGACGGCCTTATCTTCGCCTCTCGGTGCTTGTAACTCCCCCACACACAATCACTGCTGACTGTCCCTGTATGCTGCCCCCCCTCTGTGCTGCGGTCTCCCTCCGTGCCCCCCTTCCGTGCTGCGGTCGCCTCCGTGCCCCCCCCCCCCTCGTGCGGCTGGGGTCTCCCTCCCGTGCCCCCCCCCCGCGCGGCGGTGTCTCCCTCCCGTGCCCCCCCCCCCCGCCGTGCTGCGGTCTCCCTCCGTGCCCCCCCTCCGTGCTGCTGGTCTCCCTCCGTGCCCCCCCTCCGTGCTGCGGTCTCCCTCCGTGCCCCCCCCCCCTCCGTGCTGCGGTCTCCCTCCGTGCCCCCCCCCCCCTCGTGCGTTCTCTCCTCCTGCTGCGGTCTCCCTCCGTGCCCCCCCCCCCCCTCCGTGCTGCGGTCCTCCCTCCGTGCCCCCCCCCCCCCCCTGCGGTCGCCCCCCCCCCCCCCCCCCCCCCCCGTGCTGCTGGCGGTCTCCCTCCGTGCCCCCCCCCCCCTCCGTGCTGCGGTCTCCCTCCGTGCCCCCCCCCTCCGTGCTGCGGTCTCCCTCCGTGCCCCCCCCCTCCGTGCTGCGGTCTCCCTCCGTGCCCCCCCCTCCGTGCTGCGGTCTCCCTCCGTGCCCCCCCCCTCCGTGCTGCGGTCTCCCTCCGTGCCCCCCCCCCCTCCGTGCTGCGGTCTCCCTCCGTGCCCCCCCCCTCCGTGCTGCGGTCTCCCTCCGTGCCCCCCCCCCCTCCGTGCTGCGGTCTCCCTCCGTGCCCCCCCCCCTCCGTGCTGCGGGTCTCCCTCCGTGCCCCCCCCCCCCTCCGTGCTGCGGTCTCCCTCCGTGCCCCCCCCTCCGTGCTGCGGCGGTCTCCCTCCGTGCCCCCCCCCCTCCGTGCTGCGGTCTCCCCTCCGTGCCCCCCCCCTCCGTGCTGCGTCTCCCTCCGTGCCCCCCCCCTCCGTGCTGCGGTCTCCCTCCGTGCCCCCCCCCTCCGTGCTGCGGTCTCCCTCCGTGCCCCCCCCCTCCGTGCTGCGGTTCTCCCTCCGTGCCCCCCCCCTCCGTGCTGCGGTCTCCCTCCGTGCCCCCCCCCTCCTGCTGCTGCTGCGGTCTCCCTCCGTGCCCCCCCCCCCTCCGTGCTGCTGCGCGGTCTCCCTCCGTGCCCCCCTCTGTGCTGCGGTCCCCTCCGTGCCCCCCCTCTGTGCTGCGGTCTCCCTCCGTGCCCCCCCCTGTGCTGTGCTGCGGGGTCTCCTCCGTGCCCCCCCTCTGTGCTGCGGTCTTCCCTCCGTGCCCCCCCTCTGGCTGTGCTGCGGTCTCCCTCCGTGCCCCCCCCTCCTGTGCTGCGTGGTCTCCCTCCGTGCCCCCCCTCTGTGCTGCGGTCTCCCTCCGTGCCCCCCCCTCTGTGCTGCGGTGTCTCCCTCCGTGCCCCCCCCTCTGTGCTGCGGTCTCCCTCCGTGCCCCCCCTCTGTGCTGCGGTCTCCCTCCGTGCCCCCCTCTGTGCTGCGGTCTCCCTCCGTGCCCCCCCTCTGTGCTGCGGTCTCCCTCCGTGCCCCCCCTCTGTGCTGCGGTCTCCCTCCGTGCCCCCCCTCTGTGCTGCGGTCTCCCTCCGTGCCCCCCCTCTGTGCTGCGGTCTCCCCCTCCGTGCCCCCCCTCTGTGCTGCGGTCTCCCTCCGTGCCCCCCTCTGTGCTGCGGTCTCCCTCCGTGCCCCCCCCTCTGTGCTGCGGTCTCCCTCCGTGCCCCCCCTCTGTGCTGCGGTCTCCCTCCGTGCCCCCCCTCTGTGCTGCGGTCTCCCTCCGTGCCCCCCCCTCTGTGCTGCGTCTCCCTCCGTGCCCCCTCTGTGCTGCGGTCTCCCCTCCGTGCCCCCCTCTGTGCTGCGGGTCTCCCTCCGTGCCCCCCCTCTGTGCTGCGGTCTCCCTCCGTGCCCCCCCTCTGTGCTGCGGTCTCCCTCCGTGCCCCCCCTCTGTCTGTGCTGCGGTCTCCCTCCGTGCCCCCCCTCTGTGGCTGCGGTCTCCCTCCGTGCCCCCCCTCTGTGCTGCGGTCTCCCTCCGGCCCCCCCCCCTCTGTGCTGCGGTCTCCCTCCGTGCCCCCCCTCTGTGCGCGGTCTCCTCCGTGCCCCCCCTCTGTGCTGCGGTCTCCCTCCGTGCCCCCCCTCTGTGCTGCGGTCTCCCTCCGTGCCCCCCCTCTGTGCTGCGGTCTCCCTCCGTGCCCCCCCTCTGTGCTGCGGTCTCCTCCGTGCCCCCCTCCCTCTGTGCTGCGGTCTCCCTCCGTGCCCCCCCTCTGTGCTGCGGTCTCCCTCCGTGCCCCCCCTCTGTGCTGCGGTCTCCCTCCGTGCCCCCCCTCTGTGCTGCGGTCTCCCTCCGTGCCCCCCCTCTGTGCTGCGGTCTCCCTCCGTGCCCCCCTCTCCCTGTGCTGCGGTCTCCCTCCGTGCCCCCCCTCTGTGCTGCGGTCTCCCTCCGTGCCCCCCCTCTGTGCTGCGGTCTCCCTCCGTGCCCCCCTCTGTGCTGCGGTCTCCCTCCGTTGCCCCCCCTCTGTGCTGCGGTCTCCCTCCGTGCCCCCCCTCTGTGCTGCGGTCTCCCTCCGTGCCCCCCCTCTGTGCTGCGGTCTCCCTCCGTGCCCCCCCTCTGTGCTGCGGTCTCCCTCCGTGCCCCCCCTCTGTGCTGCGGTCTCCCTCCGTGCCCCCCCTCTGTGCTGCGGTCTCCCTCCGTGCCCCCCTTGTGCTGCGGTCTCCCTCCGTGCCCCCCCTTCTGTGCTGCGGTCGTCTCCCTCCGTGCCCCCCCTCTGTGCTGCGGTCTCCCTCCGTGCCCCCCCCTGCTCTGTGCTGCGGTCTCCCTCCGTGCCCCCCCTCTGTGCTGCGGTCTCCCTCCGTGCCCCCCCTCTGTGCTGCGGTCTCCCTCCGTGCCCCCCCTCTGTGCTGCGGTCTCCCTCCGTGCCCCCCCTCTGTGCTGCGGTCTCCCTCCGTGCCCCCCTCTGTGCTGCGGTCTCCCTCCGTGCCCCCCCTCTGTGCTGCGGTCTCCCTCCGTGCCCCCCTCTGTGCTGCGGTCTCCCTCCGTGCCCCCCCTCTGTGCTGCGGTCTCCCTCCGTGCCCCCCCTCTGTGCTGCGGTCTCCCTCCGTGGCCCCCCTCTGTGCTGCGGTCTCCCTCCGTGCCCCCTCTGTGCTGCGGTCTCCCTCCGTGCCCCCCCTCTGTGCTGCGGTCTCCCTCCGTGCCCCCCTCTGTGCTGCGGTCTCCCTCCGTGCCCCCCCTCTGTGCTGCGGTCTCCCTCCGTGCCCCCCCTCTGTGCTGCGGTCTCCTCCGTGCCCCCCCTCTGTGCTGCGGTCTCCCTCCGTGCCCCCCCTCTGTGCTGCGGTCTCCCTCCCGTGCCCCCCTCTGTGCTGCGGTCTCCCTCCGTGCCCCCCCTCTGTGCTGCGGTCTCCCTCCGTGCCCCCCTCTGTGCTGCGGTCTCCCTCCGTGCCCCCCCTCCGGGACTTGGCTCGCTGTCTCCGCTCTGAGTTGCCGACTTGGCTCGCGGAGGCTACAAGCGCTCTCCCATTCCCTCTCCTAATTATTCTTTGTCCGGTTTGCCCATGGCCTTAGCAGTTTCTAAGTCATCGTCCACAGAAACGTATTCTGAGTTGCTCCAGTCCTCGAATGATGAGCTTGTGCAGATAGCCGGAAAATCTCACTGTAATGCGTTTCCTGGGATCGGCACCATTTATTTACTGGTGGCGGAAAGGAATTGTTCCTGACCCACAGCGAGTGTCTGCCATGAGCTTCCCAACCCCCCACTAGTGTCAAAGGGCCAAAATGTAACAATCCATACGTTGTTAAGAATCAAGCTGAGAACACGAGCAAACAATCGCAGACATGATAAATATTGTACTCTTACTTAGACTTAATGGGCGGTACAATTTGCAGGTCACACCATGGGAGGCCGATGTGCGAAACTTTTATACTTGACTTCTGTCATAGTGAAATTGTGATTTGTGTCTTTCAGGATTCAGCAGACAAATCATAGGCATCCTTAACAAGCATAAGATCCAATTTAGCAGTTTTGATATATTGTCTGATGAGGAAGTGCGGCAGGGACTAAAGACCTTCTCCAACTGGCCCACTTATCCCCAGGTGTATGTCAATGGAGAGCTAATTGGAGGACTGGACATTGTCAAGGTGAGTGGAGACGTCGTCTCCGGTGTCGTTCTATTGTAGGATACAAATGTCGTACTTAACCAAAACTCTCATTTACAGGAAATGGAGACCTCAGGGGAGCTAGATACTATGTGTCCCAAGGCCCAGAGTCTGGAAGACAGGTAAAGACCTTCCTTTTATATAATAAAAAAAGCAAAGAGCTTTCCAAGCTCAACTTACCGGCCAGCCTGCAACCAACCCAATCGACCTACCTGTCCAACAGTATGTGTTAAAAACAGACAGAATATGGAATCCTTGGGGTATTCCAAGTTTGTCTAGCCTTCCAGGAAAAATAAATGCCTTTTTAGATTTGAATTTTGGATATACGGTATCTCACAAAAGTTAGTACACCCCTGACGTTTTTGTAAATATTTTATTCTATCTTTTCATGTGACACGCCTGAAGAAATGACACTTTGCTACAATGTAATGTAGTGAGCGTACAGCTTGTATAACGGTGTAAATTTACCCTCAAAATAACTCAACACACAGCCATTATTGTTTAAACCGCTGGCAACAAAAGTGAGTAGAGCCCTGAGTGAAAGTGTCCAAAGTGGGCCAAAAGTGTCAATATTTTGTGTGTCACCATTTATCTCTTGGTGTCAGGAAAACTCGTCAGAAGTGATTAAAGTGGATGTAAACCCAAATTATTTTTTATTTTTTTGATGTTAGAATGTACGGTATAAGATTTCCTATCATCTGTGCCCAGTCTTGCCACACAGAGTTAATCCAGCTCTGAGCAATCCTCTTTTATTGTTCAGTGAGATAAAACGGACTTAGAGAAAAATCTTAGTCCGTTCTGTCCCCCCCCCCCCCCTGCTGTGAGTGACAGGTTATTTACATATCTCACGCACTGGCCTGGAGACAGGCATTATTTTTTAATTCCCACCCCCACTCCTTTTCTGAAGTCATGTGATTACTTTTCTGGATTTTGACTGGATGTTGGCGATCATAGCAGAATTCAGCGTAAGTAATACACAGGAAAAAATGCATGTTGACAAGGGGAGTGTAGAGGAGGGAGGGGAGTCTACTGACATCACAACTCCACCCACCAAGCTCCAGACAACAGACCCACCCACAGAATCTGCAGTTTTTAAGTTCTTATAACAGACAGAGGGGAGACATGTGACAGGTAAGGATACATGCAGGAGGCATCTATATCCTCATAGATCAGCACTATGGCAGGAGTTTAGAAAGGAGGAGAGGGGCTTTACATCCACTTTAATGCCGATAGCAGAGGAATGACACAGCAGACAGGAATTATATTACATTTACATGCTCTGGATTGAGATAAGTGCACACTATAGAGGGGATATGCTTTGTTCTTATTTCATGTCTGAGGTTTACAACCACTTTAAAGTGGAGTTCCACCCTGAAAAAAAAATTTGCACCAAAAATCTACAAAAATAAATAAATGAAAAAAATAATTTATTTTTTTTTATTTTTATTTTTTACTTACCCGAAATAGCTGTTGCTCTGCGGAAGTGGCGATTCTGCCTCTTCATCCTCCGCAGTGAATTCTCTTCCTCCTCCTACACTCGGTGTATTCTTGTGAATGGGGCGCTCTGCATTCTAGGAACTGTGTGTGTCCCAAAAAGCAGCTGCCCATTCACAAAGAGCCACGCCGCTCACACATGTGCAGTAGGAAACGGGCAGTGAAGCCGCACGGCTTCACTGCCTGTTTCCCTTACTGTGGATGGCGGCGCCTGGAGATGCCAGGATCGTGTTAGTAGCTGCTGACTTTTAATGTTTTTTTTTTTTAACCTGTTGCTTTCTGGGCACATAAACCCCCTTCGTGCCCAGGCGAAATTTCAGCTTCCGGCACTGCGTCATTTTAACTGACATTTGCGCGGTCGTGCGACGTGGCTCCCAAACAAAATTGGCGTCCTTTTTTCCCCCCACAAATAGAGCTTTCTTTTGGTGGTATTTGATCGCCCGTGCGGTTTTTATTTTTTGCGTTATAAACAAAAAAAGAGCGACAATTAAAAAAAAAATATATATATTTTTTTACTTGTTGCTATAATAAATATCCCAATTTAAAAAAAGTTAAGGCCGATACGTATTCTTCTACGTATTTTTGTAAAAAACAAAAAAAAATCGCAATAAGCGACTGCTTTGCGCAAAAGTTATAGCGCCTACAAAATAGGGGACAGAATTATGATTTTTTTAAAATATTTTTTTACTAGTAATGGCGGCGATCTGCGATTTTTATTGGGACTGCGACATTACGGCGGACACATCGGACACTTTTGACTCATTTTTGGCGCCATTCACATTTATACAGCGACCAGTGCTATAAATATGCACTAATTACTGTATAAATGTGACTGGCATTAAAGGGGTTAACACTAGGGGGTGAGGAAGGGGTTAAATGTGTACCCTGGGTGTGTTCTAACTGTGTGGGGGGGTTACTGGGGGAGGTGACGGATGCTGTGTCCCTATGCACGAGAGACACAGATCGGTCTCCTCTCTCCCTGACAGGACGTGGAGCTGTGTGTTTACACACAGAGCTCCACGTCCCTGCTCTGTCACCGCCGATCGCATGTACCTGGCGGACACCGCGGCCGCTGGGTACACGCATCGAATCCTCGGCGATGCGACGGCACTGTTTTTCCCCGCTGCGTGCCACCCGGGGAATTACAAAAACATGATGTCCAAAGACGTGACCCCGGTGCCTCAGGTCCGCCCTGTTGACGTGAAGTGGTTAAACAGAACCTCCACTTTAAGAGATGTGATATAAGCACAGTGTAAACAGTAGTGCACTATGCCCTATGTATACATAATCGCAGGAGACGATTGGCTTCTGCCTTTCCCAAATGATAATTTTCTCAAGTTGTCATTTGTGAAAGTCGCCTATTTTGCACTGTCAGCAGATTTCCCATTCCCGGTGACCAGATTACACAGAATGGTAAAATATCGCCATGAAATGTTTCATTACTATATTTATATATAATCAACAATCTGTGTTTTTCCAGACTCAAAGCGCTTATTAACAAAGCTCCAGTAGTTCTCTTCATGAAAGGAAACAAGGAGGTAGGTGTGTGTAGGAATATGTAATGTGGTATTATGTGATTGTTTCTTCACAGAGAGTTTAATAAACACGAGTGCTTTACCTTTGCTGTTTCCTATGTGCCTCCAGGTGGCCAAATGTGGATTTAGCCGTCAGATCCTTGAAATGCTCAATAACACGGGGTGAGTGGGGGAGCGTCTGCGGGGGGAGAGGCGGAATTGATATGCTTTGTTTGCCTGTAGTAAATACTAATGTGCAGCTCCTGTTATTGACAACGTGTCATATTTGCCCGTCGGAGCGATTTTTCTTTATAGGCGATGATTTATTCTGTTGTGCCGTTTTCATTTGTGTTGCAGTTTAATGGATTGAAATTCTGTTCCATTTCTGTTATGACTTTTTCATGTCACGTTTCCGTGTTTTCTCTACTGATGTGAGCGAGTAATACTTTAAAGAATTTACAAAAAAAATATGTTTTTTTTAACCATAAACCTCGTAAATACCTGCAAGTGGTTGTCACCCTGTGTGGTCAGAGTAGGAGAAATGCTCCTGTCCATATTCGGATAGTTTCAGTGACGGCTGGTGTTTTTTTTTCGGGGGGGGGGGGGGGGGAGTAAACAACCATATCCCCCCCCCCCCCCCGAGCAGCACCATAAACCTGCTCGCAGTATGGGTGTCGGTTCGGCACTTGCCCCCATCCTATGTCCTCCCTGCTTCCTCCTAGGCCTGTCCTTTCAGCCAATCGGGTGACGGGTCTCAAGACTCGCTTCCTTATTGGCCAGGAGGAAGATCAGTGTTTCAATAGTGAATGTTCATTCGCTATTATAATACACCTGGGTGGGCACGGTTTGCATTCTCTGCACCCCGAGTGCACCCTATTTTGAAGCCTATTAGAGCCTCGGTCTCTAATCGAGTGCTTCAAAAAAACTGGGGACCTTGGAAGAAGGGAAGGATCAGAGAAGACAGGATTAAACAGCTTTTTGCACAATGTAGCTTATAAAGCACTTAGGTTTCACAGTGAGTAAAACCAGCATGCTTTGCTGCATATACAGACTGATTTTACTGATTTTAGTAGCACTTTAAAGTAGTTTCAAACCTTCGGGGGAAAAAAACCCTGCAAGACAAAGGCATAATGAGCTAGTATTTTTCCAGGTATCGCAAGCTCCGTCGCTGTGATGGGCCGGAGCCTTGATGACGTCGCTCCCGCGCATGCGCGCCGCCAGCAACGTCATATTAGCTGTAGAAACAGCATGATCCAGTTAGTTTCTTCACTGTGCCGATGACGTTGGCACATGCTGATACAGTGAATATAACCACTCAACGCCCGCTGCATGTATATGTATGTCCACAGAATGGCACGTACAGGCAGATGGACGTGCGGGTACGTCCCTGCCTTCCCGCGGGTCGGGGGTCCGATCAGGACCCCCCCCCGCTACATGCGGCGGTCGGTAAGTGTGTGGGAGCGATCCGGGATGAGGGGGCGGCTGTTTATTTCTGTCCGTCCCCTCGTGATCGCTTCCAGCAAATCTGCTTTGCCCGCCCTCTGCCTGTGTAATGTAAACACAGGCAGAGGAAGTGATGTCACCTCTCCGCTCGGTGGTATTTTCCAGTGATCATATATTTACTGATCACTGCATTTAGTGTCAGTGTGACAGGCAGTTAGTGTTAGGTCCAGGGTAGCCCCCGTACCCCCCCTAATAAAGGTTTAACCCCTTGATCACCACCCTAGTTAACCCTTTCACCCCCTATTGTCAGTGTCACTAAGCGATCGGTTTTCTGATCGCTGTATTAGTGTCACTGTTGCCGCTAGGTAGCTATTTTTTTTTTTTTACATTGTGATTTTTTTTGTTTACTAAAGACATGGCTGAATACATTTTGGCCTAAATGTTTGACTAAAATTTAGTTTATTCGATTTTTCTTATAACAAAGTAGAAAATATCATTTTTTTTTTCCAAATTTTCGGTCTTTTTCCGTTTATATCGCAAAAAAACAAAAATCGCAGAGACGATCAAATACCATCAAAAAAAAGCTCTATTTGTGGGAAGAAAAGGACGCAAATTTTGTTTGGGAGCCACGTCGCACGACCGCGCAATTGTCTGTTAAAGCGACGCGGTGCCGAATTGTAAAAACTCCTTTGGGCATTTAGCAGCATATTGGTCTGGGGCTTAAGTGGATAATGAGGCTTACCTGTAGCTACCCCGGATATCCTGCACGGTTTAGGAGATATCTGGGGTAGCTACATGTAAGCCTTTATTATAGGCTTACCTGTAGTAAAAAGTGGTCTATTAGGGTTTACAACCACTTTAAGCCATCTATAGATGGATCAAATCTCGGATGATTCAGCAGGGATTCATCTATAGGCAGGCTGGTCATACGGACGTCTTCATCAGTTAACTTCAGTACAACTAGCCTGTCAAATTTTTGCGCATTCAATCACTGCCAACGGCTATAGCTACCAGTAGTTACTAATTGTGTTCTGCCGGCTGGGAAGGCTACTTGCCGGCAGAACACAATGGCTGCAATGTCTGTGTTGATGGGGGTATCGAGCATAGGAAAGAAGTGTATTGTATAAGTATAGTATTGGTATATTATTGTATTATATATGGCCTGCCTCACTGTTGAGTAGAGGCGATAGTAGTTCTGTCCATTGAAGTCTTCCATTACTAAAGTGAGATGACCTCCCAAATCGGGATTTCAGCTAAACTAGTGTTGTCGCTGGTCTGCGATTTTTCTATGTAATCTGCTGTAGACTGCAATTAACACAACATTTTCGTGTTTTGCAGTGAAGATTCTATCTGTGCCCAGATATCTCCTCCTCTTTTGGACACACGAATATGCCATGAAATGCATATAAATGTTCATTTTGTGGCGCACAAGGCAAATCCTGACATTATTTTATTTAACCACTTACGGACCGCCTAACGCCGATATACGTTGGCAGAATGGCACAGCTGGGCGCAATCACGTATTGGGTACGTTACCTTTAAGAGCCTAGTTGTGGGTCGCACGCACGCGAACCGGTCCGAAGCTCCGTGACCTCGGGACCCGATCGCCGTCGGTGTCCCACGATCGGTTACAGGAGCTGAAGAACGGGGAGAGGTGAGTGTAAACACACCTTCCCCGTTCTTCACATTGGCAGTGATCGTCTGTTCCCTGATATAGGGAAAGACGATAACTGACGTCACATGTCCAGCCCCGCCCCCCTACAGTTAGAAACACATATGAGGTCACACTTAACCCCTACAGTGCCCCCTAGTGGTTAACTCCCAAACTGCAATTGCAATTTTCACAGTAATCAGTGCATTTTTATAGCACTTTTCGCTGTGAAAATGTGTCAAAATTGTCCGATGTGTCTGCTACAATGTCGCAGTCATAAAAAAAATCTCTGATCGCCGCCATTGGTAGTAAAAAAAAAAATATATATTAATAAAAATGCCATAAAACTATCCCCTATTTTGTAAACGCTATAAATTATGCGCAAACCAATCGATTATTGCGTTTTTTTTTTTTTTACCAAAAACATGTAGAAGAATATGTATCGCCCTAAACTGAGAAAAACATTTTTTTTTATCTTTTTTGGGGATATTATAGGAAAAAGTAAAAAATATTGAATTTTTTTCAAAATTGACGCTCTTTTATTTTTGTTTATAGCGCAAACAAAAACTGCAAAGGTGGTCAAATACCACCAAAATAAAGCTCTATTTGTGGGAAAAAAAGGTTTTGCAGGTCTTCATTACCTTGTAAGTTCTGCATAAAGATTAGTTATTTACGGATGGGACTCTGTGTGCATAGTTGCTTTTATTATAAAGTTCTGAGATGCTTGTATAACACAAGGTGTGCATTGTTTTTGTTAGTGTTTTACAAGTTCATCTATTAACATGTTTCCCTTTTCTCTCTCTTTCCCCCTCCAGTGCAGAATATGACACATTTGACATTCTGGAGGATGAAGAGGTGAGCTAGAAGAGATTAAGGACCATCATTACATATGTTGGAGGTTTCTTCATGACAGCTGTACTAGGACTTGTGTATAGAGTTCAGTAGCTGTGGCTTGGTCCCGGGTGTCCAGGGCTAATATAAAGAAGAAACGTTCTATCATTCAAACATGATACTGAAACTACAAGTTCAACTTTCTTCCATAAATTAGGATTGAAGCAGATTTTATCGGTCTGATGATTCGATTTGATTATGATGATCCTGTCCATGTTTTGATTCCGCAATGCACCACGATTACGGCACATGGGTTTTATCCGAAAATTCAAGGAGTCAGAAGAACTCCATTTTTTTTTTCTATTTGCTTTTTGCGCAATATACTATTTGGGGAGGGTAATTCTCATAACCATCCCAAAAGAGGGCTACAAGTTATTCACTTTCAGTTCATTACAGAGAACAAAAGAGCATTCTTTACCTCTAGAGGAAAAACAGAAAGGCTTCTTTGCTGAGGAGATCAGTGGCAGAGGGATGGTGGGGATGGGATCAGTGGCAGAGGGATGGTGGGGATGGGATCAGTGGCAGAGGGATGGTGGGGCGGATGGGATCAGGGGCCAGAGGGATGGTGGGGCGGATGGGATCAGGGGCCAGAGGGATGGTGGGGCGGATGGGATCAGGGGCCAGAGGGATGGTGGGGCGAATGGGATCAGTGGCAGAGGAATGGTGGGATGGATGGGATCAGTGGGATGGATGGAATCAGTGGCAGAGGGATGGTGGGATGGATGGGATCAGTGGCAGAGGGATGGTGGGGATGGGATCAGTGGCAGAGGGATGGTGGGGATGGGATCAGTGGCAGAGGGATGGTGGGGATGGGATCAGTGGCAGAGGGATGGTGGGGATGGGATCCATGGCAGAGGGATGGTGGGGCGGATGGGATCAGGGACCAGAGGGATGGTGGGGCGGATGGGATCAGGGGCCAGAGGGATGGTGGGGCGGATGGGATCAGGGGCCAGAGGGATGGTGGGGCGGATGGGATCAGTGGCAGAGGAATGGTGGGATGGATGGGATCGGTGGCAGAGGGATGGTGGTATGGATGGAATCAGTGGCAGAGGGATGGTGGGATGGATGGGATCAGTGGCAGAGGGATGGTGGGATTGATGGGATCAGTGGCAGAGGGATGGTGGGATGGATGGGATCAGTGGCAGAGGGATGGTGGGATGGATGGGATCAGTGGCAGAGGGATGGTGGGATGGATGGGATCAGTGGCAGAGGGATGGTGGGGATGGGATCAGTGGCAGAGGGATGGTGGGGATGGGATCAGTGGCAGAGGGATGGTGGGGATGGGATCAGTGGCAGAGGGATGGTGGGGCGGATGGGATCAGGGGCCAGAGGGATGGTGGGGCGGATGGGATCAGGGGCCAGAGGGATGGTGGGGCGGATGGGATCAGGGGCCAGAGGGATGGTGGGGCGGATGGGATCAGTGGCAGAGGAATGGTGGGATGGATGGGATCGGTGGCAGAGGGATGGTGGTATGGATGGAATCAGTGGCAGAGGGATGGTGGTATGGATGGAATCAGTGGCAGAGGGATGGTGGTATGGATGGAATCAGTGGCAGAGGGATGGTGGGATGGATGGGATCAGTGGCAGAGGGATGGTGGTATGGATGGGATTAGTGGCAGAGGGATGGTGGTATGGATGGAATCAGTGGCAGAGGGATGGTGGTATGGATGGAATCAGTGGCAGAGGGATGGTGGTATGGATGGAATCAGTGGCAGAGGGAAGATTGGTAGTGGAAGGATGGGATCAGTCACACTGGCACTCACCAGCTCTCGGTGGCAGTTTGTTCACCCTTCCCATGCTGCTCAGTGTATCTCGGCCTCTCTCTTCTCCCTTCCGATGTCTCCAGTGAAGCCTCTCCTGACGTGGGGTCTCCTTTGAGCTCCTCCCTCTGCACTGTACTGGCTGTCAGCTGACTTTGTGCTTCATTGTCTTTCTCTGTGGGTGGGGAAGGGGAGGCGGCTTTATTCAGCAGACAGGTTTTGTCTCTGTGTGTCTCCAAGAGAGGCAGAGCACCACACGGATCGGCGTCATCTGAGATTGATTCGGCTCGCAGCATTGATGCAGAATTGCGAACGTCTAAATCGCGATGCATCAATGCTGTGATTATATTCATCTCCCCTAGCTGATATGTTTTTGGATTGTGGAAGAAAACTAGTATACCCAGAGAAAGCTTGTCCAGATGTCATCTAGATGGTGTCCTTGATGAGAATTAAAAAAAAAGAGAGATGAGGCCACAGTGTTAAACTTTTAAAGACACTGTCACGTGTTTGTACCTGACGATTGGCCACCTTGGCTTAGCACTGTCACATGGGGGAATTTGCATCCTTCCCTTTACCGGAAGAGCGGGAAGATACTTTCACTTTGCCCTAAATGGGAAAAGTGTCTCTTTAGGCTTTTGGGGTTGAATAAAGCTGACTTTTCATAAAGGGGTTGTAAAGTAAAACATTTTTTTTTACCTAAATAGCTTCCTTTACCTTAGTGCAGTCCTTCTTTACTTACCTCATCCTTCCATTTTGCTTTTAAATGTCTTTATTTCTTCTGAGAAATCCTCACTTCCTGTTCTTCTGTCTGTAACTCCACACAGTAATGCAAGGCTTTCTTCCTGGTGTGGAGAAAGCCTCTTGAGGGGGCGAGCAGGAGTGTCAGGATGCCCACTAACACACAGCTCCTTTCTCTATCTGCAAAGTAGAGGGTGTTCTGACTTGCCTGCTCGCCCCTCCCCCCTCAAGAGGCTTTCTCCACACCAGGGAGAAAGCCTCGCATTACTGTGTGGAGTTACAGACGGAAGAACAGGAAGTGAGGATTTCTCAGAAGAAATAAGGACATTTAAAAGCAAAATGGAAGAATGAGGTAAGTAAAGGAGGACTGCATTAAGGAAATGGAAGCTAATTAGGGAAAAAATGTTTTCCTTTACAACCCCTTTAATCTTGGTATTGGTAACCTGCCTAAATATTGAGTGGTGGTAATAAAAGGCAAGTCTGTCCAATGCTGATAATTCTCTGATAGGAAGACCGTGGAGAGCTGAGCTGTCATCTGGATCTTTTATATTTGGAGAACTTTAGAGCCAAAATCTCCTCCTCTAGGAGTGCCTGGGTGTGCTGTAGAAAATAGTCTCTCTTGCCTTGGTGAACTCAAGTAAATGATGTATCCAACAGTGAGTTGGACCCCCTTAATGACAACTGATAGACATAGGACTGGAGAATAGAGACCCCAATACCAAGGCATCCGGGAGGTTAGAAGAAGTTGGGGGGTAACATTCTGCCAACTGGATCTCTAATAACCTTATGGTGGCTTTTACTGTTTATTTTTATTTATTTTTATAGCCTTTTTATCCATCTTCTCTTAAGGTTCGACAAGGATTGAAAGCCTATTCTAACTGGCCAACGTACCCACAGCTCTATGTAAAGGGAGAGCTTATTGGAGGCTTAGACATTTTAAAGGTAAGCTTTTATTCTATTAGGTTTGCCCACTGCACTTTTTGCCCCCCCCTCCCTTCTTTACTTCAACACAGGTGCAAAAGTGAAGCTAATATGAACGCATTTGATCTTATAGTATTTCATTTGGGATTTTGCATTTAGACACATGCAACATGAAGAAGAACTATAGGCAAAACTTTTTTGTTTTTGTTTGGATAGAGTAAGGGAGGGTTGTATCCCCTGACAGTTTATTTTTTGCCATCTGTGTCCCATTTGGGAGATTTCCCTTCACTTCCTGTCTCATAAGCAAAACAGGAAATCCCTGAAAATCTCCAGAACTAGTGCCCCATTGGAAGATTTACCCTCTATTATTTTTCTGGAGACAACCCAACATTTTATTTTTCAATGATGATGGTAAACAGGACAAATAAAGAGGGTGATTTTCCCTAACGGGGGCACAGACAGCAATAAAAACTGACAAGTGTTTCGAATACCTACCCACTCTATTCAAAACCAAAGAAAAAAGTTTTGCCTTTAGTTATACTTTAAGGCCGGGTTCACATCTATGCGAATTGGTTGCGGCTTAAACCGCATCCAATTCGCATAACGTTATAAAATACATTGATTTCAATGAGGCTGGTTCACATATGTGCGATGCATTCGCACTGCGCATTGCCGAAAAAAAGTGTGCGTCTTTTAGGCCCTGCGGTGCGGCTCAGGTGCGAATTCAGGCCCATTATCTTCTATGGGCATGCAGCTGATTCGCAGATGTGTTCATTTCTCTTCAGGATTTCTCCTTTACCTCAATACCCCTCTCTCCCCTCTCCCCTCTCCCAGGTCTCCAAATTCGCAGCTAAAATGGAGCTGATCTGCTGAACAGTTCTTTTATCCCTCTGCAGAGATAAGAGTTGAAATTCTCACCGCACAAGTGTGAATCCGGCTTAAAGTGGAGTTCCGACAATTTATTTTTTCGGATAAATTTTTTTTTTCGGATCCCAAAAATGGAACTTCCGCTTATCCCACTCCTAACCCCCTTACATGCCACATTTGGCATGTAATTTTTTTGGGGGGGGAGTGGGGGCTTCAGGAGGAGTGGGACTTCCTGTCCCACTTCCTCCTTCCGCCGAGGAGCTGGTTAGGCGATTAAGCTTAATCGCCTACAGCGGGCCGCGCCGCTCGCACATGCGCAGTGCCGCTCGCGCATGCGCAGTGGGTGCCCGGCAGTGAAGCCGAAGGCTGTCACGGTCGGGTGCCCACACTGAAGATGAAGACGCCGGCCGTGGAGAGGGGGAGAGGAGCGGAGCCCCTGGCCGACGCGTCGCTGGATCGTGGAGCAGGTGAGTGTGTGTTTATTAAAAGCCAGCAGCTACACTTTTTGTAGCTGCTGACTTTTAATAAACACAAAATTTGGCTGGAACTCCCCTTTAAGTTGGCAGCTACCAATACTGCAGCTGTTGACTTTAAAAGTAAGGACACTTGCGTGTCCAGGGCGCCCACAATGTCGGCACTCAAAGCCAATCTGTCCCTCGGCTCTCGGGTGCAGGTTCCGTCATCTTCAGTAAGGGAATCAGGAAGTGAAGCCTTGCAGCTTCACAGCCTGCTTCCCTACCGTGCATGCACGATCCCACTGGTCCCTACTGTCTTCTGGGACCTGTTTGTCTCCTAGAAGACAGCGGGGGGGGGGGGGGGGGGCGGTGGAGGCGCCGGACGTGGCGTAGATAGCCGGAAGTGGGAGCAAAATACCTGTATTAGATAGGTATCTACTCCCCTCCCCCTGAAAGGTGCCAAATGTGACACCGGAGGGGGGAGGATTCCAAAAAGGCTAAGTTACATTCTTGGGTGGAACTTCACTTTAATGCCAGACAGGTTTGGTAGGGAACAATTGTTTCCAATAGAAAATAAAATTTACAGTATATTGCCTGTCTCTAACTCTTATCCTTATGTTAACAATGGCACCATGCAATAGTGAGTGAGATCTCCTCTCTCTTCCAGCACTGCACTCTCTAGCAAGGTCTTCAACATTCGACACACCTGAGTGTCGAATGCCTGCACCCCCCAGCACCGTGCTGTGGTTTCTTCTGCCAATTCCTACATCACTACAGCACAGTGATGTAGGATCTGGCAGTTAAAAAACAGAATGCAGCGGGGGAAACAGGCATTTAACACTCTTGGATGTTTTGCACGTTGCAGTTTTTTCAGCGGCTGTAGCACTGTAGGATGGAAGTTTTAGCTAATCCAACTTAGGCCCCTTTCACACTTGTGCAACTTGTCCTGCGGCTTGGGACTGCAAAGTCGCATGACAAGTGTTACCCCGTGATTTCCCATGAGTACCACATCTGTGCAACTTCAAGTCCTACTGACTATAGACCTCAAGTCTACACAGGAATTCCCTGATATCGCGTCTGCGAAATCGCGCAACTTTCAAGTTGCAGCACTGTGAAAGGGTCCTATGTAACTATTCAGCCTTCTATTCTATTTTTTTATTTTATTTAGATTTTTCATGGCATACTGTATTCACTTTTAATACTTTTTTTCCAATCATAACCACAAATCTAAAATATCACCTAACAATTGGACCAATACATTACCTGTACAGTGCTGTGATTGCAGCTTCTAGAAATCATAGTCCTGTGTTAATTCCGGTAAAATAAAATAAACTTTTCATCCCCATGCTCTCCAGACACAGTACTAGAAATGGCTGACCATTTGGTGATATTGCTGTTTCTCAGTGAAGGCCCGGGCATGACGTTGCGACATAAATTATCCACTTGAGATCCACGCTATGGACAAAAGATGTCCACAGCGCGGCTCTCAAGTGCTGGGTAGATGTCTTTGGACGTCCTGTCATTGTAATTCCCTGCGCACGCCAACGGGTGGCGCGCAGCGGGGAAAAACCGTGCACGGCGCATCGCCGAGATGCCGATGTGTGTGCCTGCCGGCCGTAATGTCCGCCAGGTACCCTTGATCGGCGGTGACAGAGCAGGGATGTGGAGCTCTGTGTGTAAACACAGAGCTCTACATCCTGTAAGGGAGAGAGGAGTCACAGGGACATAAGGACCCCATTGTACATAGGGACACAGCATCGGTCACCTCCCCCAGTCACCCCCCCTCCCCCCACAGTTAGAACACACCCAGGGAACACATTTAACCCCTTCCTCACCCCCTAGTGTTAACCCCTTCAATGCCAGTCACATTTATATAGTTGGTGCATATTTATAGCACTGGTTGCTGTATAAATGAATGGTTCCAAAAATGTGTCAAGTGTCCGATGTGTCCGCCGTAATGTCGCAGTCCCAATATAAATCGCAGATCGCCGCCATTACTAGTAAAAAAAAAAAAAAAAAAAAAACATAATTCTGTCCCCATTTTGTTGGTGCTATAACTTTTGCGCAAACCAGTCCCCTATTGCGATTTTTTTTTTTTTATTATTATTATTTTTTTTTTACAAAAATACGTAGAAGAATACGTATCGGCCTTAACTGAGAAAAAAATATTTTTATTTTAAATTGTCGCTCCTTTTTCTGTTTATAGCGCAGAGGTGATCAAACCACCAAAATAAAGCTCTATTTGTGGGGAAAAAAGGATGTCAATTTTGTTTGGGAGCCACGTCGCACGACCGCGCAATTGTCAGTTAAAGCGAAGCAGTGCCGGAAGCTAAAATTTCGCCTGGGCACGAAGCGGGTTTATGTGCCCAGTAAGCAAGTGGTTAACTACATATTTTTATTGATTGGTTTGCGCAAAATTGATAGCCTCTACAAACTAGGGGATTTATAGCATGTTTATTATTATTTTTTTACTAGTAATGGCGGCGACTTGCGATTATTATTATTATTTTTTTTATTGGGACTGCAACATTATGGCGGACACATTGGACATTTTTGACACATTTTGAGACCATTGTCATTTATACAGCGATCAGTGATATAAAAATGCACTGATTACTGTAAAAATATCACTGGCAGGGAAGGGGTTAACACGAGGGGGTGATCAAGGGGTTAATTGTGTTCCCTAATGTGTGTTCTAACTGTAGGGGGATGGGACTGACTTAGAGGAAATTACAGATCATGGTTCCTAGATATTAGGAATGCACGATCTGCATTTCCTCACTGAACAGAACAGGGACGTGTTTACCCACACGTCCCTCTTGTGCCCGGAGATTGTGGCCAGCGGTCATCGCGACCGCCAATCACAAGCATCGGCACCCACACAAGCCTGCTAGCCCACTTAAAGCGACTGATGGACAGCTACGACGGTTCGCGCAGTGGAGCCAGCCTGCTGCAGTATAACTATGACGGCTGGTCCGTAAGCAGTTATCGGTATCGGAAAGAAACGCAGCAACCAAAATGATATAAAAAATTATTTATTACAAAATGTATTAAAATAACAAACATTCTGTGCACTGGAGTCAGTCAGTTCGGTACAGCCAGTGTGTGCCTGGAATGCATGCTGAGCTGCACAAGCACAGTTCAGTGCACATTTAATAGACTGCATGCAAGCAGGTAAGTGTCTTATTGCATAGCATGTCTCTTCTGCGATATAAAGAGATGCTTGCTCACAATCTTTAGGTTTAGTTCTGCTTTAAGATAGCCAAGTCATAATGGCATTAGGCTTTGCTGCAAAAGGTAGATGTGGTTTCACCCCCCTGAATATGTTCTGGAAGCCTCTTGCAGTCCTTGAGCTTGGGTGTGAGAGGAAGAAGCAGCACAAGAAGCCAATCAGTTCATGTGTTGGCAGAGAGCTTGCTGAGAGGAAACCGGTTACAGAGAGAGCCCAGTCACAGCCTGGGCTCAGAGTAAGTGAATTTAACCACTTGAGCCCCGAGCCTGTTTTTCAGCTTCGGTGTTTACAAGACAGTTTTTTTTTTTTTTTTGCTAGAAAATTACTTAAAACCCCCAAACATTTATATATATATATATATATATATATATATATATATTATATTTTTTTTTCTAACACCCTAGAGAATAAAATGGCAGTCATTGCAATACTTTTTGTCACACCGTATTTGTGCAGCGGTCTTACAAGTGCACTTTTTTTGAAAAAAAAAACACTTCTTTGAATTAAAAAATAAGACAACAATAAATTTTGTCACGCTTAAAAATTGCGCCCGCTCGTGGAATGGCGTCAAACTTTTACCCTTAAAAATCTCGATAGGCGACGTTTAAAAAAATTCTACAGGTTGCATTTTTTGAGTTACAGAGGAGGTCTAGGGCTAGAATTATTGCTCTCACTCTAACGATCGCGGCGATACCTCACTTTAGTATGAATACAGTTATGTATTTTAGTTTGAATACAGTTTTTATATGCGGGCGCTACTCGCGTATGCGTTCGCTTCTGTGCGTGAGCTCGTCGGGATGGGGCGTTTAAAAAAAAAAAAAAAAAAACTTGTTTTATTTTTTATTTTTATTTAGTTTATAATTTTTTACACTGAAATAAAAAAAAAAAGATATCACTTTTATTCCTATTACAAGGAATGTAAACATCCCCTGTAATAGAAAAAAAGCATGACAGGTCCTCCTAAATATGAGATCTGGGGGTCAAAAATACCTCAGATCTCATATTTAGACTTAAATGCAAAATGCCGAACGGACCCGATCGCCTCCGCCCCTACTGACGGCTCCGGTAAGCGGCGGAGAGCGATGGGAGGGGGGGGGGGCCTCTCCCGCCACCGATAACGGCGATCTCGCAGCGAATCCGCTGCGGAGACCACCGTTATCGTTTACAGGACCGTTGGCACTAAAGATGGATACCTCGGTTGTGGCAGCAGCTGCTGCCGTTAACGAGATATCCATCTTTAAAAACATGACGTCTTTTGACGTAAGGCAGTAACCAAGTGGTTAATTACGCTGCCCATCAGACTGAGGACATGTTTTATTTTATCTTTTAATGGGCTATTTGTTTCAAGCATTGTTATAGTGCTCACCTTTTATCATGTTCTACCTACAGTACCAGAATGAGCCAGCTAATTTTTGCCTTGGTTTCCAGCAATGTGTAAATACTTGGTGTTTTTCCTCCCCACACAGGAGTTGAAGGAAAGCGGAGAGCTGGATTCGGTGCTGAAAGGGGGACAATAATGTACGGAGGTCCCACAGATGGGACAAATTATCTGCACTGCTGTGGCTCTCTGGCCTTTGTATATGGACCTCGGTGGACTCTCCTCTCTTTCCTCTCTTCAGTGATAGGTCATGGCCTGTACAGGATACAATATGTAATTGGTAGCAGAGATGACGGAGCTCCTGAGCATTTATGTGAAAGTTATTAAACTTCAGAAATCTTTTAATTTAATAAAACAGTGTTACAATTATTTGTTGTTACTGTCTGTACATCACATAAGGGGGATCGACGTCAGTTATGGCCAAATGCTACATTATACTCTTCCCCATAGAGCTAAAGGTTAATTCCAATCAAAAGTGTTCATTTGTTTTACTACGCAGGTATATTTGCGGGCGCGTGTCGCTGGCAGAACAGGGATCTGCCAGTGTAAACAAAGCAGATTGGGAACAGCGATCTCTGTCATGTCCCTGGCAGTCCACCCACCTACAGTTAGAACATGCTGAGGGAACACATTTAACACCTTGATCGCCCCTTAGTGTTAACCCCTTCCCGCCAGTGTCATTTGACATTGATCAGTGCATTTTATAGCACACATGTCACTGGTCTCCAAAAAGTGTAATTTAGGGTCAGATTTGTCTGCCGCAATGTTGCAGACCTGCTATAAATTTCAGATCGCCACCATTACTAGTAAAAACAATAAATAATAAAAAAAAAAAAACGAAATCTATTCTGTAGTTTGTAGACGTGATAGATATTTTTTTACCAAAAAAATGTAGACTATATATTGGCCTAAACTGCTGAATACGTTTTTTATATATATTTTTTTTGGATATGTATTATAGCAAAAAAGTAAAAAAAAAAAAAAAAACGCAGAGGTGATCAAATACCACCAAAAGAAAGCTCTATTTGTGGGAAAAAAAAAGGATGTTCATTTTTTTGGGGTATAGCATCGCACGACCACGCAATTTGCAGTTAAAGCGACGCAGTTCCAAATCGCAAAAAAATGCAAAATACGTAGGGTGACCACATTTCCAAACTAACATTTAGGGACACCCACTTAGCTTGTGCTGTAACAAATCACAGCACAGTGATTGGACATAAGAGGCAGGATTTATGATTTCTCCAATCGCAGTCAGGGGGGCGGGATTGTGCTCCTCCAGGCCTTTTCCGGCCAGGACAAGTACTGTCAGTGAGTAAAGCGGTGATGTGGCGGCCTTTTTTGCGGGTATAAGTTTGGCCCTGGGGGGGGGGGGGGTGTCAGTTTCATTCCGGAACACTGTATTGTCCTGGAATGAAGGTGCCTGGGACAGACCTGCAAAATCCGGGACACATGGTCACCCTAGATATACAGTCATGCTTGAAATTGTTGTCATTCCAGGAATTTTTCCAGAAAATCAAGTATTTCTCACAGAAAAGTATTGCAGTAACACATGTTTTGCTATACACATGTTTATTCCCTTTGTGTGTATTGGAACAAAACAAAAACAGGGAGGAAAAAAAGCAAATTGGACATAATGTCACACAAAACTCCAAAAATGGGTGGATCACAATTCTTGGCACCCTTTCAAAATTGTGGATAAATAAGATTGTTTCAAGCATGTGATGCTTCTTTAAACTCACCTGGGGCAAGTAACAGGTGGGGGCAATATAAAAATCACACCTGAAAGCAGATAAAAGGGAGAGAAGTTCACTTAGGCCCCTTTCACATTTGAGATGTTTTTCAGGCGGTACAGCGCTAAAAATAGCGCTGCTATACCGTCTGAAAAACTCCTGCCAAGCAACCTCAATGTGAAAGTCCGAGGGCGTTCACACTGAGGCGATGCGCTGGCGGGAGAGAAAAAAATCTCCTGTCAGCAGCATCTTTGGAGCGGTGAGAGGAGCGGCGTGTATACCTCTTCTTCACCGCTCCTTCCCATGGAAAACAATGTAAAACTGACAATACCGCCCGCAATGCGCCTCTATAGAGGCGCATTGCGGGCGGTATTAACCCTTTCACGACCGCTAGCGGGGGTTAATACCGCATCGCTAGCGGGCGCAACTCGTGGCAAAACCGACGGTATAGCGCCGCTATACCGTCGGATTTGCCACGAGTTGCGCCAGCGCGGCTCCCGCCGCAATGTGAAAAGGGCCTTAGTCTTTGCATTGTGTGTCTGTGTGTGCCACACTAAGCATGGACAACAGAAAGAGGAGAAGAGAACTGTCTGAGGACTTGAGAACCAAAATTGTGGAAAAATATCAACAATCTCAAGGTTACAAGTCCATCTCCACAGTGCGCAACATTATCAAGAAGTTTGCAACCCATGGCACTGTAGCTAATCTCTCTGGGCGTGGACGGAAGAGAAAAATTGATGCAAGGTTGCAACGCAGTATAGTCCGGATGGTGGATAAGCCCCAAACAAGTTCCAAAGAAATTCAAGCTGTCCTGCAGGCTCAGGGAGCATCAGTGTCGGCGTCAACTATCCGTCGACATTTAACCACTTCGTTACCGGGACTATTTTGGCACTTTTCTCCTTTATGTAAAAATCACAATTTTTTTGCTAGAAAATTAATCAGAACCCCCAAACATTATATATATATTTTTTTAGCAGACACCGTAGGTAATAAAATGGCGGTCATTGCAACTTTTTTTCTCGCACAGTATTTGCGCAATAATTTTTCAAACGCCTTTTTTTAGGGAAAAAAACATTTCATGAATTAAAAAATAACAAAACAGTAAAGTTAGCCCAATTTTTTTGTATAATGTGAAAGACGATGTTACGCCGAGTAAATAGATACCTAACATGTCACGCTTTAAAATTGCGCACACTCGTGAAACGACGCCAAACTTCTGTACTTAAAAATCTCCATAGGCAACTCTTTAATTTTTTTTACAGGTTACTATTTTTGAGTTACAGAGGAGGTCTAGTGCTAGAATTGTTGCACACGCTCTAACGCACGCGATGATACCTCAAATGTGGGGTTTAAATGGTGTTTACATATGTGGGCGGGACTTCTATGCGCGTTCGCTTCTGCACGTGAGCGACCGGGACAGGGGCGTTTAAAAAAAAAAATATATATAATTTTTTTTTTACTTCATTTTTTTATTTTTACACTTTTTAAAAAAAATTTTTTTTATCACTTTTATTCCTATTACAAGGAATGTAAACATCCCTTGTAATAGGAATCAATGTGACAGGTCCTCTTTATGGAGAGATGTGGGGTCAATAAGACCCCACATCTCTCCTACAGACTTACAAGCATGAAATTGGTGAAAAAAAAATCACCGATTACATGCCGATAGCGGCTTTGTTTACTTCCGGGTACCGGTCGTGATGTCATAACGTTGCGCCCTCTGACGGTCATAGAGATGACTGTGACCGTCTGGTCACCAATCATCTCTATGCTTCACCAACGAACGCCGACCGATTCGCTCTCCGGGCCCCCGATGGCACGGCAGAGCCCGGAGAAGCACCGGATGGCGGCGGGAGGACGTCCCTTCCCGCTGCCTAGAAGAACGATCAAGCATCGGAACGCCGATTTGATCGTTCTTGTGCACAGAATCGCCGGCTGAAGGCATCATTTAGATATCACCGCACAAAGCCGAGGACGTCCATGGACGTCCTCGGGTCTGAAGTGGTTAAATGAAATGAAACGCTATGGCGGGAGACCCAGGAGGACCCCACTGCTGACACAGAGACATAAAAAAGCAAGACTACAATTTTCCAAAATGTACTTGAGTAATCCAAAATCCTTCTGGGAAAGCGTCTTGTGGACAGATGAGACCAAGATAGAGCTTTTTGGTAAAGCACATCATTTTACTGTTTACCAAAAACGGAATGAGGCCTACAAAGAAAAGAACACAGTACCTACAGTGAAATATGGTGGAGGTTCAATAACGTTTTGGGGTTGTTCTGCTGCCTCTGGCACTGGGTGCCTTGAATGTGTGTAAGGCATCATGAAATCTGAGGATTACCAAATGATTTTGGGTCGCACTGTAGAGCCCAGTGTCAGAAAGCTGGGTTTGCGTCCCAGATCTTGGGTCTTCCAGCAGGACAATGACCCCAAACATACGTCAAGAAGCACCCAGAAATGGATGGCAACAAAGCGCTGGAGAGTTCTAAAGTGGCCAGAAATGAGTCCAGATCTAAATCCCATTGAACACCTGTGGAGAGATCTTAAAATTGCTGTTGGAAAAAACGCACCCTTCCAATAAGAGAGACCTGGAGCAGTTTGCAAAGGAAGAGTGGTCCAAAATTCCGAGTGAGAGGTGCAAGAAGCTTATTGATGGTTATAGGAAGCGACAGATTTCAGTTATTATTTCCAAAGGGTGTGCAACCAAATATTATTTTAAGGGTGCCAAGAATTTTGACCAGCACATTTTTGGAGTTTTGTGTGACATTATGTCCTCCCTTTTTTTGTTTTGTTCCAATACACACAAAGGGAATAAACGTGTGTGTATAGCAAAACATGTGTTACTGCAATACTTTTCTGTGAGAAATACTTGATTTTCTGGAAAATTTCCTGGGGTGCCAACAATTTTGAGCATGACTGTACGTCGGCTGTTTGAAGAGGGATATCTCTGTTATGGCAGCAGCTAGACCCCCGGTATCAGCCGACGGTCCGTTTTCCCCGATAATGGTGATAGAAACCCCAGAGATGTACAGCGTTGCGTGTCAGTTAAAATAATGCAGTGCCATATAGCAAAAAACTGGCCTGGTCATGAGGGGGGGGGGGGGGGTAAATCTTCTGGAGCTGAAGTGTTTAACACTTTAGATAAAAAATGTATGCAATATTTTTGCTTTGTTCACATAGGTGTGCTTTGGGATCTAGTTTGATGCAGCGACTGCCCTGACACAGCCACCAGTCTCAGTTTGACAGCTATGAGGGTGCATGTCCTCAAACCCCGCGGCCTGTGTTTGGGAACACGCGCCCGCACCCGTGCCGCTGTCAAATTGGGGGCGTGTCTGTGCACGAATGGGACTGCCTGCATGCAAATGATCAGAACACAACAAAAAAAAAAAAACCTTCACGTGGATGTGCGTGTAAATACAACCATGTAAACGAGGCCTTTTAATTGTTTAGTAGACTAGGATTAGCCCTGGTTTCCTCAATTGTAGCAAATAGATTTTATTGCATTGTGTTGCTGAGTTGGTAAAGGGGTGTTCCAGCCAAATGTAATGTTTATTAAAAGTCAGCAGCTACAAAAAGTGTAGCCTTCGGCTTCACGGCCGTGCACCCACTGCGCATGCGCGAACGGCGCGGCCCGCCACTGATCGGACAGGCGATCCCATGGGACATGTCATGTGTCCCATGCGATCGCTTACAGGGAGGGGCTGCTGTAGGCGATTAAGCTTAATCACCTAACCAGCCCCTCGGCGGAAGCAGGAAGTGGGACAGGAAGTCCCACTTCTCCTGAAGCCCCCACTCCCCCCCCCCCCCCCAAAAAAAAATTACATGCCAAATGTGGCATGTAAGGGGGTGAGGCGTGGGATTAGCGGAAGTTCTATTTTTGGGTGGAACTCCGCTTTAAAAAGCGATTCATCTCCGGGTACAAAATGTTTCAAATCTTCCATTCTAAGGAAAAGAACGTTAACCATCATGAATATTTCAGAAGCTATGGAGCACAATCCAGTCAGCTCATCAATGGTTGCCAAAACAAAGAATTGTGTCCACCGCCGGGCATTACTTTCTTATTAATTTGTGTGTCAACTTTTCCTTTTAACATGAATTGAAAATGCAGTTTAAAAAATGTTCCCACAAGGTGGTGCTATTGTAAAGAATATACTAAATACATGCAGTACTAAATTCAGACACCAGATGTCATCATTCCCACACAGTTGCAATAATTGTTGGATAGTTTATTTTAGGCTGGAACTTTTAAACATATTGAGGTTGATTTACAAAAACTGGAAAGTGCAAAATTTGGTGCAGCTGTGTATGGTAGCCAATCAGATTCTAACTTCAGCTTGTTCAATTAACCCCCTCCATGCCGGGCCTATTTTTTTGCTAGAAAATTACTCAGTACCCCTAAACACTATGGGCTAGATTCAGGTAGATCGGCGTAAAAATCTGCGGGCTTAGCATATCCCATTTACGCTACGCCTCCGCAACTTTTACGGGCAAGTGCTGTATTCACAAAGCACTTGCTCCGTAAGTTGCGGCGGCAGGGCCGCTGATAGGGGGGGGTCCACCAGTCCTCCTGTAGGGGGCCTGGGCACACAGAGGGGCCCGAACAGCAGGGGGAATCAGTTCAGTTGGGGCAGAGGGGCAATTACAGAAGGATGCTCTGTGTGGCTCTCTGCAGCAGCTGGAAGCCAGTTTCTCCCAATCCTGCCAATTTTCAGCTGCTGCAGGGAGAGACACAGACACGGGGCATCGTTCCTGTAAATCAGGGGTCTTCAAACTACGGCCCTCCAGATGTTCAGGAACTACAATTCCCATCATGCCTCGTCATGTCTGTGAATGTCAGAGTTTTGCAATGCCTCATGGGATGTGTAGTTCCCCAACAACTGGAGGGCCGTAGTTTGAGGATCCCTGCTGTAAATGCTTGCGCGACACCATTCCGCCTCCCCTTTCTGCCTGCTTCTGATCCCCCTGTCGCTGTAATGACAATTAAAAAAGGGCTAATTCACACAGGTTCTCCCTTATGTTTGTGTCCACTAATAATGATTTTAGTGTATTTTTGGTGAAAATATGGTCTTGATATATTCGGGGGAGGGGCCCTGCCATGTAGGCTGTACGGGGCCCTGTGATTTCTAACAGCAGCCCTGTGCGGCGGCGTAGCGTAAATGGGCCGGCGTATCCCCGCATAATTCAAATAGGCAAGGTAGGGGGGTGTATTTTATGTAAACTAATCGTGACCCGACGTAATTGACGCACCGAACGAACTGCGCATGCGCCGGCCGTGAACGTAGCCCAGTGCGCATGCTCCAAATCACGTCGTAATAAGTCAATGAAAACGACGTGAACGTCACTTACGCAAAGCCCTATTCGCAAACGACGTAAACGATAGAAAATGATACGCCGGCCCGCCATCCATACTTAACATTGGCTGCGCCTCATATAGCAGGGGTAACTTTACGCCGGACTAACGCTTACGCAAACTACGTAAAAAAATACGACGGTCCGCAACTACATTCGTGAATCGGCGTATCAAGCTCATTAGTATATTCGACGTGTAAATCGACGGGAACGCCACCTAGCGGCCAGCGTAAATATGCAACTTAGATCCGACGTTGTAAGTGACTTAAGCCAGTTGGATCTAAGGCAAATCTATGCGTAACTGATTCTATGAATTAGGCGCATAGATAGGACGCCTCAGACGCAGAGATACGCCGTCGTATCTCCTTTCTGAATCTGGCCCTATATATATATATATATATATATATATATATATATATATATATATATATATAATTTTAGCAGACACACTAGGGAATAAAATGGCGGTCATTGCAACTTTTTATCTTGCATGGTATTTGTACAACAATTTTTCAAATGCATTATTTTGGGGGGAAAAAAAACGGTTTCATGAATTAAGAAATAACAAAACAGTAAAGTTAGCCAAATTTTTATATAATGTTAAAGATGAAGTTACGCCGAGTAAATAGATACCCAACATGTCACGCTTTAAAATTGCGCACACTTGTGGAATGACGCCAAACTTCGGTACTTAAAAATTTCCATAGGCAATGCTTTAATTTTTTTTTTTTTTTTACGGGTTACCAGTTTAGAGTTACAGAGGAGGTTTAGTGCTAGAATTGTTGCTCTCACTCTAACGCACACTACAATACCTCACATGTGTGGTTTGAACAGCATTTACATATGTGGACGGGACTTACGTGTGTGTTCGCTTCTGAGCGCGAGCTACCGGGAACAGGGGCGTTGTACCTATATATTTATTTTCCTTCCGGTCTGCACAACTGTGTTTTTTTTTTTCGGGGATTGCATCACTTCTCTACGACACAGTGTGCTCTGGGAGCTTGTCTCATAGCTCCCTGTGTTCGCTGACGCTGACGCCACCGCTCCCCGTTGCGAGTGCGATCGACAGGGCTGCTGATAGAAATCATGGGGCCCCGTACAGCCTACCTGACAGGGCCCCCTTTAGCTCCACCCATGTTCCCGCCCCTGATCCCTCCTTCAGCCCCACCCCTGTTCCCGCCCCTGATCCCTCCTTCAGCCCCACACCTATACCAAGAGGCTAGGTTATGTAGACAGGCTAGTGTAAAGAGGGAGCACCCCCCACCAATTTAATACAATTAGAGAATGATCGAATGGAATGGAATCAGTATACACAGGTTTACTTCTTCTGAGAGATATAAAAGGAACACTCTAACCACCATGACCACTTCAGTGATTTAAAGTGGTCAAGGTGGTAGGAGTCAGTATGTGGGATGGCATGAATATACTAAGGTGGTCTAATGATTGGCTTCTAACAGGGAGGGCTACACAGAGATCACAATTGGGCCGATTCCTGCTAAATTGAAATTTGATGTGTGTGTATACCCAACTTTACCTAATTCCTTGCTTCAGCTGGCTTCTTTCAGTGCTGACTGGTTCCCCACAGTGCCTGTGTATGTTTTACGCTGCTTACACACTGGAGTGGACAGGTGTTGACAGTAAAATGCTGCTAGTTTTAGCGCCACTTTACTGTCATTTTAGTGCTGCTATTTGGTTGCTAGCAGGGCACTTTTAACCCCACTAGCAGCCAATGAAGGGTTAAATGCACCCCCGTGCAGCACTGCTGCCGAAGCACTTTGCAGGTGCTTTGGCAGCGGTGTCCATTGATTTCAATGGGCAGGAGCGGTGGAGGAGCAGTGTATACAGCACTCCTTCACCTCTCCAATGATGCCGCTTGCAGGAGGTTTTTTTAACGTTGTGCCAGTGCAACACCTAAGTGTGAGAGCGCTCAGGCTCTCACCCTGAGACTGCAGGGGAGACATTTTTCAGGCACTTTACAGGTGCTATGTTTAGCCCAAATGCACCTGAAAAATGCCTCCAGTGTGAAAGGGGTCAGTTTCTCACACTCCAGCCCCCTTATACCATACAAGGTAAATGTTCCTGTATGGTACGTGATGAGGCTGAGGTTTTGGTGGAGGAAGAGAATACTGCTGTTGGTTGTAGCTTTGAAACAGATAAGTGAAAGAGTCTATTCTGCCTTTCCCCACACACTGCAACATTGGACTTTAATTTCCTGGAGATAGGCTGTATTCTTATATATATATATATGTATGTATATTACACATGTTTTGCTGTTAATGAACTGTTATGAATATGTTAAAAATACACTGGGACTTTTCAGGTACTACATAAATATATTCTACATACACATATATTAAAAATAATGATTTTGTGAAATACATCTGTGTGTAGAACCTGAAAAGTCCCAATATATATATATATATATATTCCTTACATATTCAGGCATTTTACTTTCACTAGACCTGTCCTGCTGAGGCACAGGACAAGTTTACAGCACACATTAGTACAGAGACAGAACAATTGTGACTCACAGGAGAAGAATGCAATCTATCACATGTTATCTTGCTTTGAGGAGAGCTCCGGTGTGTTGTCCTGTTTGCTCTGGGGTGGGGGCACAGGCTCGGGTGCTGACAGGAATACAAGTCTGCTCTTCTCTTATACATAGATCCAAGAAGTGTCTTATCTGAGCAGTGGCGATGTCCATGCTCCTGGGGTGACGCTCTCCTTCTTCCTCAGTCAGTCCTGTGCAGTGTGTAGTCAGAGACTTTTTTTTTTTATTCTGAACTCTGTTCAGTTTGCCGGGCCCCCCTGCTAGCCGGGGCCCAGTACAACAGGGCTGCCTGTACTGGCTTATCAGCGGCCCTGGCGATCGAGCAGTGGATGCTGGGACAGCAGCATCACTGCAACGAGGAAGTGCCTGCTTGTGGGCTTCTAATGCCCACAGTTAAAATGACAACGGCACGAACAGGGGAATAAAAGTCTAGATCGCAGGCAGAATGCCAGAGGAGCAGACATAGGACACCAAAAACGTGAGTTCAGATAATTTTGGGGGATAGGTAGCTGAAGTCCTACCCCACCAATGACGGGGCTCCTAGGATAGGGTGACCAGACATCCCCAGTTTCAGGGGACAGTCCCCGATTGAGGACACTGTCCCCGGACCAAGTCTGTCCCCGGTTTTGTCCCCAGATTGGATTTAATAGGGGGCAGGGGCAATTTAAAAAAAAAGTCAGTGCAGAATTAAAATAAAAAAATTAGAATTACCGGTACACCCCCCCGCTCCGCCATACCTACTAGCATAGGGGGGTTGTATTTTTCCCATTATCTGTGCCCCTTTCTGATGATCATTGGCTGGTCGGAGCGGAGGGAATATTTCTTCAGCTCCACTCGCATGTTCTTCTGCCTTGGCTCAAATCCCGGCCTACCTGCCTATCTCCTTGCCTTCCCTGGCGGAGTGATCTTCCTCCGCTCCCCATCCAGTAGCAGACGCGGCCCGAAAATAAAGACTTGAGAGGCTGTGAGGCGTTCGGCGACGGGCAGAGAGTCGATGATTGCCGCCATTACTAGTAAAGAAAAAATATGTCCCCAGATTTCATTTAAAAAATCTGGTCACCTTCTCCTAGGACCTATGGTTCCGGAGATACGGGGCTCCTTGTGCAGCCTGTCAGAAGCTACATACAGAGCGGCCAGTTTAAATACAAGCTGGCACACTCTGTTCGCAGCAGACTGAGAGGATGAGCTCACAGTGCCTCTCCTCACTTCTTGTCAGAAGCACTGAGCTCAATGGACAGCTTGGAGTCTTGGACCAATGGTAAAGTACCATTAGTCTATCTGTCCAATAAAAAAAGCTGCAGTGGAGGCACGCCTTTCAATATAGTGTCATAGAATGGGGCGTGTCTAAAAGACAATCTACAAGGAAACGCCGCCTTTTAGGCATTCAATCATAGCAGAGGATGGGAAGAAAGAGTGGGTGATGAGATTAAGGAGCGTGGAGGACATCGCCTCCATGGCCCGCTGCCCCACCAAGACAAATAAGAAGGCCAGTATGGTGGCCTGAGTTTATAGGAGGAGCCCGGAGGGTATTTAAGCAGCCCACTCACACATGCTCTTTGTCGGTTCAGTGTGCGGTACTACACGTCACTGGGCCGACTCTTCCCAGCTCACCTCATGTCCGTGAGTCTGCGCATTCAACCGCATTCAACACCCTCCCGCCCTTCCCTTTTTCAGGGCACTTCTCAGCATATCCTTCTTCAACAACTACCCATTACTTACTTTGGGTATGCCCCCTTTTCTTGGCATACTGACCAGACCACCAAGGCACACTTCAGGTCTATTTATGTTGTAAGTCTTGTCGCGTGTTTACGTGATCCACATCACTCTCAGTCAGAGGGCCACGACCATAAACTAAGTATTGGGCTAAGGGGGATTCACGCTGGCAGCATTTAATGGGCACAGTAGCGGCAGTTGATGGGCACACTGGCAGCAGTTGATGGGCATGCTGGCAGCAGTTGATGGGAACAGTAGTGGCAGTTGAGCACACTGGCGGCAGTTGATGGGCACAGTGGCGGCATTTGATGGGCATACTGACAGCAATTGATGGGTACAGTAGTGGCAGTTGATGGGCACAGTAGCGGAAGTTGATGGGCACACTGGCAGCAATTGATGGGCACAGTAGCATCAGTTGATAGGCATGGTGTCAGCATTTGATTGGCACAGTGGCTGCGTTTGATGGGCACTGTGGCTGCGTTTGATGGGCACAGTAGCGTCAGTTGATAGGCACGGTGGCTGCGTTTGATGGGCACAGTGGCTGCGTTTGATGGGCACAGTGGCTGCAATTGATGTTTTTTTCAGTTCGTTTGTGCCCCCCCAAAAAATTTCAGCACCAGCCACCACTGATTCTAGCTAGGACGTTTTCTGAGAAGGTCGTACAATGAGGGGTTGCATCTCACTGATCGCTTTCTGGTCTTTGGAGTTCAAGGCTTATTGTGGCCGTGATGTAAAAATGACAACTGAATAAAGATGCTGAAGTCTTCAGAAGGTCCTGTCTCATGTTTTATATTAAGGGTTTGCTTTCATATCTTAGAACAAAATCCAAGAGCCTGCCTGAGGTCACAATGTAACGGGAGAGGCGGCTTTGATTGGAGGAGTCATAAGTGTCATATCACTCAAATATCTACATAAGTATGCGCCACTAGAATCTGTAATAACTTCACAAGTACTAATTCCCAGAGTAATTACTACAGGGTTGCGGTAGCAAGGACTCCAATTAATTGGCTCATTATTGATATTTTATGCGTGTTATTACACAATTTAATCTGCCATTGCCTAGGTGACACCGAGAAGGGGGGGATTTTCTCCCTGATTGATATCGGGAATCTATAGATGCCCAGGGGCAGTTTTCCTATAATAACATTTTCCGCCCATGACAGATTTGCTGTACGCACTTCAGATCCTCAGTTATGAATTTAATTACTTGCAGTGGCTAGAAAAAGTTTCCCTTTCTTGGAAATTTTGATGTTTGATTGTCATAGCACATTAAATCTTTTTTTTTTTTTTTCTTTTACACTGATCAACAGATATAGATTATTTTAATGACAATGTTAAAAAAAAATTTCTGCAAAGTGATTTTAATTAATCGCAATAATAAAAAAAATCGCATGACACATATAAATGATCTCTAGTGCTGCCAATTATTTTTCAAAGTCATGTAATTATTTGAATTATGTGCAGTTAATGGGTTTCAAGTGATTAGAATTATGATTATTCTGCATTGTTGGGTCCCAAGTCCTACGCCAGGGATCCTCAAACTACGGCCCTCCAGCTGTTGCGGAACTACAAATCCCATGAAGGATTGTAAAACTCTGACGTTCACAGACATGATTAGGCATGATGAGAATTGTAGTTCCTGAACACCTGGAGGGCCGTAGTTTGAAGACCCATGTCCTACGCCATAGAAGCTTTAAAGTGGATGTAAATCCGAAAAAAAATAAATAAATTGATGTCACAATGTACAGTATAAGATTTCCTATCATCTGTGCCCAGTCTTGCCACACAGCGTTAATCCAGCTCTGAGCAATCCTCTTTTATTGTTCAGTGAAATAAAACGGACTTACAGAGAAAAACCTTATTCCGTTCCGCCCCCTTGCTGTGAGTGACAGGTTATTTACATATCTCATGCACTAGCCTGGAGACAGGCATTTTTTAATTCCCACCACCACTCCTTTTCTGAAGTCATGTGGTTACTTTTCTGGATGTTAGTGATCATAGCAGTATTTGGTGTAAGGAATACACAGAAAAACATGCATGTTGACAAGGGGAGTGTAGAGGAGGGCGGGGAGTCTACTGACATCACGACTCCACCCACCGAGCTCCAGACAACAGACTCACCCACAGAATCTGCAGTTTTTCAGTTCTTATAACAGACAGAGGGGAGACATGTGACAGGTAAGGATACATGCAGTAGGCATCTTTATTCTCATGCCGCGTACACACGGTCGTTTTTTGCGATGAAAAAAAACGACGTTTTTTAAAACGTCATTTAAAATGATCATGTGTGGGCAAAACGATGTTGAAAACGATGTTTTTAAACCCGCGAATGCTCAGAAGCAAGTTATGAGACGGAGCTTCAATGGAAAAGAGTGCCGTCGAACGTGGTGTACGTCACCACGCTTTGCTAGAGCTTTGTAGAAAAACGATGGTGTGTATGCAACGTCGTTTTGGAAAATGAAGTTTGAAAAACGTCGTTTTTTTTCATGATTGAAAACGTCGTTTTTTTTCATCGCAAAAAATGATCGTGTGGACGCGGCATCATAGATCAGCACTATGGCAGTAGAAAGGATGAAAGGGGTTTACATCCACTTTAAGCTGGACTGATGATGGCCAAATAGCCTAAAACAGCTGT
The DNA here is from genome assembly GCA_029574335.1 of Rana kukunoris. Lineage (NCBI taxonomy): Eukaryota > Metazoa > Chordata > Amphibia > Anura > Ranidae > Rana > Rana kukunoris. The sequence continues at coordinate 37,077,523 of CM056056.1, forward strand.
ATGGAATGCATGGCTCCATAATATTAACCTATATTTGTACTTTACACCTGTGTTTATGGGTGTGCAACTGGCCAATCAATTATTTGCATTACTATGCCCACTGTAATAGAAAGAGGAATACAGTACATCTCTAATTCTTGGGAATGTGATGGAAGGAGATGTGAATTCCTTTGGTTTTAAGAAAGCTTTACTGTGCTAAAAGTCAGCTGGCTCCCAGGTCTCTTCTATACAGTGGTTGTAAACCCACTTTGCCCCAAAAAAAAATCTAACACCTGCAAGACAACGGCATAAAGAGCTAGTGTGCATAGCATACTAGCTCATTATGTAACACTCACCTGGGATCGAAGCCCCCGCTGCGGTGCCTGACACAGCACCGGCCGGCAACATGTCGTCCCAGAGTTACTTCTGGGTATCGTGGCTCCGGCAAATCACAACGAGGGAGCCGCGATACCCAGAAGTAACTCTGGGACGACATGTTGCTGGCCGTCACTCCCGCACATGCGTGTGGGACCTGCCGTTAATGGCACAGTCACTGAAAGCAATGGCACGTATGTGCCGTTGCTTCAGTGCGCATGTGCCGATTACATTGGCACATGCAAATACAGGGGATATCTCCTAAACCAGGGGTCTCAAACTAACAGGTCCTCTAGCTGTTGCGAAAACTACAAGTCCCATCATGCCTCTGCCTGTGGGAGTCATGCTTTGTAAATGTCAGCCTTGCAATGCCTCTTGGGACTTGTAGTTTTGCAACAGCTGGAGGGACACCAGTTTGAGACGCCTATCCTAAACTTCTGGTTTAGGAGATATCCAGGGTAGCTACAAGTAAGCCTTATTATGAGCTTACCTGTAGCAGGTAAGGGTTTACAACTACTTTAAAGTGAGTACTCAGCTTGTTACCTGTATAAAAGACACCTGTCCACAGAAGCAATCAATCGGATTCCGATCTCTTTACCATGGCCAAGCCCAAAGAGCTGTCCTAGGATGTCAGGGACAAGATTGTAAACCTACACAAGGCTTAAATGGGCTACGAGACCATCATCAAGCAGTTTGGTGAGAGGGTGACAACAGTTGATGCGATTATTCCCAAATGTGAAAAAAAAAAACACAAAATAACTGTCAATCTCCCTTGGTCATGCAAAATCTCATCTCGTGAAGTTTCAATGATCATGAGAACGATGAGGAATCAGCCCAGAACTACACAGGAGAATCTTGTCAATCATCTCAAGTAGGGTTGTCCCGATACCACTTCTTTAAGACCGAGTACAAGTACTGATACTTTTTTTTCAAGAACTCGCCGATACCGATACTTTTTTTTTTAATGTCATGTGTCAGTATTTTTTTTTATTTTACAATAAAGATCACGTAGGGGGGAAGCAGATCACAGAGGGGGGGAAGCAGCGGCATGGACGGGCGACACAAATCACAGAGGGGAGAAGCAGCGGCACGGATGGGGACACAGATCACGGAGGGGGACACACAGATCACGGAGGGGAGAAGCAGCGACACGGACGGGGACACAGATCACGGAGGGGAGAAGCAGCGACACGGACGGGGACACAGATCACGGAGGGGAGAAGCAGCGGCATTGACGGGGGGTCACAGATCACGGAGGGGAGAAGCAGCGGCATGGAGGGGTGACACAGATCACTGAGGTGGGAAGCAGCGGCACGGACGGGGGACACAGATCACGGAGGGGTGAAGCAGTGGCACGGAGGGGTCACAGATCACGGAGGGGAGAAGCAGCGGCATTGATGGGGGGACACAGATCACGGAGGGGAGAAGCAGCGGCACGGAGGGGTGACACAGATTATGGAGGTGAGAAGCAGCGGCACAGACAGGGACATAGATCACGGAGGGGGGAAGCAGCAGGATGGAGGGGGGACACAGATCACTGAGGTGGGAAGCAGTGGCACCGACAGGGGTCACAGATCACGGAGGGGAGAAGCAGCGGCACGGAGGAGGGACACAGATCACGGAGGTGGGAAGCAGCAGCACGGACGGGGGACACAGATCACGGAGGTGGGAAGCAGCAGCACGGACGGGGGACACAGATCACAGAGGGGAGAAGCAGCGGCACGGAGGGGGGACACAGATCATGGAGGGGGGAATCATCCATTGATGCAGGGTGCTGTGTAATGTAAAGGGGGCAAGTGATGCAGGGTTCTGCGTAATGTAAAGGGGTCCAGAGGTGTAGGGTGCTGTGTAATATACGAGGGACACATCACGGAGGGGAGAAGCAGCGGCACGGACAGGGGACACAGATCACGGAGGGGAGAAGCAGCAGCACGGACGGGGGCCACAGATCATGGAGGGGAGAAGCAGCGGCATGGACGGGGACACAGATCACGGAGGGGAGAAGCAGCGGCACGGACAGGGGACACATGTCACGGAGGGGAGAAGCAGCGGCACGGACAGGGGACACATATCACGGAGGTGGGAAGCAGTGGGACGGACCGGGGTCACAGATCACGGAGGGGAGAAGCAGCGGCACGGACAGGGGACACAGATCACGGAGGGGGAAGCAGTGGCACGGAGGGGGGGTCACAGATCACGGAGGGGGAAGCAGTGGCACGGAGGGGGGACACAGATCACGGAGGGGGGGAAGCAGATCATGAAGGGGGAAGCAGTGGCACGGAGGGGGGGCACAGATCACGGAGGGGAAAGCAGTGGCACGGAGGGGGGACACAGATCACGGAGGGGGGAGACAGATCACGGAGGGGAGAAGCAGCGGCACGGATGGGGGACACAGATCACGGAGGTGGGAAGCAGTGGCACGGACGGGGGACACAGATCACAGAGGGGAGAAGCAGCGGCATGGACAGGGGATACAGATCACGGAGGGGGAAGCAGTGGCACGGAGGGGGGGCACAGATCACGGAGGGGGAAGCAGTGGCACGGAGGGGGATACAGATCACGGAGGGGTGAAGCAGTGCCACGGAGGGGGGGGGGCACAGATCACGGAGGGGGGAAGCAGCGGCACAGAGGGGAAGAACAGAGGACGGCAGCGGCGAGGGGAAGAGCAGAACGGCAGCGGCACGCAGGGGGGACACAGGAGCATGGAGGGAGAGTCAGGTATCGGTAAAGTATCGGAGCATTTTCCCAGAGTACAAGTACTCGGGGAAATGCTTGGTATCGGTCCTGATACCGATACTAGAATCGGGACAACCCTAATCTCGAGGCAGCTGGGACCATCGTCACCAAGAAAACAATTGGTAACACACTACGCTGTGAAGGACTGAAATCCTGCAGAGCCCGCAAGGTCCCCCTGCTCAAGAAAGCACATGTACAGGCCCGTCTGAAAACTGCTAATGAACATCTGAATGATTCAGAGGAGAACTGGGTGAAAGTGTTGTGGTCGGATGAGACCAAAATCAAGCTCTTTGGCATCAACTCAGTTCGCTGTGTTTGGAGGAGGAGGAACACTGCCTATGACCCCAAGAACATCATCCCCACTGTCCAACATGAAGGTGGAAACATTATGCTTTGGGGTGTTTTTTTGTTAGAGGGACAGGGCAACTACACCACATCAAAGGGACAATATACGGGGCCATGTACCCTCAAATCTTAGGTGAGAACCTCCTTCCCTCAGCCAGGGCATTAAAAATGGGTCATGGATGGGTATTCCAGCATGACAATTACCTAAAACACACGGCCAAGGCAACAAATGAGGGGCTCAAGAAGAAGCACATTAAGGTCCTGTAGTGGCCTAGCCAGTCTCCAGACCTTAATTCCATAGAAAATATGTGGAGGGAGCTAAAAGGTTTGATTTACCAAACATCAGCCTCAAAACCCAATGGAAACTAAAGCACGTCAGGGAATTGACCAAAAAAATAAAAAATTTGTGTCACGGAATATTCCTTGGACTTTGGTTCATTCAGTCATTGAAGAAGAATGGAAAGTGAATGACACAGAAGAAACAGAAGTCCACCATACGTCAGTAACTCCAAAGTAAGACAGAAAGGGTAATCAAAAGACCTTTTACCACAATGAAGAAATTAAAGGCCTAATGCCCTGTACAAGAAAAGTCTGATTTGAGCTTTTGGTCAGAAATTCCAACCGTGTGTAGGCTCCATCTGACTTTTCCTTTCAGAATTTTCGCCAACAAAAATTGCAAAGCTGGTTCTCAAATTTTCAGACAATTTCAGGAAATTCGGATCTTCTGTAGAAATTCTGACGTGAAAAATTCCGATGCATGCTCGGAAGCATTGAACTTTATTTTCTCGGCTCGTCCTAGCGTTGTACGTCACTGCGTTCTTGACGGTCGAAAGTTCAGAGAACTTTTGTGTGACCGTGTGTATGCAAGCCAAGCTTGAGCGGAATTCTGTCTGAAAACCCATCCAAGGTTTTTCCGATGGAAAATCCGATCGTGTACACGTGGCATTAGTTGCTGAAATTGCAAAGACAATCCTACAGTTGTTGCCTGGGTCCTGCAACAGTCAAACTCACATGACATCTCAACTACAGTAAGGCAGAAGGTACCCGGGACTCTCTGAAGCATGGGTCTTCAAACTACGGCCCTCCAGTTGTTCAGGAACTACAATTCCCATCATGCCTAGCCATGTCTGTGAATGTCAGTGTGTTACAATGCCTCATAAGATGTGTAGTTCTACAACAGCTGGAGGGCCGTAGTTTGAGGATCCCTGCTCTAAAGGTAACTGGAAGAAGGTCTGTGACAAGACCCTTGCTTGCCCAGGTCCTGCTCTCCCGACACTCCTCTTGCTTCTATTAGATCAGATTGCAGATTGCAACATCTGATGGTCCAGTCATCCAAGGTTCCGTGATCCGACCCACAGCTATGTGCCGATCGTGATCCATTTGAATAACACACACCAGACGAGCTGTATGTATGCTCAAACAGGACTCAACTTTATTGAAACACTCTGCTGGTTATATACAGGTTACAAGCTTTTGAGTAATCAAAGGAACAATAAAACTCTCAGCCCCCTCCTTACACAGGGGGGCTTCAAGGTAGACACTTTGGCACCAGTCTAAAGAAGTCACATTCCTTTATCACTAGAATTCAATTAACCTTTAGAATAATACTCAATCACAGATAATCTTATCAGAAGCTAGACATTTCGGCACCGCAAAGCTTAACAACCTGACCATAATTGACATGCTAATTCAATACACCTGACAGGAGACTGACTCTATTGTAGTATAATACACAAAAGAGAGTCAATTAGCTGAAGAAGAGGACATTAGAATTTAGCAGTATGAAAGAGTTACTCTACAATTAACCCTTTAAGTTCAGAATTAACAAACTTAAAATAGCCCTTCAGATATCTCAGAATATAATGTGGATAATCCATACCTAATAATCCTATCTCAGGTAGTCCAAGATATCAGTCTTTGGTTCATGACAAGGTCATATGGTACGAAGAGACTAAAATTGAGTGTTTTTGCCATGAGACCAAACATCTTGCTTGGCATAAGGCAAATGCTGCACAACATTATAAATGCACCATCCCCACCATGAAGCATAGTGGTGACAACATCATGTTGTGGGGATATTCACCTGTATCAGGCCACAAAAAGCATGTGAGAGTAGAATGCATGCAGCAGAATAGAGGGAATCCTTGAAAACAATTTTGCCAACCAAACTTGTAAGGTAGAGTCTGAAGTGGAGCTTAGGATGAGGTTTGAGGTGTAAGCGTAGTCAGGCAGGCCGGGTCAGCAACAAATTTGGCCGAAAGACACAAATTCAGGTTTCAGAAGAATAGTCAAGAACAGGCAGAGGTCATGCACAGTCTGGCAGAGGAAAGCAGAGTTGTCAGGTGGAAACATAGTCAAGAATCAGGCAGCAGTCCAAAGACCTGTAGACCACCCAGGGATCAAACCCACCCAAACATGCCCAGAGTACAGGAAGTCCTGCTATTTAAAGCCTGAGCTGATTACAGATTTACTGCAGCTGAAAGGCAGGTGGGGCTAACAAGTCCAAGGGGCAGAAGCACTAAGCAGAATACATGCAAAAGTTTAGATCTTCTTGTGGCAGAGTGAATAGAGCTACAGCGCCAAAACTAGAAGTATCCAAGTTCAAGGTCAATCAAGACACGTGACCAACCTACACAGCAATGGCTTTAAAAAAATCAAGTGTTAAAGTTCTGGAATGGCCAAAGTAGGCTCCAGATCTCATTCCAATAGAGAATAGAGAATTTGTGACCCACCCACTGTCTCTATGCGACCTTATGGAGTGACAATGATGTCACACGAAACGGGAGTCGCAGCACAACGCTCCAGAGACTGCATGCATGGGTGTCCGCTCCATAGGGCAAGGAATCGCCAGGGAGAGCCAGGAGCAGGGTCGAACTGGCCCTGGGGCCAATTTAAACGGTGACTGCAGCGCTCCCCTCCCCTCTAGTTGCCCCTTATTTAGAGTGCCTGTCCCTCTTCTGGAATCAAATCCATTTGTCCCTCATTCCAAAAGGTTCCTCTTTTAGACCTGAAATAAATATACTGTCAATATAGTGTAGTGTTTTAGTCAAGGGAGAGGGGTGCTGTGTAATGTAAAGGGGTCCAGTGATATGTAAAGGGGGCCAGTGATATGTAAAGGGGGCCAGTGATGCAGAGTGCTGTGTAATGTAAAGGGGGCCAGTGATGCAGGGTGCTGTGTAATGTAAAGGGGTCCAGTGATGCAGGGTGCTGTGTAATGTAAAGGAGTCCAGTGATGCAGGGTGCTGTGTAATGTAAAGGGGTCCAGTGATGCAGGGTGCTGTGTAATGTAAAGGGGTCCAGAGCTGTGGGTGCTGTGTAATGTAAAGGGGTCCAGTGATGCAGGGTGCTGTGTAATGTAAAGGGGGCCAGGGATGCAGGGTGCTGTGTAATGTAAAGGGGTCCAGTGATGCAGAGTGCTGTGTAATGTAAAGGGGGCCAGTGATGCAGGGTGCTGTGTAATGTAAAGGGGGCCAGTCATGCAGGGTGCTGTGTAATGTAAAGGGGTCCATTGATGCAGGGTGCTGTGTAATGTAAAGGGGTCCATTGATGCAGGGTGCTGTGTAATGTAAAGGGGGCAAGTGATGCAGGGTTCTGCGTAATGTAAAGGGGTCCAGAGGTGTAGGGTGCTGTGTAATATAAAGGGGTCCAGAGCTGTGAGGTGCTGTGTAATGTAAAGGGGTCCAGAGGGGCAGTTGTGGAGAGGGGGTACACAGTAGTGACAAAGAGATATTGAAAGATGCAGGGGGCACAGTGGGGTGTTTTTACATTTTAACGTGGGGAGGGCGCTTTTAACCCCCGCTAGCGGTCGAAGAAAGGGTAAAATGTGTATCGCCGCTGCCGAAGCGCCCCCCTCTGAAAAAATTTCAGTGGGCGCCCATGACTGCATGCTGTCCCTTCAGAGTGTGGTGATGAAATTAACACTGATCCACACAAATACAGAGAGAACATGCAGACTTGATGTATGTGGGGTCCAAGTTGAGATTAAGAACTGAGGACCTCAGTGCTTTCGAGCAGAAGCTCTAATCACTAAGACACTTTTCATAGGAGATCTGATAATTCTTCTACTACTAAAGGTTGAAAATCAGACGAGTCTGCAGGGCTTAGTGCAGTCATAGCCAAGATGATATTCCTTTTGTTCATTCTTGAATATTGTAGTTTTGTATGCAGCCTGTGTCTCTGTGTACCTGTATATCTTCCTACCCACCACTGGGGGGAGCTCCAGCTCCATTTGTCCTAACTTCCATTTCTGATGAATTTTGTCAGTTCTCACAATGTGCGTGTTCTGGAAGATGACTGCAAAGCAAATTCCCATATAATCCGTTGATAATAAAAATTTAGCGCAATGAATTATTCATTAAAAATCTATTTGTATAGATAACGCAGGTGAGATAGGTTAAGTGCCTCCAGTCAGAACTGTAGCATCTTCCAATTCTTGTTGTTATTTTAGAATGTCCTAGGATAGAAAGATTTCCAGTACAAAGTTACATTACTTTTGTATGAAGAAAGGGTTAAAGGGCCATTCCACCCAAAACCAATGATTTATACTTAGGTAGCAATTCACCGGGTGGTTTTTTATTTACTTTTTTGGCATCTCCAACTTTGCTTTGCACAATGGAAAATAGGTGAAAAAAAAAGATTAGAAAAAGACTCTGCATTAAGATAAAAAAAACTTCTGACTTTACAACCACTTTAAATTTGCTTTGATTTCTCCCTTGGTAAAGATGCCTACCCATTAAAGTTACAATGCTCCCACTCTGGTCATTGTCTTAGCTTGTACTAGTCCTGTTAAGAGGGCACTTGAATCTGGCTAGTTAGACTCAAATACAGTGGCGGCACTACCCCCCGCTCGCTGTCTGCTGGTCGGTGCTCCGGTGTCCTCTCGTCCAGCATGGCAGGCCCCATCTAGTTGGTGAGCTGTGGGCAGTGGTTCTGGTGTCCTCTCCTCCAGCACGGTGGACCCTATCTAGGTTGCGGGCAGTGGCTTTGGTGTGCTCTCCTCCAGCATGGCGGATCCCATATAGATGGCGGGGGCTGAGGGCAGTGGCTCTAGTGTCCTCTCCTCCAGCACAGCAGACCCAATCTAGGTGGCAGGCTGTGGGCAGTGGCACCAGTGTCCTCTTCTCCAGCATGACGGTCCCCATCTAGGTGGTGGGCTGCGGACAACAGACCTGGTGTCCTCTCCTCCAGCACGGCAGACCCCATCTAAGTTGCGGGCAGTGGCTTTGGTGTGCTCTCCTCCAGCATGGCGGATCCCATATAGATGGTGGGGGCTGCGGGCAGTGGCTCTGATGTCCTCTCCTCCAGCATGATGGATCCCATCTAGATGGCGGACTGCGGGTATTGGCTCTGGTGTCTTCTCCTCCAGCATGGCAGACCCCACCTAGGTGGCGGATGGTGGGCAGCGGCTCCAGTGTTGTCTCCTCAAGCACGGTGGACCCCATCTAGGTGGTGGGCTGCGGGCAGCAGCTCCGGTGTCCTCTCCTCCAGCAATTCAGACCCCCATCTAGGTGGTGGGCTGTGGGCAGCAGCTCCGGTGTCCTCTCCTCCAGCACTTTTAGACCCCCATCTAGGTGGTGGGCTGTGGGCAGCAGCTCCGGTGTCCTCTACTCCAGCACTTCAGACCCCCATCTAGGTGGCGGGCTGTGGGCTGCGTGCAGCAGCTCCAGTGTCCTCTCCTCCAGCATGGTTGCTTCTGCCTTGTGTATCCTCTCCCCTTCTCCTAGGCGCTAGGCATCCAGTAGGATTGCCTGACGTTTTGGCCAATCGGGAAATGGGTCTCACAACTGGCTTCCTGATTGGCGGGAAGGAGATTTTGTGTGAAAATAATTAATATTCATTCGCTATTATCACACAACTGAGTGGAATTGGGGTGCCCATGCTTTTTTGAAGCCTATTAGCATACCTCCCATCCGTCCCGGATTTCGCGGGATTGTCGCGGTAATTCCCGTGGTCCCGCGATCACGGCAAAAGTCCCGCGATTCCGCGGCCCCCCGCGATCCGCGGAAAATCCCCGCGATTTGCGGTAAAACCCCCCTCAACAACTTCAATCTGCTGCGAAACCCCCCCGCTCAACAACTCCGAGCCGTGGAACCCCCCCCACTCAACAACTTTGATCCGCGGACCCCCCCCCGCTCAACAACTCAGATCCGCGAACCCCCCCGCTCAACAACTTTGATCCATAGTCCAGCACCCTGTATGTAGATCAGGGGGCCAGATGCATGGATGGGGGGGCAGTGCCATGCACCCCCTAATGGACGGGCCAAATGGCTTCTCCATGAGCAGCATATGCTTCAGTGCAATTGCAACTTGTGCTACACTTGTCCCAGGCATCTAAGCTCAAGTGGATGTATAGCCCACATTTTTTATTTGTTTTGGATAAAATGAGCAAGGGTTAAAATACCTGCCAGGTTATTTTTTTGCCATCTGTGTACCTTTGGGGAAATTTTCATACATTTTTTGCCCAACATATGAAACAGGAAGCTAGAGAAAACCTCAGAAAAGAGGGGAATTACACTCTGAGGCGCCGTACACACGGCCGAGGTTCTCGCTGAAAACCAGCGAGAACCTCGCTGGAATGCACATTCCAGCGAGGACCTCGGCCGTGTGTACGGTCTCGGCGAGCTTCCCGTCGGGAAGCCCGTCGAGCCGAAATAGAGAGCACGCTCTCTATTTCCTCGACGGCCCGCCTGGAAGAATGGCTGGTTGCCATTCCCGACGGGCGGGTCGCCGAATTCGACGGCCGGGAGAGAACCTCGACGGGCGGAACGATGTGTTCTGCCCGTCGAGATTCCCTGCCGTGTGTACGCGGCCTGAGGCAGGCTTCACATGGGCCTGTTCATAGTCTGCATTCACGGGTATGTTTGTAGTCCGTTGAGTAGGTGGATGACAGCTCCGTGTCCACTCCACCATGCAGAGCGGACACGAACACAGCCCCGCTCTCCCCTATGGGGCAATTGGATGGAAATGGACCGCCTGTCCGTTTCCATCTGACTGTCATCCGATCTACTGTTTTTGACGGAGAGGACCAGATCAGATGGCGGCGGGTGTCAGCAGACATGTGTCCACTGACATCCACCACTTCATAGAAGAGATTGAAGGGTCCGATCAGGCCAGCCTGAAAAACTGACAGGTGGACTTGATTGGAAATCAAGAGTAGGACTTGTGAAAGAGAAATTCACATTTTGTATTTACTGTAAAATTGTATTTTCTCTTTCATTTTTTGAGAGACACAGCCATTGATTAAAGATCAAACATATACAACCTTCTCCTGAAGGTGGCACTATAACCCAATGGTCAGAGATGACCTTCAATGAATGGAAGAGAAATATTGTACTCTGGTAATAGTTGTAATTATAGTATTCATTGCATCAAATATTTTTCTTTATGTGTGTGTGTGTGTGTGTATATATATATATATATATATATATATATACACACACACCGGCAGAATCAACAGGGGATACAACAATGTTATGGGTGAAAACAAAAATTTCCGTTGAAAATTCTAGTGATACACCGCAGCATAGATACAAGTGAAAAAAATTCAGCGCTGGGAAATAAGCAAATACAAACAAATTACAAATAAATATGCAAGCCAGCACTGAGGATAAATTCATAAGAAATTCCCAAAGCATAAATAAAAATAAAAAAGTGCAGCGCAAAAATAAAATTTAAATACAAAATAATAGCATATGTGTATAAACCAGTAAAAGTAAATGTCCATGTGTCCACAAAAAATCCTTTAAGTGAAGAGTAAATCACACAAACAAATCCAGCAGGAGTGAAGGTGAAGAGGAAACACCAAGAGAAAATCCACCACCTACATTTAAAAGCACTCGTAAGCCAAGTGCAAGCTGATAACAGTACAAAATAATACACAGCGGCGATGGTCGGGGTGACGTAGCTACGCAGGACGTCACCCGACCATCGCCGCTGTGTATTATTTTGTACTGTTTTCAGCTTGCACTTGGCTTACGAGTGCTTTTAAATGTGAGTACCCGCTTTTTATGCTTATGTTATATTAAACTGGTGTATACAGAGAGCACTAGATTTTTCTGTGTTTCTTTATATGGTGGTTCGCTGCTATCTGATATGGAATGGTGATTTGTCTTGGAGATCGGATCTGACTGAGATTATCTGCAGATATGCTTTGTGACTCTTATGGGTCAAAGCAATAAGGTGAGAGTCCATCTTGCTTGCGGTGGTGGATTTTCTCTTGGTGTTTCCTCTTCACCTTCACTCCTGCTGGATTTGTTTGTGTGATTTACTCTTCACTTAAAGGATTTTTTGTGGACACATGGACATTTACTTTTACTGGTTTATACACATATGCTATTATTTTGTATTTTATTTTTGCGCTGCACCGCAGCATAGATGTCAGAATTTATTTTGCCCCGAGTTCTTCTTTAATGAGTTCATTTTGAATTAATATTGTAAATCAGTGTAATGTAATTTGGCATCTTTTTTTTTTTCCGCAACTGTAACAGACATTAAAACGTTTTTCTGGTTTTGCAAAACACGTGAAAAAAGGCATGTTAATTTGCATGGAAAAGCAATTATAATAAAGAAGTGTAAAATGGGTGGGGCAAGGATTACATAACAGTAAAGAACCATAATATGGATGGGGCTGGGATGACATTGAAGTAAAGAACTGGGAAATGGGTGGAGTCAGAATAACAGAACAATAAGTGTAAAATGGACGGGGCTAGGATGACTGGAAACGAAAGAACTGTGCAATGGGTGGAGCCAAGATGACATGGAAGTAAAGAACCATGAAATGGGTGGTGCCAGGATGACATCGAAGTAAAGAACTGGGAAATGGGTGGGGCCAAGATGACATCGAAGTAAAGAACCATGAAATGGGTGGTGCCAGGATGACATCGAAGTAAAGAACTGGGAAATGGATGGAGTCAGAATGACAAAAAAATATGTGAAAAACGGGCCAAGGCTAGGATGACAAGAAACGAAAGAACTGTGCAATGGGTGGGGCAAGGATCATATGGAAAAATGTAAAAAGAGATGGGGGCCAGGATGACATAAAAGTAAAGAACTGCAAAATGGGTGGGGCCAGGATGGCAGAAAAAATAGAGAACTGTAGAATTGGGAGGTGGAGGGGCGGGGAATCAGGATGGCAGAAAAAATAGAGAACTGTAGAATTGGGAGGTAGAGGGGCGGGGAATCAGGATGGCAGGAAAAGTAAGAACTGTGGAATAAATGGCATTAGTAAGGTCAGGATGATACAAAAGTAAAGTACTGTGAAATGGGTGGGGCCAGGATAACAGGGCAGTAAAAAACTATGAATTGGGTGGGGTCAGCAGTACAGGAACGTAAGGATGTATCAAATTGATGGGTCCAGTATGACAGGAAAGTATGAAGTATAAATGGATGAGACTAGGATGAAAATGAAATGAAAATTAAATAAAAAAAATGTAAAATGGGTGGGTCCAAGATGATAGGACCGCAAAGAACTGAGAAATGGGTGAGACTAGGATGACAATACAGTAAAGAACTGTGAAATGGGTGTGGCCACGAAGACAGAAATGAAAAGAAGTGTGAAATGGATTGGGCTTGGATAACAGGAAAGAAAAGAAGCGTAAAATGGGTGGGGTCAGGATCAGGGGCGGGCTGACAACTCATGGGGCCCCCGGGCAATAGAAGCCTATGGAGCCCCTGGGCTTACTGATGGCCACCACGCCAGGAGGCAGTGCAGAGGCGGGGCAGCTAAAATCTCAGTTTCGGACATATCAGAGACAGATGTAAAAAAAAAAAAAAAATATTTTTACATACTATCCCTGGTTTTACTGAGCCTGGCAACCCTGATGGGGCCCCCTAGTAGCATGGGGCCCTCGGGCAGTGCCCGAGTGACTCAATGGTCAGTCCGCCCCTGGTCAGGATCACAGGACAGTAAAGAACTGTGAAGTGGGTTGGGCCAGGAGGACAGAACTGTAAGGAACTGTGAAGGGGGTGGGGCCAGGTGGACAGGACTGTGGGGAACTTAAAGATGGGTGGGGCCAGGATGTCCGAAATATTCAGAACTGTAGAACTGGGGGGGGGGATAAATGACAGCAAAGATAGGAACTATAGGAACAATAGAAATGGGTGGACCAGGATGGCAGGAAAGTAAAGAAGTGTGAAATGGGTGGGGCCAGGATGGCAGGAATGTAAAGAAGTGTGAAATGGGTGGGACCAGGATGGCAGGAAAGTGGAGAATTATGGAAACGAATAAAAAACCAGGTATGGACAGCCGCACTTCAAAGAATGTAAAATCCAAAATGCCCTTCATTGGGGTAAAAATAATGCACTACAAAAACAGCATACAGTAGGGAAAAACAGCTGACGCGTTTCCCATTGGTTCTCAATGCTTAGTCATAGCTATATAGGTAGGTATATAGCTATGACTAAGCATTGAAAACCAATGTGAAACGTGTCAGCTGTTTTTCCCTACTGTATGCTGTTTTTGTAGTGCATTCTTTTTACCCCAATAAAGGGCATTTTGGATTTTAAATTCTTTGAAGTGCGGCTGTCCATACCTGTTTTTTTCTTTGTTTGCCTAGTGCATTGCCAGCACCTGTTTGGTCTCTGGACGGACATTGATCACCTGGAGCTCACCTGGAGCGGTTGTCTTTCCCATTTGGAGAATTATGGAAATGGATGGAGCTAAATTGCTAGGTCCGCGGCAGCCGTGTCTTAGGAAAGACCGCGGCTTCATCCGCGGCCTAGCGGTGCACCATACCCAGGCCTAACATCTCCCCAGTATCCCCCCTCACCCCTGGAGGACCCCATCCACCTCCAAATAAATTAATCCCAGCAGCCTCTGCTGCCAATCCTCCCTACAGATAGCCCACCGGCCTGGGTTTCTGTGTCAGGCCGGCGGCCATCTTAGTACACCCCCCCAGCAATCAGAGACATCTCCTACCCCAAGTCCCCCAAACCATAACATTATTTGATCCAGGGTCTTGGCCGATCGCCTTTCAGGGATCAGGAAGGAATTTTTTTTCCCTGCCCCAGCATATTGGCGTAGTCTGGCCAGGTTTTTTTTTGCCTTCCTCTGGACCAAAGCCAGGAGAGAGGATTCAGTGAATCCTCCCTCCATCACCATCCAACCACTGCCCCCCCCCCCTGATGACGGGCAACTATGGCGAGTCTGCGGTATTCAGCAGAAACCATTTGGGGTCTGAGGCGATTTGCCGCAGTGCTACCAGCTGTCACCAAAAGGGCCCTAAGAACTGAGCAACTTTTGAGAATTGATCGACGATCGACTGTCAAAAAATTCAGTCACCCATCCCAACCTAAGCACATATCCTGTGCTTTGATTAACACAAGATCGGCAGTAAAACACCGATTAAAAAAACATGATTTCATACTACAATACGATTTAGACTGCCTCTTTATTACAGAAAGCTGGCTTACAGCCGACTGTAACACCATTCTAGGAGAACTGGTGCCAGAAAACTATCGTATTATAACTGAAAACAGAATAGGGCAAAGAGGTGGAGGCTTGGCGGTGATCCACAAGACGCATCTTGCGATCAGTAAACCAGTCCTTCAAAATCCTCTTCCATTCATGGAAACCCTTACTCTACAACTGCAAACAAATCCCCAGGAGACCGTCCGGATTCTACTCTGCTATAGGCCACCTGGGGATTTGTTTCCAATATCGCAGCTTTTACCTTCTCTGGCGGAGTTTATCTCCACTTATACCCTGAACAGCAAACATCTTTTGCTGCTCGGGGACTTCAATCTCTGGGCCAACTCCTCACAGGATCCGATCGCGGACGCCTGTATTGACCAACTGGAAGGATTAGGGCTACAGCAGCTAGTATGTGGGCCCACACATGCTTCAGGTCACACGCTTGACCTAATTTTCAGACAAAATCTGGAAATAAGTATTTTGGAAAATGAACCGTTGCCATGGACAGATCACCATGCAATCAAATTCATAATTTCCAAAATTCCCCCATTGATAAAAACACCTAAGCCGGTGACAACACACTGGACTAGATCTCAGAAGAAGCTCCATTCGGAACTCTTCAAATCTACCTTAGGAATTAAAATAAAAGCACTTCCGACCACTCCGAACAGTTTCAGATACACTGGATGCCATAAATGCAGCCCTACTACCAGTGGCGGCTGGTGCTCAAAAATTTTGGGGGGGCGCAAACGGAAAAAAAAATATTGCAGCCTCACTGTGCCCATCACATGCAGCCACTGTGCCATGCCACCAAATGGAGCCACTGTGCCATCAATTGTCACCACTGTGCCATGCCATGCAACACAGCAACTGTGCCATCAATTGTCACCACTGTGCCATGCCATCAAATGCAGCCACTGTGCCATGCAACACAGCAACTGTGCCATCAATTGTCACCACTGTGCCATGCCACCAAATGTAGCCACTGTGCCATCAATTGTCACCACTGTGCCATGCCATCAAACGCCACCACTGTGCCATCAATTGTCACCACTGTGCCATGCCACCAAATGCAGCCACTGTGCCATCAATTGTCACCACGGTGCCATGCCATCAAACGCCACCACTGTGCCATCAATTGTCACCACTGTGCCATGCCATCAAACACAGTTACTGTGCCCATCAATTGTCACCACTGTGCCATGCCATCCAATGCAGTCACTGTGCCATCAATTGTCACCACTGTGCCATGCCATCAAATGCAGTCACTGTGCCATCAATTGTCACCACTGTGCCATGCCATCATATGCAGTCATTGTGCCATCAATTGTCACACTGTGCCATGCCACCAAATGCAGCCACTGTGCCATCAATTGTCACCACTGTGCCATGCCATCAAACACAGCAACTGTGCCATCAATTGTCACCACTGTGCCATGCCATCAAATGCAGCCACTGTGCCATGCAACACAGCAACTGTGCCATTAATTGTCACCACTGTGCCATGCCACCAAATGCAGCCACTGTGCCATCAATTGTCACCACTGTGCCATGCCATCAAACGCCACCACTGTGCCATCAATTGTCACCACGGTGCCATGCCATCAAACGCCACCACTGTGCCATCAATTGTCACCACTGTGCCATGCCATCAAACGCCACCACTGTGCCATCAATTGTCACCACTGTGCCATGCCATCAAACACCACCACTGTGCCATCAATTGTCACCACTGTGCCATGCCATCAAACGCCACCACTGTGCCATCAATTGTCACCACTGTGCCATGCTATCAAATGCAGTCACTGTGCCATCAATTGTCACCACTGTGCCATGCAACACAGCAACTGTGCCATCAATTGTCACCACTGTGCCATGTCACCAAATGCAGCCACTGTGCCATCAATTGTCACCACTGTGCCATGCCATCAAACACCACCACTGTGCCATCAATTGTCACCACTGTGCCATGCCATCAAACGCCACCACTGTGCCATCAATTGTCACCACTGTGCCATGCCATCAAACGCCACCACTGTGCCATCAATTGTCACCACTGTGCCATGCCATCAAATGCAGTCACTGTGCCATCAATTGTCACCATTGTGCCATGCCATCAATTGTCACCACTGTGCCATGCCATCATATGGAGTCACTGTGCCATCAGTTGTCACCACTGTGCCATGCCATCAAATGCAGTCACTGTGCCATCAATTGTCACCACTGTGCCATGCCATCATATGGAGTCACTGTGTCATCAAGTGTCACCACTGTGTCCTTTAATTGTCACCACTGTGCCCCATGCCACTGTGCTCATTGTCGCCTCTGTGCCCTTTGTCACTACTGTGCCCCATGATGCCACTGTGCCCCATGATGCCCCCTTTCCCTGTTAAAAAAAAACACTTACCTGATGCTTCCATGTCCTCCCTCGATGTCTTCTGCCGCCGTGAAGAAGCTTCAGCCAATCAGGTTCCTGATAACCAGAATCCGGGAACCTGATTGGCTGAAACGGCTGTCAGTCTAATGCAAGGACCGCAGATTGCCTGCGCTCCGAGCATAGACTTCCGAGAGCCGGAGGGCGGTACTGGAAAAGCCTATCAGAGCCGCTGGCTTTGATAGGCAGTTCCCCTCAGCCAACCAGCTGCCGCTATTCAGGTAACCGGTGACCCATGTCCGGTTATATGAATAGACCAGGCAGCTGGCAAGAATAACACACGTTCAATGCATTGCATTTGAACGTGTGTTATTTGCGAGCGAGAGGGGTGGCGCTGCAGCACCCTCTATAGACGGCCGCCAGAACTTCGGCTAAAATGTCAAAATGACATTTTAGCCGAATAAAAGTTCTTAAAGGGCCCGTTTTTTTTTGTTTTTTTTGTGACTGCGGGAGGGGGGGGCGGCGCCCGTGCGCCCATATGGGCGGGCCGCCACTGCCTACTACAGTCAGCCGACTGAGTAGCACCGAAACTCCAAGCCCGCATCCGGGAAAACAAGTGCGGCTGGTTCAATAACCAGCTGTCACTACTGAAGCAAGAGCGCAGAAGGGCGGAAGCCGCCTGGAAACGCAGCGCCTCAGAAGAGAACCTCATCTGCTACAAGGCAATAACAAGAAAATATCACAAAGAAATTTTCCAAGCCAAGAAACATCATTTTTCTAAGGCCATCAATAGCGCCTTAAATCGCCCCCGCGAACTCTTCAAGTTGGTCACTCAGACCATGAATCCAGGCTGTCTTGAGGCCCCCAATTCAGATACCCAAGAATTTTGCGATGAATTGTCGGATTTCTTCATCAATAAAATTGAGGGAATCCGGGAAAGCATTAGTCAAAACAATACCCCCTGCAACACCCCCCTTGATCAACCTCGCAACATCGATAGAAACCATCTACAATCAACCAATTTCAATCTGGAACCCATCTCCGTGGATGCCACAAAAAATATCATCGACACTTTGCGAAACAGCACAGTGCCTAATGATATTATCCCCACTAAACTGCTGAAGGAATGCGCCGACATCCTGGCACCACCTATCATGCAGCTTATAAACCAGTCATTCAGGGAAGGCATAGTGCCCTCCCTGCTGAAAGAGTGCACTATCCAGCCCATCTTGAAGAAACTCACCCTAGACCCCAAAGACCCTACTCACTGCCGTCCCATAACAGGCCTAAACGTCCTCTCAAAGATAATGGAGAAAGTAGTGGTACAACAGCTGCAACAGCATCTAGATACCCATAATCTACTTGATCCATTTCAATCCGGTTTCCGTCCCGGACACGGGACGGAAACAGCATTGCTGAAAATATGGGACGACGCACTTGAGGCCGCAGACGAAGGAGAATCTTGTCTCCTGGTTCTGTTGGACCTAAGTGCAGCCTTCGATACAGTAGACCACAAACTACTACTGACTCGATTGGCTGAAGTAGCCAAAGTCGCAGAAAGTGATCTATCATGGTTCTCCTCCTTTTTGAAAACCGATCACAAACAGTAAAATTAGGATCTTTTACTTCAGAAAAACACACGGTGTCATGTGGAGTCCCTCAAGGATCACCCCTGTCACGGTGCTCTTCAACATCTATCTTCGCCCTCTCTTCGAAATCATCAGTAGCCAACAGCTGCTTTACCACTCCTATGCAGACGACACGCAACTGTACTTTCGCATCTGCAACAAAAAGGATCATCATCTCAGTTTAGAGAATTGTCTCTCTTTGATAGAAAACTGGATGACAAAGAGTTATCTTAAACTCAACAGCTCCAAAACAGAACTTCTTCTGTTTCATGCAAGTCGCAAGAGTCAACTTGCAACAACCTGGACACCCCCCCCCCATTCTGGGCCAGATCATATCCCCTAGCTCCAAAGTCAAAAGTCTCGGAGTCATCTTTGACACCAACATGACAATGGATGCACAAATAGGGTCAGTAGTCAGCGGATCTCACCATCTGCTGCGCCTACTACGTAGACTTATTCCTTTTATCCCCAAAGAAGACGTAGCAGTCGTGGTAGAAACAATTGTGAACTCCAGACTGGACTATGCAAATGCCCTTTACCTCGGACTCCCCAAGTACCAAATCACTCGTCTGCAAGTCGTTCAAAATACGGCCGCCAGACTGGTGACTGGGAAAAAAACATGGGAATCAATCTCACCTTCTCTGAGAACCCTTCACTGGCTGCCAGTAAAAGACAGAATTGCTTTCAAAGCACTCTGTCTGACACATAAGTGCATCCATGGGAAGGCTCCGCAATATCTATGCGAAAAGATAGAAGTCCACAACCCCAATCGCATTCTGCGATCCACCGACCAAAATCTGGTCAAGATACCCAAAGCCAGATACAAGTCCAAAGGAGAAAGAAGGTTTGCTTTCCAAGGTCCCAGACTATGGAAAGCTTTACCAACCAGCATTCGGTTGGAGGAAAACCACCTGACCTTCAGAAGACAGATAAAAACTCTGCTCTTTTGATGACCAGAGAGACAGAAACAACAAGCGCCCAGAGGCGATTCAGTTCGCATGTGCCGCGCTATATACGTTTTTCATTCATTCATTCACTTTTAAATGGGTGGGGCCAGAATGACAGGAAAGTACATAACTTTTAAATGGGTGGGGTCATAATGACAGGAATGAACATAACTTTTAAATGGGTGGGGCCAGAATGACAGGAAAGAACATAACTTTTAAATGGGTGGGGCCAGAATGACAGGAAAGTACATCACTTTTAAATGGGTGGGGCCAGAATGACAGGAAAGTACATCACTTTTAAATGGGTGGGGCCAGAATGACAGGAAAGTACATCACTTTTAAATGGAAATCAAACTACTGGAAAGTGGGTGGGCCCGGGATGACAGGAAAATTGAGAACTGTAAAATTAGGGATGGGGGGGGAAGATGACAGCGAGGTAAGGAACTGTAAAATGGGTGGGGGCCATAATGACAAGTAAGTAATGAACCATGAAATGGGTGGGACCAGAATTACAGGAAAACAAAGAAGTGTGAAAAAGAAAATAGTCAATATAATTGAGAAAATAAACACATACCAAGCACAGATAATAGAGTTACTGAGTATTTGAAGCTTCTGCCCCGTACACACAATCATTTTTCTAGAGCCTGAAAAAACGTTGTTTTTTAGAACCCGAAAATTGATCGTGTGTACGCGGCATTAGTGTTAGAAAATCTGAAACAGACGACCGCCTGACCAGATAAAAGTTTTAGCGCCCTAGTAATACTTTACATTATTAATTGATACAGAAATCGTACATGTGTCTTTCCTTCGACTTCTTAACTATGCAAGAAAATTTATTCCACGCCAGGAAAAAACACTGTTCCTATGTAGATCATTTATTTTTAATTGCACCCATTAATTATGAGTCGGTCTTTGTGAGGAATGTGGTTATATTACAATGATACATCAATAGTGTCAGATTAAAGCTTTCCACTGAGGCAGGGAGTTGGGGAGAGATTTTTTATTTTATTTTGCTTGTTTTTCGCAGTTGCTGATCCTGCAAATTTTATAGGTTGAGTTACAAAATGATACCGAGGTTTACTTTGGTTAAAGGAACGGTGCAGCAACATTTCTGACTTCTTGAAAAAAAACAATTGCCCTTGGAAAATGTTTTTAGTTTATTAATATATTTTTCTTGGATAATCTCTACATGTTGTCACTAGTGTTGAATAAATTAGGAGAATTTAATGCGGGCGGCGAATTGTTAAGTGTTAAATTTTTTTTTTTTAGAACTTCTGAATATTTAGATCTGGTATGATTAGAGACCTTGGGCCGAAGAATATGCCGAAAAATTCAGTTTTATTTTATATTGATTTCTTTCTCTTATGATAACTGAACTCCGTAACTCCGAAGAAATATATCACGATCAATCTGCTCCTTTCCGCACTTTATTATTGTGTATTGTAATATATCAAGAGAATCAAGTTCCTTCCGCATATGTAAATTGTAAAATATCATTATCGCTCCATTCCGCAAAATGTGATTTAATCTTTAATACATTAATAATTTCATTTCCAAAAAATATCACGTATATTAAAAGTAGAACTGTGAGCAACACTTTATTTTTTTAATTTTAGAGGGAGGTTATAACTCCTCTCAGATTTTTGAATTTTTTTTAAAATGTGATTTAATCTTTAATACATTAGTATATTAAAAGTCCCAATAGGGAGGTATACATTTTTGAATTTTTTTTGGTCCCAATAGGGAGGTATACATTCACTTCCTGTTCATAGCCACAACAGGAAGTGAGAGGAAATACCTGCAAATTAAGGTAATCCATTGCCCCCCCCCCCAGGTCACCAGAACTAGTGTCCCCACTGAAAGATTTCCTTTATTACTTTTATGGGGACACGATTTGGGGAATTTTCATTTATTTTCACTTTAACCACTTAAGACCCGGACCATTATGCAGGTAATCCCCATTGAGAACGTCATTCTGTGACGAAACGCGTCTGGGTAAACGGCGTGCAGTGACGCCACCGCGTTCGACGCTACGAGGAAAGGCTCCTCTTGTTGCCGGCCGGCATCTGTTTTTATGATCGAATGATATCTTCGTTTTTAAGTAGTTTTTTTTATATTCGTTATTAAATCTCCCTGATGGTTTTACACTATGTGCGGTCCCTTTATTTTTTCATTATATGGTTGGTGTTACCTGCACTCGTGCTGAGGACCTCCCATGAAACTATCCCTTGGATTGTATCTATTGTCATCTGCCTGTGTCCCATGAACGGCTGTGGAGTTGATATATGCTAATATCCTATTACCTGCTGGTAAGCCTCTGTCCATGTGGTGGTGGTTCACCGGATCTTACAAAACACTTGGGTGTTGTTTATCGTCAAGCACTATTTGGACTTTAACAATTTTTTCACTCACAAGGACTTTTGTTGTTTGTGTTTATTTATTATATTGGCGCAGTTTATCTTTTTCTATATGCAGGTAAAGGACCTGGCCAGTTTTTACGATTCGGCACTGCGTCGCTTTAACTGACAATTGCGCGGTCGTGCGATGTGGCTCCCAAACAAAATTGATGTCCTTTTTTTCCCACAAATAGAGCTTTCTTTTGGTGGTATTTAATCACCTCTGCGGTTTTTATTTTTTGCGCTATAAACAAAAATAGAGCGACAATTTTGAATTTTTATTTTTTTTTTTACTTTTTGCTATAATAAATACCTCCAAAAAAGATATAATTTTTTTTCTCAGTTTAGGCTGATACATATAAGCGCTTATCGATTGGTTTGCGCAACATTTATAGCGTTTACAAAATAGGGGATAGTTTTATGGCATTTTTATTAATATATTTTTTTTACTACTAATGGCGACAATCAGCGATTTTTTTCGCGACATTATGACGGACACATCGGACTATTTTGACACATTTTTGGGACTATTGTCATTTTCACAGCAAAAAAGTTCTATAAAAATGCACTGATTACTGTGAAAATGACAATTGCAGTTTATGAGTTAACCACTAGGGGGCGCTTTAGGGGTTAAGTGTGACCTCATATGTGTTTCTAACTGTAGGGGGCGGGGCTGGACATGTGACATCATTGATCGTCTTTCCCTATATCAGGGAACAGACGATCAGTGACATTGCCACTGTGAAGAAAGGGGGAAGGTTTGTTTACACTCACCTCTTCCCCGTTCTTCAGCTCCTGTGACCTGATCGCGGGACACCGGCGGCGATCGGGTCCGCGGGTCTCGCGGGCACGGTCACAGAGCTTCGGACCGGCTGGGCACTTAAAGGGGGCGTATAGGTTCATGCCTGTGCCCAGCTGTGCCATTCTGCTGATGTAAATGTGCAGAAGGCGGTCCTTAAGTAGTTAAATAATAATGGTAAAGAGGTCCTTTCTGTTACAAGGTGACAACGCTCTGTCCCTTGTGGTTCATATGTCACCACTTTTGTACGCCAGCTTGCAATATTCTGAAGCTATTTAAGCCCCTACCTTCTGATAATTGCCTGTCTGTGATAGTTTACAAAATAATTAATTATTTTGTATTTATTTTTTATTATTTAATATTATTATGATAAATATTATATAATATGTATTTAATTTTTAAAGAATAAATGTTTATTAGGATTGGAGGAAAAATATAAAAACAGGAAATAGTTCACATCAGGGGTGATGCATGTTGAAAGATTTACACCAATTATCCTACAGAACATTGTCATTGTAATATTGACCTCGTAACATTGTCTTACAATAAAGAGGATCAATAAAGACAAGAATACCGTTACCATTTTCCTCTAGTTCTGTTTATTAAAGGATTCCTGTTTTCTAGAATGAATTTTAAGCATTAATAAAAGACGCAATTAAAATCAGCTCTGTAATCATTAAAGTGATACTAAAGTCAATTATTTTCTTAAAAAATAACAAACATGTTATACTTACCTCCTCTGTGTAGTGGTTTTGCACAGAGCAGCCCTGATCCTCCTCTTCTCAGGTCCTCCTGGCTTCTTCAGTGCTCCTGGACCCTCCCTCCTGTTGAGTGCCCCCACAGCAAGCAGCTTGCTATGGGGGCACCTGAGCCGAGCTGCAGCTCCATGTGTCCATTCAGACACAGAGCCGTGGTTTGGCCCCACCCCCTCTCTCTTCTCATTGGTTAACTGACTTTAATTGACAGCAGTGTGAGCCAATGGCGCTGCTGCTATGTCTCAGCAAATCAGAAGGGAGAGTCCCAGACGGTCGAGGCACTCGTGCACATTGCTGGATCGAGATGGGGCTCAGGTAAGTATTAGGGGGGCTGCTGCACACAGACGTTTTTTTTTTATCTTAGTGCATAGAATACATTAAGATAAAAAAAAAAAGTCTGCCTTTACAGACACTTTAAAGCGGAGTTCCACCCAAAAATGGAACTTCCGCTAATCCCACTCCTCACCCCCTTACATGCCACATTTTGGGGGGGGGGAGTGGGGGCTTCAGTAGGAGTGGGACTTCCTGTTGTACTTCCTGCTTCCGCCGAGGGGCTGGTAAGGCGATTAGGCGTAATCGCCTTATTTCAGCCCCTCCCTGTAGGCGATGGCCTAGGACACTGACAGGTCCTAGGCCATCGCCTGTCCAATCAGCGGCGAGCCGCGCCGCGCGCGCATGCGCAGTGCGGCTCGCGCATGCGCAGTGGGTGCCCGGCCGTGAAGCCGAAGGCTGTCACGGCTGGGTGCCCATAGTCGGGATGGAGACGCCGGCTGGGGAGGGTGGGAGAGGAGCGGAGCCCCGGTCGGCGCGTCGCTGGAACGCAGGAGCAGGTAAGTGAGTGTTTATTAAAAGCCAGCAGCTACACTTTTTGTAGCTGCTGACTTTTAATAAACACCATTTTTGGCTGGAACACCCCTTTAAGGGCTCAATCAGTTCATCTGCTGACAAGAAGCATGCTGATAGGGAAAGAAAGCAGAGTGGCAAAGAGAGACGCTTGTTACTGTGCCTTTTCTCTTTTCACTGTCCAGCCGTGGGGGGTGGGGGTCAGGTACAGGACAGCCTGGGCTAAGAGGAAGTGCGTCGAATGATGTTGGCCATTAGACTGAGGACATCTAGGGACTGAAAAAATACCACGTAGGCAATCTTTGGCTTGAAGTTGAATATTGCAGCAAGAGCTGGGTTTATTTTTATGTTTTAACTTCTTGGAGCCCGGGCCATTGTAAAATGACAGCCACAAGGTGGCTCTACAGGAGGCCATCTTTTTATAGCCTTGGCTCCTCCCGCCACTGGGGGGCGTGCGAGCGGCAAGAGTGCGCGTGCCCGTCGAGTCACTGAGATGCCGATGCACGTGCCTGGCGGCCACGATGTCTGCCAGGTACCCACGATCACCCGTTACACAGACAAGGACGTGGATCTCCATGTGTAAACACAGAGATCCACATCCTGTCAGGGAGAGGAGACCGATGCTGTGTGGCTTGTACATAGGGACACAGATTGGTCACCTCCCTCAGTCAGTCCCCCCCCCCCCTCAGTAAGAATCACTCCCAGGGAACACATTTAGCCCCTTCCTCTTGTGTTAGCCTCTTCCCTGCCAGTCACATTTATACAGTAATCAGTGCATATTTATAGCACTGTTCGCTGTATAAATGTGAATGGTCCCCAAAATTTGTCAAAAGTGTCCGCCATAATGTCATGGTCTTGACAAAAATCGCAGATCGCCGCCATTACTAGTAAAAAAAAAATATATATAATTCTATCCCCTATTTTGTAGCCGCTATAACTTTTGCGCAAACCAATCACTATACACTTATTGGGATTTTTTTTTTACCAAAAATATGTAGAAGAATACGTATCAGCCTAAACTGAGAACATTTTTTTTTTTATTGGGATATTTATTATAGCAAAATTAAAAAATATTGTGTTTTTTTTTTTCAAAATTGTCACTATTTATTTGTTTATAGCATAAAAAATAAAAACTGAAGAGGTGATCAAATACCACCAAAAGAAATCTCTATTTGTGGGAAAAAAAGGACGCCAATTTTGTTTGGGAACTAAGTCGCACGACCGCGCAATTTTCACAGTGCCGAAAGCTGAAATTTTGCCTGGGCAGGAAGGGGGTGTATGTGCCCAGTAAGCAAGTGGACTATTTGGGCCAGATCCACAGAGGCCAGTACGCCGGTATATCTCCTGATACGCCGGCGTACTTTCAAATTACCCGCGTCATATCATTAGTTTGAATCCTCAAACCATGATACGGCGGCTTCGGGCTTCGATCCAACAGGCTTACGTCTTCGTACGCCTTCGGATCTACGCTGCAATATTTCTGCGCCCGCTGGGTGGAGTTCGCGTTTTCCGTGTCGGGTATGCAAATTAGCTTTTTACGGCGATCCACAAAGTTACGATCGGCCGTCACATTCTCTTACGTCGTCGCTAGTTGGCTTTTTCTGGCGTATAGTTAAAGCTGCTATTATCCGGTCTATAGTTAGACTTGCCATGTTAAGTATGGCCGTCGTTCCCGCGTCGAATTTTCAATTTTTTTTTTTTTTTGCGTAAGTCGTCCGTGAATAAGAATGTACGTAATTTACGCTACAAAAAAAAAAGAAGTTTCGACGTAATTTTGCGCAATGCACGGCGGGAAATTTCTGAACGGAGCATGCGCAGTTCGATCGCCGCGGGGACGCGCCTCATTTAAATTATTCACGCCCCCTAATCGCGTAATTCGATTCCGCCGCGAGAAATACACTACGCCGCTGTACCTTACGGGCCAACATCTTCCTGGATTCGACTTAGAGCCAGGTAAAATACGGCGGCGTAGTGTATCTCTGATACTCTGCGCCAGGGCAATTGTATGTGGATCTGGCCCTTTATTTTTTTTTGCTGTTAGTGTTTCAAACAGCATAGTTATACTCCATGCGGTGATATGCCAGAGGAAGCACATACAATGTATTAAGGTTTAAATTCAGAAAATAGAGATTTTTTTATCCACATGGGATGGAGATGAGTCTATAAGTAAATACAGCTAAAATATACGTATTGACTAATGTTGGTTTGTTGTGTTACATGTAATTGATTTTGAGTTGAATGTTTTTCACATGAAAAATAAGGGGTTAATGCCTTCATTGATTGCTTTGTAGTGAACCCCCCCCCCCCCCTCAATATATTGGCTCCTATATCTCTCCTGGTGATATTGATAAGAGTTGAAGCGTAATGTGGATCAACACAACCAAGGGACAGCAGTGAACCACCGCAGAGATCTCTGATTATTGCAAGGTTAACATTTTGAATTATTGAGATGACACGATTGTTTTATCTACAGTATAACCAAGGTTTTATTTTTCATTTGAAGAAAAGGATGCTCATATTTTCTTACCATTTTCTTTTCATAAAACAATCCCAGTGTAATATGTATACTGAAATAGATCATTTTACATTGATTTTTTTAGGATGTGTTTAACCAATCCAGCCCTGGAAGAATTGGCTGAATGACCAGGCTATTTTTTGCGATTCGCTTTAACTGAAAATTACGCCGCCGTGTTCCCCACAAATAGAGCTTTCTTTGGGTGTATTTGATCACCTCTGCGGTTTTAATTTTTTGCGCTATATACAAAAATAGAGCGACAATTTTGAAAAAAAAAAAGCAATATTTTTTACTTTTTATAATAAATATCCCCCAAAAGTATATAAAAAAAAAACAATTTAGGCCGATATGTATTCTTCTACATATTTTTGGTGAAAAAAATTGCAATAAGCGTACCCTATTTTTTCATTCTATATAGGGTTATACCGAGTATTTGCAGGAGTACTTGTACTCCCGCAAATACCCCCGATACCAGAATAGAATACTCCCCCCCCCCGCGCCGCTGCCGAAACGCCGCCGAACACTGCCGCCGCATCGAAACCCGCCGCCGCATGGATAAACTTTGTGCGGGAACATCGCAGCATTTGAATAGCTGTAGTGTTCCCGCCTGTATAGAAACTCCCCCTTGCTCGGTATTGGATGGGTGATCGTGATCTGTCCAATCCCGAGCAAGGGGGAGTGTCTACACGGGCGGGAACACTACAGCTATTCAAATGAATGCTGTGATGTCCCCGGGCGGCGGTGGCGGTGGCTAGGTAGGGTGGACATGGCTGCATATATGGGTGATTTGGCTGCATATGTGGGGGGAACATGGCTGCATATATGGGTGATTTGGCTGCATATGTGGGGGGAACATGGCTGCATATATGGGTGATTTGGCTGCATATGTGGGGGACATGGCTGCATTGTGGGGGACATGACTGCATATATGGGTGATTTGGCTGCATATGTGGGAGACATGGCTGCATTTGTAGGGGACATGGCTGCATTTGTGGGGGACATTCCTGCATATGTTTGGGGACATGGCTGCATATGTGGGGGACATGGCTGCATATGTGGGGGACATGGCTGCATATGTGGGGGACATGGCTGCATTTGTGGGGGACATGGCTGCATATGTTTAAAGACATGGCTGCATTTGTGGGGGGACATGGCTGCATTTGTGGGGGTACATGGCTGCATTTGTGGGGAGACATGGCTGCATTTGTGGGGGGACACGGCTGCATTTGGGGACACATTTAAAAAAGTATCGGTATTCGGTATCGGCGACTACGTGAAAAAAAGTATCGGTACTTGTACTCGGTCCTAAAAAAGTGGTATCGGGACAACCCTAATTCTATATATGGTCATTAATTTGGGGACTTGTTCGCAGGTGCCGCTCCTCCCGTCCTCTCCTGCCCTCTGGCGGGCGTCACCAGTGTGGCTTCTTGTAAGCCAATAGGGTCGATTCCTTCCCCTTCCCCTTTCATGGGGGGGTGTTGGGCGATGACACGATCCTCTGGATTGCTCCACAGTTTCCTGACATTCCTGGCCATGCAACTGTCTACTCCTTTATAAGTAGGTAACTATATTGCCATGCCATACTTGTAATGTAATGTATGATCATATGTTTTGAATATTGAATTTATTTTATATGTCTCTTGGGCCGCGTACACACGAGGAGACATATCCGATGAAAATAGTCCGACAGACCGATTTCATCGGACATGTCTCCTGGAGATTTTAGTCTGATGTGTGTACACACAATCAAACCAAAATCCTCGCGGATGGACAGCGCGGTGACGTGGCGGTGACGTTGACGTTGACGCCGCCACGTCACCGAACCTGGAAGTAAAATACTTCCACGCATGCGTCGAATCCATTCGGCACATGGGGGGGATTTATGTCCGCTGGTTAGGCGTACTAACCAGCGGACATGTCGGACAGACGGGTTTCCAGCAGACAAGTTTTAAAGCATGCTTTAAAAATTTTGTTTGCTGGAAACCTGTCTGCTAGCCCCGTACAGACGATCAAATCTGTCCACTGAAACTGGTCTGCGGACCAGTTTCAGCAGATAAATTCGATCTTGTGTACGCGGCCTTAGAGTCAATGATCCCCCTGAAGATGACCACTCTATGGTCGAAACGTGTCAAGAATTTACACCCACAAATACTGCCATGCAACCTTGTTTTATATGTTTTTTTGTTTTTTTTTCGGCGTATCGGCTGTTTTTTTTTTTTTTTTTTGTGTATTTTGTGCGTGTACTCGAGAGAGGAGCCGGAGTGCAGGAGTTGGGAGTAGGCAGACCTCCCCCAGAGGCAATCTGCCATCTTTCTCCATGCCCCCGGGTGGCAATGGCGGGTGTGAGGGGGTCCTCCCGCTCCGCTTTGAAGCCCAACGGGGCAGAGGGACTCCCCTATGAGGGAGTGAGAGGATCTAGCCCGCTCAGCCAGCCCTATTAGTCCTTCGCCTCTCTTTTTTTTGAGACCGCGTGGCCAAAGTGCGTGCATGTTAACCCAATTTCGAGTTCGTGTAAGTGTGGTGGTTTTGTGGGAGGGGGGTGGGCGTACTAAGCGCAGGCTTACTAAGCGCAGGCTTAAGCGCAGGCTTACCCCGCATAGCGCACCCACCGGGAGCCGGGCTGAGACCACCAAACTCAATTCACATGCAGCCGAGACCGGGATCCGAACCCTTAGCTGCAGAGGTGAACGGCTTGTCAGCGCAGTGCCAATCACGTTGAGCCACCGCAGCTCCCGTTTTATATGTTTTTTATTGTGGTAATATGGGAATATGCAGGATATATCTGGCCAGACCTGTTTTTATATGCTCTATCTATTGTATTTCAACTGTGTCACTTGACTATCCTTCAATAAATATATTGTATAACATTATCTGACAAAACAACTTATTGCTGTTCAAAGCCTCATGGGGATACCTTTCTATTTTGCAATAAGCGTATATTAACCACTTAAGACCCCGGACCAATATGCAGGTAAAAGAACCAGGCCACTTTTTGCGATTCAGCACTGCATCACTTTAACTCACAATTGCGCGGCCGTGTGACGTGGCACTCAAACAAAATTGGCGTCCTTTTTTTTCCCCACAAATAGAGCTTTCTTTTGGTGGTATTTGATCACCTCTGCGGTTTTTATTTTTTGCGCTATAAACAAAAATAGAGCGCGAATTTTGAAAAAAAGCAATATTTTTTACTTTTTGCTATAATAAATATCCCCCAAAAGTATATACCGTGTTTCCCCGAAAATAAGACACTGTCTTATATATTTTTTTCCTCAAGAAATCACACTATGGCTTATTTTCGAGGGGTGTCTTATTATTATTACCGGCAAGTATGGTACAACAGTATGGTACAACAAAAATAAAGGTTGCCTACCTGAACCACACTTGCGCTTCTTAGCATTTCCTCTGTCCACCTGTAGACTGAGATTATCGTATTCTGCACGCCATTTTTGGACCATTCGGATATCCAACTTCTCTTTGCAAAAAGCCGTAAGATTCTTGCCTCGGGAGTCCTCCACAATTCCTTTCTTGTACTCAACAGAATAACTCTTTCTTGTTGCACTCATCTTGTCTGGCTGTACAGAAAGATAGGCCAGCAAAGCTGATGTGGAGCTGGGGTGATTTCTTTGGGCTCAGTACGGTAGCAGCTTTTCCCCCTATCCCCAGGTGTTTGTGTGGGGTGAGAGACTGTTGCTGGTCAGTGCTGGGGAGAAGCTTTACAGCTTTACAGAGCGTCCTTCTCCTCACTTCTTTACAGCTCCTGAGCTCCGCACCAGTACAGTACGCCTATCACGTGTTGTTTACCGCTCCGCGCCACTACGCATACGACACGCCCATCGCTACGTCTTATTTTCGGGGATTCGACACGCCATCGCTACGTCTTATTTTCGGAGGGGTGTCTTATATTTCGATCTTGTGTCGAAATCCCGCTACGGCTTATTTTCGGAGTACGTCTTATTTTCGGGGAAACACGGTATATATATATATATATATATATATATATATATATATATAAAAAAAAAAAAATTAGGCCGATATGTATTCTTCTACATATTTTTGGTAAAAAAAATTGCAATAAGCGTTTATTACCAATTAATACCCGGACCAATATGCAGGTAAAGGACCAGGCCCCTTTTTGCTATTTGGCACTGCGTCACTTTAACGGACAATTGCGCGGTCGTGCGACGTGCCTCCCAACCAAAAATTTACGTCCTTTTTTTTAACCCCACAAATAGAGCTTTCTTTTGGTGGTATTTGATCAACTCTGTGGTTTTTATTATTTACTCTATAAACAAAAATAGAGCGATAATTTTGAAAAAAAAGCAATATTTTGGACTTTTTGCTATAATCAATATCCCCCAAAAGTATATATATAAAAAAAAACTATTTAGGCCGATATGTCTTCATCTACATATTTTTGGTAAAAAAAAAAAAAAAGCAATAAGCGTATATTGATTGGTTTGCGCAAAAGTTATAGCGTCTACAAAGTAGGGGATAGATTTATGGCATTTTTATTATTTCTTTTTTTTTTACTAGTAACGGCGGCAATCGATGATTTTTATCTTGCCTGCGACATTATGGAGGACACGGCAGAAAAAAGAGGTATCTTTCTGGACAGCTGCACTTCAAACAATCGTTGCCTTTATTAGTAAAATAAATCATTACTACAAGCCACAGCAAGTTGGACAGCTGACGCATTTCACACTATCCATAGCTCTGATTAAACACTAGGAATAATGTGAAAAGCGTCAGCTGTCCAGTTTGCTGTGGCTTGTAGTGCGGTTTTATTT
Source organism: Rana kukunoris (assembly GCA_029574335.1). Lineage (NCBI taxonomy): Eukaryota > Metazoa > Chordata > Amphibia > Anura > Ranidae > Rana > Rana kukunoris. Next base: position 37,109,412 of record CM056056.1, read on the forward strand.
TACTAATAAAGGCAACGATTGTTTGGAGTGCGGCTGTCCAGAAAGATACCTCTTTTTTTCTGCCCTGCTATATGCATTGCCTGCACCTGTGATTTCTGTGAGGGGATAGTAGAAATAGTTCCTGCCTGGACGGCTACTTCCCTTTTCATTGGGAGGACAATCACAAGGACATAAAAGTTAAGAAAAAATATTTTGTGACCATTGTCATTTATACAGCGATCAGTGCTATAAAAATGCACTGATTACTGTGTAAATGACACTGGCAGCGAAGGGGTTAACCACTAGGGGGAGAGGAAGTGGTTAAGTGTATCCTAGGGAGTGATTCTAACAGGGGGTGTAGGGCTACCTGTGACACAACATTGAGCACTGCTACCGATGGCAAGGAGCAGTAGATCTCTGTCCTGTCACAAGGCAGAACAGGGAAATGCCTTGTTTACACAGGCATCCCCTTGTTCTGCAGGTCTGTGTCACGATCGCGGGACACTGGCGGACATCGAGTCCACGGGCAGGGCCAGATTAAGAACATCATGGGCCTGGTGCTGAGGATTTTGGTGGGGCCTTTTATAAATAATAAATAAATGCGTGGGAATCACAGCGCAGCAATGGAGGGCCCAGTCTGGAATGTAGTATACCCTAATTGCTAATTGCTGTGCATATTTGTACATCTAACCTACCTCAGGGCAAAAAGGAAAAAATGCATATGTTCCTCTGTAATCACCGTAGTAATTACAAATTAAATAAGTTCTACAAAACAGTATTGAGATTAAAAGTTTTTTAAAAAAACACTGAGAGTATGACAATAAGCAACAGGAGGGATCCCCAAAAGAACAAGGGTAGTATGTACCAAAAGAATTGCTGGAGGGTCCATCCGATGGGGCAGTATGTACAGGAGAGAAGTGTGGAGGGTATGAAGTGGGCAGTATGTACAAGACAGGAATGGGGATGTATTCGTATGGCACTTGTAAGAGCTCAGTGTGGAGGGTGCGACACTGGAAGTATGTAAGAAAAAAGAGGAGTCTATGACAGCGCAGAAAGGAGGTGTCATATATGTTTAAATTCTGCTATGACAGGAGAGGAGTTGGAGAGTATAGACAACAGATTGAAAGAGGAGTTAGAAAATAATAATAGGAGAGGAGTGTGGAAGGAATTATGACAGTGGGCACTATGTACAGGAGAGGAGTGTGGAGGGTATGACAGTGGGCAAAGTATAGGAGTGGAAGGATGTTTAGGGACTCCGTAGTGGTTAGCGGGTCATACACGAATTGAAAATATACCAATATGCCGAGACAAGCCATATCCGATCTATGTAGGGCTAGCTGGTTTTACATCGAGTCATCATATAATCGATGAGTACAACCAGCCTGTATTTCTATAACAAAAACAATAGTGCTGCCAGCTATAGATAGCAACACTGTCATTGACTCACTGGCAGGACACAATAAATACAGATATTCCCCCATCTACAGGTCAGAGGTGAGAGGGTGTGTGGGGACGCTGGGGAGAGATACCAGCCAGTGCTGGGTAGGCACTGGCTATGTATCAGAGCCAGATAAACAGGTTACATCGTTGCGATCATTCGAGCAAGATGCAATAATTCAGCACTAGACTTCCTCTGTACCTAAACATCTAACCTAAAAAATGTTTAAAGCCAGAAATCAAAAAACGTGCTAACTTTATGTTTTTTTAATGTATGAAACATTTATTTCCAAAAAAAACATGTTTGAAAAATTGCCTGCGCAAATACAGTACTGTGCTAGAGCTGCACAATTAATCTTAAAATTGTGATCTGGATCAACCCCCCAACATTCCATGAAGATAGTTCCTGCTGATTCTTTCATATAACAAATGGAGCGGCTTTCACTTCAAAAGAAAATATCTGGGCAGTCTGCCAAGTTCTTAGCAGGAAACATTGTGGAGGACACGCATCTTCTTATATCAAAGGATACACTTTTGTGTAAAGAAAATATCCGGGAAGTTGCCAAGTTTGTAAACAATATGAAACATTGTAACAACTTCCTTTTTAGGACAAACTTCTGTGTGTAAATCAGAAATGTAACCACTAAAGTCCAAACTTGTTTAAGTTAAAAAGCAATATTTTTTGCTGAAAATTACTGTGGATCCGCCAAACATTATATATATTTTAGAGAGACAAAAATGGCAATGCTGCAATATTTTATGCACACTGATTTGCCTACTTCAATGGGGTAATAAAAACCACTAAAAACAAAAGAGGAAGTTAGCCCATTTTTTTTTCATTTAAGTGAAAGACGATGTTATCCTAGAATCGGAGAGAATGATTATCTTCTAACAAAAAAATTGCAGTGTGGTTTTAGCCAGAATCGTGGGGCTCTATACCTGTGACACAACATAAAAAGTGAGCACTGCTACCATAGATAATTTTCTAGCAAAAAACAAATGGATTTTTTTTCTCAGCTGCTGCAGTGTGTCAGCTTGTATTTATAATGGCTCTGTATGTAGCCTGTCACAAGGCAGAACAGGGAAATGCCTCCCATATTTTGACCGGTTTGGGGTTGGTCTTCACAGGCATCCCCCAAATTGGGGTTCTGTGACAGGTCTGTGTCACGATCAACCCCTGAAGTCGATCAAAAAAAAAAAAAAAAAAACTTTTTTTTTTTTTTTTTGGGGCAAATGGGCACTGGAAAGGGGCGGACTGCATCCATCAGCCCCTCTGTTAATCCGGCCCTCCACGGGTCCCGCGGGCACGGTCAGGGAGCTCGTGGCAGGGCCATGGAATTCAAAGCGACGTGTATATATATGTTGCTTTGCGCAGCCGTGCCATTCTGCCGATGTAAATGTTCGTGAGCTGGTCGGCAAGCGGTTATGCAGATGCAGTCTGTACTCCCCACTGTAGGTGGCGCTAGGCTGAAGTGGCAATACACTAAGGGTAGGAAGTTGTGGAGAACTTAGTTCCTCTATGATTTCCTGTGGTCACCAGGAGACAGCTGTCTGATTGGACCCTGGTGCCCCTTGTGAGATTTCTTGGTTGAGGCCAGAGGTTTCTTTTAGGCCCTTGGCTCCCTGATTTAGTTCAGAGTCTGCGAGTGGTTAGCGTAGGGAAAGGTTCCCTCATCTTTTAGGGTAGTGTTAGGGAGAGGTTCTGGGGCAGTAGGGACAGTGCAAGGACCACGCTATCCTCCACTTAGGAAGCTGCTCGTTTTGGCTGGGACCTTCTGTAATACTTACCTGAGCCCCATCTTGCACAAAACACATATATACAAAAGCCTGTGATATTGATAACACTTAACTGTAGCAGAATTAGACTAGAACTAGACGAGGGTGTGCTTCCCAAAAGGCCACTTAATTAAAACGTAAACTTTATTGTAAATCATAAAAAATATGTAAATGACCATATCAGGTATAGCTATAGGATGAGGTCAAAGTCCTTATATATAAAAATCAACGTTCTATCTCTGGTAATATTGACATCTATCAAGTTTAAATGGTAAAAACTTCTCTTGAATATATACGCATAGACAATATAAATAATTTCCTCCTATATTCAATATAAAGGCTCCAGGCTATATTAGAGGATATGTAAACTAAAGGTCTACTTACCAACACCACCTGGTATCAAGAGATGGTGGTGGTGTTTCTCCTCCCACCTATTGGCCACTAGACATGTGCATTAGTTTTCGTCCGAATGCATTTTCGGCCGAATTTCAGGTTTTTTCGTTATCGCTCTAACAAAAACGAAAGCACAGAAAATTAAAAACGAAAGATCCGACATAAACAAATGCTTTATTTTCGTTTTCGTTGCGGTCGAATGTGCCTAACCTTAACTCTATTAGTCCAATATTATTCTACATAAAGGGAAAAGATTTGATATTATAGAGACATGAAGAAGAGTCGACATAGAGAGAAAAGGTTCGACATGAAGAGTCAAATTATTATTTTTTTTTTTAAAGATTCTGTCGAATCTTCTTTTTTTTTTTTTCTTAGAACATTCGACAGACACCATAAGCCTTCAATGAAAGATTCGACATAGACAGACATGAAAATGAAAGATTCGACATAGACAGACATGAAGATTTGACATTGAGAGACATGAAGAGTCGACATAGAGAGACAAGAAGATTCGACATAGAGAGACATGAAGATTCGACATAGAGAGACATGAAGATTCGACATAGAGAGACATGAAGAGTCGACATTGAGAGACATGAAGATTCGACATTGAGAGAGAGACATGAAGAGTCGACATTGAGAGACATGAAGATTCGACATTGAGAGACATGAAGATTTGACATTGAGAGACATGAAGAGTCGACATTGGGAGACATGAAGAGTCGACATAGAGAGACATGAAGAGTCGACATAGAGAGACATGAAGATTCGACATAGAGAGACATGAAGAGTCAACATAGAGAGACATGAAGATTTGACATAGAGAGACATAAAGAGTCGACATTGAGAGACATGAAGATTCGACATTAAGAGACATGAAGATTCGACATAGAGAGAGATGAAGATTCGACATAGAGAGACATGAAGATTTGACATAGAGAGACATGAAGATTCGACATAGAGAGACATGAAGATTCAACATAAAGAGACATGAAGATTCGACATAGAGAGACATGAAGAGTCGACATTGAGAGACATGAAGATTCGACAGAGAGACATGAAGAGTCGACATAGAGAGACACGAAGAGTCGACATAGAGAGACACGAAGATTCGACATAGACAGACATGAAGAGTCAACATAGAGAGACATGAAGATTTGACATAGAGAGACATAAAGAGTCGACATTGAGAGACATGAAGATTCGACATTGAGAGACATGAAGATTCAACATTGAGAGACATAAAGAGTCGACATTGAGAGACATGAAGAGTCGACATAGAGAGACATGAAGAGTCAACATTGAGAGACACGAAGATTCGACATTGAGAGACACGAAGATTCGACATAGGGAGACACAAAGAGTCGACATAGAGAGACATGAAGATTCGACATAGAGAGACATGAAGATTCGACATTGAGAGACATGAAGATTCGACATTGAGAAACATGAAGATTCGACATAGAGAGACATGAAGAGTCGACATGGAGAGACATGAAGATTCTTCATTGAGAGACATGAAGATTCGACATTGAGAGACATGAAGATTCAACATTGAGAGACATAAAGAGAGACAGGAAGAGTCGACATTGAGAGACACGAAGATTCGACATAGAGAGACACGAAGATTCGACATAGAGAGACATGAAGAGTCAACATTGAGAGACACGAAGATTCGACATTGAGAGACATGAAGAGTCAACATTGAGAGACATGAAGATTCGACATTGAGAGACACGAAGATTCGACATAGGGAGACACAAAGAGTCGACATAGAGAGACATGAAGAGTCGACATAGAGAGACATGAAGAGTCGACATTGAGAGACATGAAGATTCGACATTGAGAAACATGAAGATTCGACATAGAGAGACATGAAGAGTCGACATGGAGAGACATGAAGATTCTTCATAGAGAGACATGAAGAGTCGACATAGAGAGACATGAAGATTCGACATAGAGAGACATGAAGATTCGACATTGAGAGACATGAAGAGTCGACATTGAGAGACATGAAGAGTCGACATTGAGAGACATGAAGAGTCGACATGAAGAGTCAACATTGAGAGACACGGAGATTCGACATTGAGAGACACAAATATTCGACATAGAGAGACACGAAGAGTCAACATAGAGAGACATGAAGATTCGACATTGAGAGACATGAAGATTCGACATTGAGAGACATGAAGAGTCGACATGGAGAGACATGAAGATTCTATATAGAGAGACATGAAGAGTCGACATAGAGAGACATGGAAGATTCGACATAGAGAGACATGAAGATTCGACATTGAATGACATGAAGATTCGACATTGAGAGACATGAAGATTCGACATTGAGAGACATGAAGATTCGACATTGAGAGACATGAAGATTCGACATAGAGAGACATGAAGAGTCAAATTTTTTTTTTCTTTTTAAGATTCTGTCTAATCTTTTTTTTTTCCTTAGAACATTCGACAGACACTATAAGCCTTCAATGAAAGATTCGACATAGAGAGACATGAAGAGTCGAATTTTTTTTTTTTTTAAGATTTTGTCGAATTTTTTTTTTTTTTTTCTTAGAACATTCGACAGACACCACAAGCCTTCAATGACATATTCAACCTTAATTTGGATTTTCGGACGAATGCATTTTTTTAACAAAAAAAATAAATAAAAACGTGCACATGTCTATTGGCCACAAATAAAATTGAGATGAACAGAAAAAGAGAAGGTATGCTAAGTAATACTATCCTACTGAGGATGGGATATCTATATTCTGCTCTAAGAAATTATCTATCTCTCAGATATGCGATACGGGCACACTTGTCCATTTGGACGTTGCACAAAAGTCTCGGGGACTCTGCCTATTCATTGGCCAAGACAGCAGTTGGTGCCATTGGCTTTTCAAAAATGTCACTTTTTTTATAGCGCAAAAAATTAAAACCGCAGAGGTGATCAAATACCACCAAAAGAAAGCTCTATTTGTGGGAAAAAAAAGAACATCCATTTTGCTTGGGTACAGCATTGCACGACCGCGCAATTGTCAGTTAAAGCGACACAGTGCAGTATCGTAAAAAATGGCCCGGTCATTGGGCAGCCAAATCTTCCAGGGCTGAAGTGGTTAAGGAGACACTGACCAGGAACAATATTCAGATTATTTGAGTAAAGTCAGAACTGATCCAAGGGTTTTGAAGACATTACATCACCTTGCAGACATTTTTTTTAGAACAAGGAGATCAGCAGTGGGAGCCTCCGTAATTTTTCATCATAGGTTCCCTTTAATGTCGATTTTCCTAGACCACATCCTAGTAGGGTGCAGATTGCTTTTGACTGAGTATTCCTAGTGGTCAGGATTATTGATCCAGAGGAAGAGTTATGTGGCTTGGGGCAAATGTCTATGATAAAACAAGTTCATCTTCATCAATATGTACTTTCTAAGAAGAGTTTTCATTATGTCAGATGTACTGTAGTTTTATATCCATTATACATAATGCTGTGTGACCTTTTCTCAGTTCACTATGTAGGATATCTATTATATCCTGTTAATATTTCAACAAGAGATAAGGCAAGGACAGACACTCAGGTTAATGCAGTGTTTCTCAATTCCAGTCCTCACGCCCCCCCCAACAGGTCAGGTTTTCAGGATTTCCATTATTTTGCACAGGTGATTTGATCAGTTTCACTGCCTTAGTAATTCACACAGCCTTTTCATCTGAGGGAAATCCTGAAAACATGACCTGTTGGGGGGGGGGCGTGAGGACTGGAATTGAGAAACACTGCGTTAATGCATGTGAGAGTGCCTACATCAAATAGAACCCAAGACAAATGGCAAATGTAGTGCCTAGACCAGGTATGTCCAAAGTCCGGCCTGCAGGCCAAATGCGCCCCCCCTGTTGATTTAATATGGCCCCATGGGGATTTGGATATATATATATTGTTTTTGGCCCCCAGGGGGGCCACACAAGTTATATACCGTATTTATCAGGGCTGCCTTGGAGGGGACAGGACAAGCGCCATCGGATTACATGAAGAGAATCTCCTGTTTACTCAGCAGCGTCTCTATTGGAAGTCCCGTCTCCTGGGATGCCATTGGACAACTGTTCTGTCTATCATACGAGGCGGGACTTTGTATTACAGAGGCCACTGAGTAAACAAGAGATTCTCCTGTTTGTAATTTGTCGGCACTCGTCCCACCCCCTCCCTCTGCCCTACGAGGCTGCAGATGGGCATCGATCAGGCTGCACTGATGCCATTGGTAAGGCTGCATTCATGGCAAATGTGAGGATGCATTGGTTGCAATGGTAAGGCTGCATTCATGGTACATGTGAGGCTACATTCATGGCAGTGGTGAAGCTGCACTCATGGCAGTGGTGAGGCTGAATTCATGGCAATGGTAAGCCTGTGCGTGTTATACGCTGATAAATATGGTATATCCAAATAACACGCCCAAGCTCATCCTTAGTCCTGAGCAGCTCTCTGGGATTCGCTGGGGGCCACAGAAGAGATATATACGGTATATCCAAATAACACGCCCAAGCTCATCTCTTCACCACACACAGCCACAAAGGCAAGAGAATTCTTGTTGGGCAGTGTAGTAGTTGCTCGGACGAACACACTTTGACTGAATTTTAATGGTTCAAAGAATGTCAGGCAAAATGGTCGGCCCTCACGCATGTTCACTTCATCAAATCTAGCCCTCTTTGAAAAAAGTTTGGACACCCCTGGCCTAGACTCAACCTATATTGCACTGTATACCAACAGACTCTGATGCTGATGGTTAAGTGTATTCTACAGTCTGTGATGTTGTGATGTTCATTCTATTCAGTCAGTAGTAAGACAATAGTTGTAGCAGTACACTTGGTTATAAGCAGGGGCGGACTGGGCCGTGGGGCAGAGATGCATTCTCCCCCTGGGCTGCTCTTATATGCTGTACAAAGGCCGCTGTGTCGCCAGCTCAGAACCGCACATGCGCAGTTTGTGAGCTGGCCGAGTGCGGCATCTCCATCCAGTACTGTGAGCGATGTCTCAGGGCTGGCAGTCTGTGTTCAGAGCACAGCACAGCCCCGCCCAGCCCCTCCCTCCTTCACACGAATTGGCTGGCAGAGGCTGGACCTGCTCTCTTTCCCCGCCCACACTCTGATCAGCCCGAGGATGTGTGAGGATGTGTGGGCGGGAAAGTTCAATCTGAGCAGTCGGCTGGAATACAGTGAGTGTCCTGAAGGCTGGGACCATACAAGTAAGTGAGCTCCTCCTCCCTCCCCTCTCTGCAGCTAAAGATTTTTTTCCCTAGAAGCCTGTGACGGTACCTTGCTTGCCCTAGGTGTTATGATGTGGGCTCACACTGGTCTGGCATGCTGTGTGTTCTCTGCAGTGCTGGGGATGTACTGACAGTATTCCTGCATGTTGGCCAGCCCTATTCCCATAGAGGTTGCACATTTTTACTGCATATTATGAAAGTGCACAAAACGTCCTGAATGCTGCATCTTTGGTGCAAATCCAGAAAATGCAGCAAAAATGTGCAACCTAAAAGAAATCTGAGGGACTATGATTATGGAAAACTGGCAGTAAACCCTTGTGAGCCCAAAGACACAATTGTATACACTTGCAGCAGGCACTGCCACTTCACTAAAGAGTTACAGGCAGAGGAGGTGATATCACATTTCCTTCCTGTCTGTTTTAATCCCCTAAATACCAATCACTCCAAATAATGGCACAAATCACTTTCAACTCCACCTTGTTTCCATTACTCTCAGTAGGTATTTTATTCTTTGCACATCTTATACCTAAAGAGTTCTGGAAATAAGGTGGAGTTCAAAGTGAATTTCCACACCTTAGTGGAGCGCTGCAGCAGCGCATTGCCAGCGGTATAGCCATGCTGTCCCATGGCTTTCAATGGGCAGGAGCGGTGGAGGAGCGGTAAACACACCGCTCCTTCACTACTCCAAAGATCCGGCTAGCAGGACTTTTTTTTTACTGTCCTGCTAGCGCAACACTGCAGTGTGAAAGTCCTCGGGCATTCACACTGGAGACAATGGAGCAGCTTGTTTGAGAGCAGATTGCAGGCGCTATTTTTAACGATATAGCGCCTGCAAAAGTGTGAAAGGGGTCTAAGCCACCATAGACAGATTTAATTTTCTGCTGAACCAGCAGAATTTTGATCTTTCTATGTGCAGAATGTGGTTTTATAGAATTCAATCTATCAACTGACTTCAGTACAACCAGCGTCTTTCTTTTTTTTTTTGGCGATCACTGCTGGCAGCTATAGGCTGGAAAACGTTCACCCCCACAGAGGGGGACCCCTTCACACTGCGGGCAATGTGGAGCAGTCTCTCTCTCTGTGCAAGCAGTGTCAAGCGGTCTCTCTCTCTCTGTGCAGGCAGTGTCAAGCGGTCTCTCTCTCTCTCTGTGCAGGCAGTGTCAAGCGGTCTCTCTCTCTCTGTGCAGGCAGTGTCAAGCGGTCTCTCTCTCTCTCTGTGCAGGCAGTGCCAAGTGACCTCTCTCTCTGTACAGGCAGTGCCAAGTGACCTCTCTCTCTCTCTCTGTACAGGCAGTGTCAAGCGGTCTCTCTCTTTCTCTCTGTACAGGCAGTGTCAAGCGGTCTCTCTCTCTCTCTGTACAGGCAGTGTCAAGCGGTCTCTCTCTCTCTCTCTCTGTGCAGGCAGTGTCAAGCGGTCTCTCTCTCTCTCTGTGCAGGCAGTGCCAAGTGACCTCTCTCTCTCTCTCTCTGTACAGGCAGTGCCAAGTGACCTCTCTCTCTGTACAGGCAGTGTCAAGCGGTCTCTCTCTCTCTCTGTACAGGCAGTGTCAAGCGGTCTCTCTCTCTCTCTGTACAGGCAGTGTCAAGCGGTCTCTCTCTCTGTGCAGGCAGTGTCAAGCGGTCTCTCTCGGTGCAGGCAGTGTCAAGCGGTCTCTCTCGGTGCAGGCAGTGTCAAGCGGTCTCTCTCGGTGCAGGCAGTGTCAAGCGGTCTCTCTCTCTCTCTCTGTACAGGCAGTGTCAAGCGGTCTCTCTCTCTGTACAGGCAGTGTCAAGCAGTCTCTCTCTCTGTGCAGGCAGTATCAAGTGACCTCTCTCTCTCTCTGTACAGGCAGTGTCAAGCGGTCTCTCTCTCTCTCTCTCTCTCTCTGTACAGGCAGTGTCAAGTGACCTCTCTCTCCCTGTACAGGCAGTGTCAAGTGACCTCTCTCTGTACAGGCAGTGTCAAGTGACCCCTCTCTCTGTGCAGGCAGTGTCAAGCGGTCTCTCTCTCTGTGCAGGCAGTGTCAAGTGACCTCTCTCTCTCTGTACAGGCAGTGTCAAGTGACCTCTCTCTCTCTCTCTCAGAACAGGCAGTGTCAAGTGACCTCTCTCTCTGTGCAGGCAGTGTCAAGTGACCTCTCTCTCTCTCTCTGTACAGGCAGTGTCAAGTGACCTCTCTCCCTCTCTCTGTACAGGCAGTGTCAAGCGGTCTCTCTCTCTCTGTACAGGCAGTGTCAAGCGGTCTCTCTCTTTCTGTACAGGCAGTGTCAAGTGACCTCTCTCTCTGTACAGGCAGTGTCAAGCGGTCTCTCTCTCTCTGTACAGGCAGTGTCAAGCGGTCTCTCTCTCTGTACAGGCAGTGTCAAGCGGTCTCTCTCTCTGTACAGGCAGTGTCAAGTGATCTCTCTCTCTGTACAGGCAGTGCCAAGTGACCTCTCTCTCTGTACAGGCAGTGTCAAGCGGTCTCTCTCTCTCTCTGTACAGGCAGTGTCAAGCGGTCTCTCTCTCTCTCTCTGTACAGGCAGTGTCAAGCGGTCTCTCTCTCTGTGCAGGCAGTGTCAAGCGGTCTCTCTCTGTGCAGGCAGTGTCAAGCGGTCTCTCTCTGTGCAGGCAGTGTCAAGTGGTCTCTCTAGGTGCAGGCAGTGTCAAGCGGTCTCTCTCGGTGCAGGCAGTGTCAAGCGGTCTCTCTCTCTCTGTACAGGCAGTGCCAAGTGACCTCTCTCTCTGTACAGGCAGTGTCAAGCAGTCTCTCTCTCTGTGCAGGCAGTATCAAGTGACCTCTCTCTCTCTCTCTCTCTGTACAGGCAGTGTCAAGCGGTCTCTCTCTCTCTCTCTCTCTGTACAGGCAGTGTCAAGGGACCTCTCTCTCTCTGTACAGGCAGTGTCATGCGGTCTCTCTCTCTCTCTGTGCAGGCAGTGTCAAGTGACCTCTCTCTCCCTGTACAGGCAGTGTCAAGTGACCTCTCTCTCCCTGTACAGGCAGTGTCAAGTGACCTCTCTCTCTCTCTCTGTACAGGCAGTGTCAAGTGACCTCTCTCTCTCTCTCTGTACAGGCAGTGTCAAGTGACCCCTCTCTCTGTGCAGGCAGTGTCAAGCGGTCTCTCTCTCTCTCTCTCTCTCTCTCTCTCTCTGTACAGGCAGTGTCAAGCGGTCTCTCTCTCTGTACAGGCAGTGTCAAGTGACCTCTCTCTCTGTGCAGGCAGTGTCAAGTGACCTCTCTCTCTCTCTGCAGGCAGTGTCAAGTGACCTCTCTCTCTCTGTACAGGCAGTGTCAAGTGACCTCTCTCTCTGTACAGGCAGTGTCAAGCGGTCTCTCTCTCTGTGCAGGCAGTGTCAAGTGACCTCACTCTCTGTGCAGGCAGTGTCAATCGGTCTCTCTCTCTGTGCAGGCAGTGTCAAGCGGTCTCTCTCTCTCTGTGCAGGCAGTGTCAAGCGGTCTCTCTCTCTCTGTGCAGGCAGTGTCAAGCGGTCTCTCTCTCTCTGTACAGGCAGTGTCAAGTGACCTCTCTCTCTGTACAGGCAGTGTCAAGTGACCTCTCTCTCTGTACAGGCAGTGTCAATTGGTCTCTCTCTCTGTACAGGCAGTGTCAAGCGGTCTCTCTCTCTCTGTACAGGCAGTGTCAAGTGACCTCTCTCTCTCTCTGTACAGGCAGTGTCAAGTGACCTCTCTCTCTCTCTGTACAGGCAGTGTCAAGTGACCTCTCTCTCTCTCTGTACAAGCAGTGTCAAGTGACCTCTCTCTCTCTGTACAAGCAGTGTCAAGTGACCTCTCTCTCTCTCTCTGTGCAGGCAGTGTCAAGCGGTCTCTCTCTCTCTGTGCAGGCAGTGTCAAGCGGTCTCTCTCTCTCTGTGCAGGCAGTGTCAAGCGGTCTCTCTCTCTGTACAGGCAGTGCCAATTGACCTCCCTCTCTCTGCAGGCAGTGCCAAGTGACCTCTCTCTCTCTGTACAGGCAGTGCCATGTGACCTCTCTCTCTATGTACAGGCAGTCTCAAGCGGTCTCTCTCTCTCTCTGTGCAGGCAGTGTCAAGCGGTCTCTCTCTCTCTCTCTGTGCAGGCAGTGTCAAGTGGTCTCTCTCTCTCTCTGTGCAGGCAGTGTCAAGCGGTCTCTCTCTCTCTGTGCAGGCAGTGCCAAGTGACCTCTCTCTCTCTCTGTACAGGCAATGCCAAGTGGCCTCTCTCTCTCTCTCTGTGCAGGCAGTGTCAAGCGGTCTCTCTCTCTCTCTGTGCAGACAGTGTCAAATGATCTCTCTCTCTGGGGCAATGTGGAGCAGTCTCCCTCTCTCTCTCTCTCTCTCTGTGTGGTTCAATGGGCCACTTGACTGGACTTGCCCCCCAGGCCTACGGCTGCCAGTCCTCCCCTGGTTATAAGGCTGCTTTATACTTTGCACACCCCTAGACCATCTGTCTAGTGCTGCCTACCAACCCCTCAGTAACTCTGTAGAGTTCATTTTCTGTGAACAGATCTTCTATGGCTAACATTAATATTATTTTATATGGGTTATAGGTTCAGGATCATATACATAAAGGTCAGATCAACAGTATAAACGGGGCCGTCTTTAAAATGGTTTGGGCCGTGGGCAAACATTTTTTTTGGGCCCCCCTCCAGCTTATTTTGGGCCTGGCTTGTTCCATTCTGCTTTTGCACCATGCTACTTACTTGCAGTTCTTCCACACACAAATGCACTGTGTTTTTAAAAGCGTGACCTAAACGTCTAAAAATGCAGCAAGTTTAACAGTGCAGGAACTGCAGATAAGTCACAGCAGACAGCAGAATGGACAGACAGTGCTGTATTTCATTGCATGATGGGCATAGGTGTGCCGTGTGCGCAGCCTATTACATGAGGCATGCGCTTTTCTTTGCAGGAAACGCAGGCATGGTGGCCCATTCAAATGAATGGGCTGCTGTGCCTGCGCAAATGTGGGCCGCCAAAACACATACATGTAAACCAGCCAGGCCCAAAATAAGCCCATCAAGCAGTTAAATACAGACAGTAATGCCATGTGCTCTGAGGCCTTACTCAGCCTGGACTGCAGGTCTGGTCTGTGATTTAAAGAGTTCCTGTATTTAACACATGGCATGGCATGGGGTCCCATGGTGCTAAAGCAAAATGGACAGACGGTGCTGTGACCCCATTCCATGCCATGTGTAAAATACAGGAACTTTTTAAAACACTGACCAGGCCTGCAGTGAATCATCAAATATTATAAAGACTTTGGGCACACTCTACAGAAAACTTCTATTTACAATATAGTTTAGCAAACAGTGACATACCTTGAGGAGGAGGACATGAAGAAGTCAGCCTCGGGAAGATCAAACTGGGGATGCTATAAAATCACATTCTAATTCACTTTTATATACAAGCAGCACCCAGTGGCAGGAAGTGAGAAATGCATGTCTAAAGGGAAGCCAGGGGTGCTGTACATTTTAAAACACTGGGAAGGAAAGCAGTACTGCGTGCCGCTGATGATTTTTAGTGCTGATTTGTGGGCAGCACATGGGCTTAATGGGCGGCTCTGCTTTGGGCCCCCAACAGTGACAGGACCCTGGGCAGCTGCTCCTGTTTGCCCTATGGTAAAGACGGCCCTGAGTATAAATCACATAAATAGGAAACATAAAGGAAATACAAAGACACTGAATTTTAAAAGAGCCAACTTCCCTAAACTAGAAGGCATAAATTGGGATAAAATCTTACGAACAGTGGGCCGGATTCACGCTGTCGTAAGTACAAATGTGCGTTGTCCTATTGTTACTCTGATTTGTGAAGCTAGATACGCCTGAAAAATAGGCTTCAGTCTAGCTTCAGTCATTGGCCCGGCCCAAGGTGTCTATCCTGCTCTGAGCAATGCAGGGAGGGGGACCCAGATTCCCTGCTGAGAGAAGAGGAGATCAGCTGAGCACCAATAAGTGCCACACTGAACTAGGGCTTATTTTCGGGGTAGGGCTTATATTGCAGGCCCTCTCCGAAAATCACACTAGAGCTTATTTTTTTCAGGGAAACACGGTATGTTGTAGACCAGGGGTGTTCAACCTTTTGACCTTCCTGGGCCACATTTGAAGAAGAGGAATCATCTTGGGCCACACAAAAATACACTAACAATAAGTATAGCTGATCAGCAGAAAAAGTTGGGCAGATCACTGATATAGATAATGTACAGATTTAAGTAAAAAAAAAATCATTTTTTTGTAATTTTATGAGATTTTTTAAAGTAGCAACATAAAACTAGTGCAATATTTGAGACACTTTTTGATAAACTAAGGCATCAGTATCGGGTTCAATGGATGAAGTAGCAATTCTCAATCAATTCTCGTGTTGCTCATCAGATATTTTGGCTTCTAATTTTGCACATCTCGTGCTTCATCCTTGAAAATAATTGCTCACAAATATAGGCGGTGACGAAAACTGATGACATCGAAAAGGTGAGATTTTGAAGAGTTGGGGATTTTTCTTTGGGAACATAAAACCTATAAAAGTCAGAATACTCACTTCGATCCACCTGGACTCCACCTCTAACCAGAGACAATATTTTATCTACATCAGGCAAGATTTTGGGTAAGCACCTTTTTCTCTTTTGTCTTTATGCAGGCTTTTGGGGGGTGTGGGTGGGTGGTCATAGCACATATGGCCGGTTTGTGCGGGTGCATTGATAGGCATTTTTTGAGTTGACATTTTATTGTTTCTTCTTTGGGTGTTGCAGCTTGCTCTGGTCTATGTTCAGGGCTGGACCGAGACCAAAATTTGGCCCTGGACTTCATCCAGACCGGCCCACTTTAAGTTCACTTTAAGCACAAAAACAGTATATAAACTATACGCAATTGTCCAAAAAAACATAAGTAGCATAACATAAATAGTCCTCAGTCACCTATTTTATTATTTCCCTTATTCTCTTCTGTATTTTTTCATCATTCTCACATCACTGCATGAAGTGGAAGGCGAGCTGCGCAGTCATTACTTTGACAGGCTGTCACTGAAACCGGCCCACTGAGCCATCGGTCCACAGGGAAACTCCCTGTAGTCCCTATGGCCAGTACATGCCTGTCTATGTTTATGTACTTAAGGGTTGTCTTCCCATGAGCCGGCAGGCTGTGTCTGAGACCTTCAATTTCTCTTTCCATAAAATGAATTGGGTTCTCCAGCTCCGTGCTGTATCAATTCACTCAAAGCGTAAGTCATTAATATGTTTTCTATATTCCGTTTAAAGTATTGCTGAACCATATTACATGTTTTTTATTCCTAATTGTGTATTCTACAGATTGGCTTGTGCTGATGAAGCGGTGAATTCCGCTAAACTTTTTGACGTTGACCAATCAATGAAATGTACAATTCTTGTCTTGTGACTTTTTTATCAATAAACTTTTGTTTTATATCTCTGTTCGTATTATTTTAATAGTACCGACATAGTCCCTTTATCCAATCATGTGGTTAGCCCTGTGGTCTGGCCTCAGCAACCACTCCACTGCTCCCACTCTCCCCCTTTTTCTTTCCATAAAGCATTAAGCACACTATATTGCTTTAATCCTGGGTAAGTAACTTATGTTTTTCCCTAACAAAGTGATACAATTTTAGATACCAATTCATTGCTGCATGAGGAATGTATTGAACTGTGTATGATTATATTCAGATACAGGTGATTAACCTGATTTGTACCAACAACTTACGATCAAGCTTTATTTTTTTGCTGTTTCTTATTTTTCTTTCTTTTTGCTTTATTGTAGATTTGTTTTTAACTGTCTGTGATTGACTTGTTTTCAATACACCCAATTCTGTTGGTCCCGATTAAGCTGATGAGCCGCGAAACGCGTTTACCTTCTCAGAGGATTAAATGCGCTTATCTTTGTAATGTATTTCACAGACAACATTATGGGCCAGATTCAGAAAGAATCTATGCCGGCGTAACTCCTGATACGCCGCCGTAAATTCAAATGTGCTTGCCTGTTTACGCCGATTCTGAAAGCAAGATACGCCAGAAAACATGGCTTCAGTCATCCGGCGCAACTTGCCTACGCCGGTATATCGTGGGCGCATAGTTACGCTGGACGCATTAGACGTTCCCATTAAAAATATGCAAATGAGCTAGATACGCCGATTCACGAACATACGTGTGCCCGGCACATTGATATACATCGTTTGTG
This sequence comes from Rana kukunoris, assembly GCA_029574335.1. Taxonomy (NCBI): domain Eukaryota; kingdom Metazoa; phylum Chordata; class Amphibia; order Anura; family Ranidae; genus Rana; species Rana kukunoris. The sequence goes on from CM056056.1 coordinate 37,126,354, forward strand.
TAAGGCGTATGACCGACGTAAAGTTACCCCTGCTATATGAGGCGCAGGCAATTTTAAGTATGGATGTCGGAACAGCGTCGAATTGTATGGCGTTTGCGTAAGTCGTACGCGAATAGGGCCGTGCGTAAGTGACGTTCAGGTCGAAAGTATTTGCGATGTGATTTTGGAGCATGCGCACTGGGATACGTCCACGGTCGGCGCATGCACCGTTCGTTCGGCCCTCATTTACATGGGGGTCACAGTTCATTAACATGTATCACGCCCACCTTCCACCTACTTTGAATTACGCGGACTTACTGCCGGCCCATCTACGCTACGCCGCCTTAACTTAGGGAGCAAGTGCTTTGTGAATACAGCACTTGCCTCTCTAAGTTGCGGCGGGATAGCGTAAAGAAGATACGCTACGCCGCCGCAAAGATACGAAAATGTACTGTATCTGAATCTGGCGCTATGTGTTTTAATGTTGTAGGAAATAAAAAAAAAGATTTTTATACAAACTGTATAATATAGGAAATTCATTTTTCTTTTTGCGTGGTAAGCGTGCACACTGGGGTATAATCAAAGTCAAAGAGACACTATCGATTGAAAAAAAAAAAAAAAATCAACATTTTTAATGTAAGTTTACAATTTTGTGTTGTGATGCATTCATATCTGTCTTGGGCCACAATTGTCAGCTAGTAGTATGTGCATGTACAGAACGTGAAAAAAGCCTGGATTGGGTAAATAACTTTTTTTATATCTGTACTTTGTATCTCGCTCTCAGTGGGACTGTTGATCAGTCCTCAGTCTTTAATTTTAATTTCATGCTTTTCGTATGGAAGTTTATTACAGTTTATTCCTTTATTCCAGTGCCACTAAACATTTGCTATGCTGCCTCCTTCTTCACTAATTACTGCCAGCTACGATGATTGACATCCCTTCCTAATTACTGCTTTATAGACACACATAATCACAGTTATTTCACATTGGAACATATAATCACGGCTACCGTACTTTCTCCTCTACCTATCCATTCTTCAATCTGCATGAATGTTCTTGTTATTTTTTTTTTTATTATTATTCAAAATATATTATTTCTTAGTCTGCTTCCAAACCAGCAGATGTTTTGCTGGCACTGATCTTCCTTGGCCTAAAGGGCTGGATACACTCATTATGCCGTATCTGTCCAATATGAAACAGACACACTGCAAAGTTCTATGGTTTCAGTCATTGATAGGAGGCTCTCTGCAGGATTTCCTGTGCACGGCTGTATTCCATTTGAGGTCTTCAATATTATGTAGTGCCCTGCTCTGGTTGATCAGGCGCTGCTCTAAATTTAGTGGGGGTCTGAGCTGTTATTTGGCTCAGACTAATGTGATTAAGGGAAATTTAGCCTCTGTTTCTACCATTGTTCGTCTGGGGGTGTCATTACCACTCCAGGCCAACGGTGGCAGCAGAAAGGTCAAGGTGCATTGGGTGTCCCCCTCGGCAGCGAATCAGTGGGAGTGGTTGCCCCGCTGTGCAATCTGGGGAGGGGTACTTAAGGGACAGACGCCATTGGTGTGGCGTCCTTTGTAATGCCTCGTGGGCCCACCTGGCTTGAGGTGCTAGTCCTGAATCCTGACTCTGGGACCACATTGGTCCGGGGTCACGGCTTTGCATGGTAGGCCCAGTAGTCACACTAGGAGGAACTATCCTGGAGAGGGCCATGCAAGAGGCTGGTACCTTGGGAGAAGGCCTGGAAACTTCATCGAAGGATGCACCATACACTGAGAGGCTTGCCGGTGGTCGCCTGTCGGATTTAAGTTCTAAAAAATGTAATCTGGAGATATCTGGGTGCTGAATCCTGTGGCAGGGGATTCCAGACCAAAAGTGTCTCCTCATAAAGGAAGGTCTGTGGCACAGACTGTACTTTATTCCGTGTGCCATCCTGGCTGCTGGGCCAGTGAGAGGGGCCTATGCGGGTGAGCAATACCCACTCTGGCTAGAGTGGCGACAAGAACTGTATGCTGGAAGCAGGAGTGTTTCCTATTTATGATTATACACCTGAACCTACCTACCTATTTACCCTTCCACCCCTCCAACTTCTTTTCTACTAAAGTTCTGGACAGCGAGAAGATAGAGGTAACGTGCCACCCAAAAATACTCAGCAGCTCCTTCAGGGGTAGTGCTAGAATATCATATGGCAAAATGTGCAAAATGAGGTCTACCTAGGTCTATCTACCATGATAGATAGAAAGAGTTTTTGCATACATTTATGAACAATAAATTGACAGATGACTTTGCAACTCTCTTTTCTTTATACAGCTAAAGCTGCACAGAGTCTATATCAGGGGTGCCCAACCTTTTGAAGAGCAAGGGACACTTTAGCGACTTGGTAACCGGTCGCGGGCCACAATGAGCGGAACGGGTGGATGGAAACCCACTTGGCTCTATAGATCCCACTCTATTCCCAGCACACCAAACTGGATCAATTTGAAAACAGCCCAGTAACTCCTGCAGAACAGATATGCCCATATATACACTCAAGCCCGTACACACGGCCGAGGTTCTCGGCAGAAACCAGTGAGAACCTCGCTGGCATCCTGATTCTGCCGAGAACCTCGGCCGTGTGTACGGATTCGGCGAGCATCCCGTCGGGAATGCCGTCGAGCCGAAATAGAGAGCAGGTTCTCTATTTGCTCGACGGCCCGTCGGGATGAATGGCTGGTCGCCTTTCCCGACGGGCTGGTCGCCGAATCTGACAGCCGGCCGAGAACCTCGACGGGCGGAACGATGTGTTCCGCCCATCGAGGTTCTCTGCCGTGTGTACGGGGCCTGAGATTAGATTTTAGTATTAAACTTACCTTTAATAACAGTATTCTATTCTATTTCATCCCAGATCAGGAGGGCGAGGGCCACATCAGATGGCTCTGCGGGCTACTGGTTGGGCACCCCTGGTCTATATCTTATCATTGTTGTTTATAGAAAGTATTATCTGAATGTAGGGTTTCCCTCGCAGGAGCTGCTGAATAGGATGGGTCCTCTGTTCTTTGCCTCGATCTTCCTAAGGGCCTCAGCCCTTTTGACACACCAGGTTGAGTGTAAAAACAAGCAAACACGGTGAAGCACGCCAAATAATTCCCATTACCCAATAACAGTGCAATATCAAAAGCAGGCGCCAAGCTAGTTAGCAAAGGTAATCTTAATGTATATCGTATTTTTCGCTCCATAAGACGCACCTGACAATAAGACACACATTTAAAGGTTTTAAAGGAGGAAAACAAGAAAAAAACTATTCTGAACCAAATGGTGTACTAAAATATTTACCAGTGCCCATAAAATGCAGCCTGAATTGTGCCAATGAAATGCAGCCTGAATTGTGCCAATGAAATGCAGCCTGAATTGTGCCAATGAAATGCAGCCTGACTTGTGCCAATAAAATGCAGCCTGACTTGTGCCAACGGAATGCAGGCTTACAAGTCCTATGAAATGCAGCCTGACTTGTGCCTGGCAACTGGAGACTGACATCATCATCTCCAACTGTCACTCAGATAGAAGACAGAGCAGCCCGAGTGGCCGTCACGACCAAACTCCATTCGGCCGATCGGGCTGCTGTCTTCTGTGAGTCACAGGCTCAGCCGGGAGGCGGCCGGTCCGGTATTGTGACATGGCGGGGCTGGGGGGTGGGGGGAGGCCTGGTAAGTATTCGCTCAATAAGACGCATAGACATTCTCCCCCATTTTTTGGAGGTAAAAAATGTGTCCTATGGAGCGAAAAATACGGTAATCACTCAGTAAATACAAAATGGCTAACAAAAAGGGCTACGTATAAAGTGCAGCGTAACATCCAGATCAGCATAAACAGTAGCAGTGCAAACTGATATGCAACAGTGAACAGCAATGAAGCGTGATCTAACAAATTGCTGGGACTATACTGCCAGTGTGCACTAATGGTGGCTATGCTAGGCCTTAACTGACTGGGTATGCACTGTCCAAAGGAAATAGGATAAGGGGACAAAGGGGACTTACTGTTAGGTTTAACAAGAGGGGCAGTCCTTTATGTTGTTCTTCTGCCGGCTATTGCTGGGGCCCTTTAAGAAGTTTTAGTGGATTTTACAACAGTTTTAGTAAACCAGCATGCAATATAAGTGTGGTAAAAATGCAGTAAAGGTACAGTATAAGTGCAGTATACTTAATGTCTCAAGTCCCTGCTAGCAGTGTGCAAAATGGCCCATGAGACCTCTCACCAGTCCCTGTGGTGCAGCGGTGAACTCTTATTGTAGAAGTGGGCTCCCTTAGTCTCTGTAGAGAATGTCTCCAGTGATCAGCGGTGGGAAGTGGAGGATAAGAGGACTGCTCTGTTCTCTCTTGCGGCAGTGGTGAAGATATGATCACTGAGGTCTGTGCTGCACTGCCCCAGCCACTCCTTTTTATGTCCTGGGGGGACTATATTTTAAAGGTCCATAAGTCCCATTTGGTAATTGAATTTGTCCATAGACTTTCCTGGCTGTAGTTCTCCCTCTGATGACTGGAGGGAATAGTCCAACACAACATCCAGTATAACAGCAGAAATTAGAAATATAACTGACTGCAAAGAGTGAAATGTCTCCTTCTCCATGTTTCTGTAGTCCAACACCTAGCTATATGAAAATAAGACATAGAGTTTAGCAAAGGAAATGCAAGCAATACAAAACATGAAAGAGACTTGGCTTTGTGTTTATTTGCACATTGCATTTTAATTCTTTTTTGCTTATTCTGTTTTTTTATTGCATTTTTTATTTGTCGTTATTAAGTCTTAGGCCTTGTACACACGATCGGACATATCCGATGAAAACGGTCCACGGACCGTTTCCATCGGATATGTCCGATCGGGAGTTTGATCCGATGGCGTGTACACACCATCGGATCAAATTCCCCACCGGCGGACGGCGCGGTGACGTGGCGGTGACGTTGACGCCGCCACGTCACCGCACCAGGAAGTTAAACACTTCTGCGCATGCGCCGAATCCATTCGGTGGCGGCGCGGCGGCGGTGCGGGACGACATGTCTGCTGGTAAGTGTACTAACCAGCAGACATGTCGGGCGGACACATTCCCACCCGATAGATTTCAAAGCATGCTTTGAAATCTGTCGGGTGGACAAATCTGTCCGCTAGCCCATACACACGATCGGAGATGTCTGCTGAAACGGTCCATAGGACCGTTTTCAGCGGACATCTCCGCTCGTGTGTACGAGGATTGTAATTTGATGTCAAATGTCATCGGTAGAGATAAGCAAACTGACCCGTCACATTTGTGATGAAACCTTGATTTAGAGGTGGAGGTTTGTGAATATGCTTTGATCCATCATTGATCCACAAAGTCTGTAAATATTTAATAAAAATATGACGTACAATCCTTCGCACATAGATGCCAGGCTGGAAGATCAAGCATAGAGGCTGCTATGATGAATGTGAACATACTGTACTAAGCCCACAAAAGATGATTCTAGAATATATTCTTGGGGTTAGGCAGGGAAAAATTATTTAAAGGGTATCTCCACTTTCGTTGGCAAAAAAATAGCAAATAATAAAAATAAAAATATAGCATAAACAATTGCGACTTAATTTAAATTGTAATTAAATGTTATTAAAAATGACCTTTCCTTTTTCAATATGCAACTCTGTAATTTTTTGTAACATGCAATGCAACATGGCTACCTGGAGTGGTTCTGTACACAGAATGTGTACTGACCACTTCAGAAACATAATTTTCTGCTTGTGTAATTGGCTCAGCAATTTTCCCAGAAGTCAGATTTCAGGCATTTTTGGTGAGATTCTCCCAATAGGAAATCACGTCTAAAGGGATGCAGGCCCAGCAGCTTTCCCCATTAGAGCCCTGCAGGTAGTTACTCCCCAAATCACCCAGAAATTCTATTTATTTTGTTTTTCGTAAAAAAAAATGCATTCATTCGAAAATCCAAATTAAGGTCGGATCTGTCATTGAAGGCTTATGGTGTCTGTCGAATGTTCTAAGAAAAAAAAAAAGAAGATTCAAAAGAATCTTAAAAAAATAAATAAAAAAATTTGACACTTCATGTCTCTCTAGTCAAATCTTTTCTCTCTATGTCGAATAATATTGGAAAAAAAATGTTGTCTCTCTATGTCGAATCTTCATGTCTCTCTATCGAATCTTTTCTTTCTATGTCGACTCTTCTTCATGTCTCTATAATGTTGAATCTTTTCTCTTTATGTAGAATAATATTGGACAAATAGAGTTAAAGGGTCACTAAAGGAAATTACTGTTTACAGGGTATAGAGACATAGGGCCAGATTCTCATATATTTTCGGCGGCGTAGCGTAAGCCATTTACACTACGCCGCCGCTGCGTACTAGAGCAAGTGCTTTATTCTCTAAGCACTTGCTCCGTAGTTTGCGTTGGCGTCTCGTAAATCGCCAAGCGTAAACCCGCGCAATTCAAATGGGGCGGCTTGTATTTAAATTAAGCGCGCCCCCGCGTCGAACGAACTGCGCATGCGCCGGCCGGGGAAAAAGCCCAGTGCGCATGCTCCAGCTCACGTCGTGAAGCGTCGTTGAAACCGACGTCAAAACGACGTGAGCGTCATTTACGCAAGTCCCTATTCGCGAACGAGTTAGTAAAACGACGTAAGCGACGGAAAAAGCCGACGCTGACCCGACGCCATACTTAACATGGCGTCCGACGGGACACGACGGCATCCGACGGGACCTCGTAAGGTTACTCCACATAGAAGCTGGGGTAACCTTACGAGTTCGTAAACGACGTACGCAACGACGGGGCGGCGTAAAAGCGATCGAGAATCGGCGTACTACTTCATTTGCATATGCAAATGAAAAAACAACGTAAAGGCCACCTAGTGGCCGGAGTTGTCATTACACCTACGATCCGAAAGTGTAATTGTATTACACTTGTCGGATGTAGAAGCGTATCTATGCAAAAGTGATGCTAAGCATCACACGCATAGATACGAGTCAAAAAAAAAGGCGATACGACGGGGTATCTGAGATACTCCGTCGTAACGCCTCTGAGAATCTGGCCCATAAAAGTTAACTGATTCCCTTTCAAAATGATTAAAAATAGATAAAAATAAATCATATAATGTGCCTGCAGGTTAGTTTCACTTTTGAACTGGTTTCATGTTTCTGCAAAGTAGAAATAGACACACAGAACAAAAACAAACAAATCCAGGGCAGTGTTTTGTTTTTAAAATGAATCTGATTGGTTCTGGGAAGTTTTAGACACACAGTAATGACAGCTAAGGGCCCTTTCACACGTCCGTTCAGTTCGTCCGTTTTTTTTGGACATCCGTTAACGGACCTCAATGCTTCCCTATGGGTTAGCGTCTGTTAGCGGATGAGCATCCGCTAAACGTCCGTTAACATCCGTCTGCGGTAAGCTCCGTTTTTTTGGACGGAAGAAAACCCTATTTTTCTTCCACCAAAAAAAACGGAACGGACGAAAAACGGATGAAAAACTGATCAACTGAAGGGGAAAAAACTGAAGGGGAAAACTGAACGGACGTGTGAAAGAGCCCTTAGACCACCGTAAGAAAGCTCCCAGTACTGTGGTTATAAGGAAACAGACAAGCAGGAAGTGTGGAGATCAGAGCAGGATTACAGCAACTTCAAAGCAAAAACGAACAATAAGGACATGAAACCAGGACTGCAGTAAGGTAAAGGAAGCTATTTAGCTAAAAAAAAATGTCCTTTAGTGATCCTTTAAGGTTAGGCACATACGACCGCAACGAAAACGAAAATAAAGCATTTTTTTATGTCGGATTTCTTTCGTTTTTCGTTTTCTGTGCTTTCGTTATCGTTTGTCAAAACGATAACGAAAATACCTGAAATTTGGACAAAAATGCATTGGGACGAAAACAAATGCACATGTCTAGTGCCAACCGTAATAATGGGAGCCATACTGAAGTCAGGTCCCAACCATAATAATGGGAGCCGTACCGAGGATGGGTTTCAACTATAATAATGGGAGTGGTACCGAGGACAGGTCCCAACCATAATAATGGGAGCCGTACTGAGGACTGGTCCCAACCATACTAATGGGAGCTGCCCTGGGGACGGTTCCTAAACCATAATGATGGGAACCGTACCGAGGGTGGGGCCTAAACCTAATAATGGGAGCCAAACTGAGGACAGGTCCCAACAATAATAATGGGAGCTGTATCTACAAATGTACATATTTTTCCATAATCAAACCCATACAAGTACCTTGTACCCCGCTGACTCCCACAACAATGCCCCCAGAAAACGGTCCACCTTAGACCCAAACCACTGAACCAGGTAAGGGTGGGAGGGTGATCAGCTGTCTCAAGCACGCTCTCCTCCGACTGAAGACCTGAGACCCTCCTACCGATCACCTTTCTGCAGCCCCACATACTACCGCCCACCCCATCAATCTTATAAGTGCTATTTTAATAATGCTAAACTGCCAAGCAACAGCTTTCCCATACCAAACCCCTTTGAACCCCATCATGCCGGCCCAGCGTTCATTCTTTTTCTTTTCAGACTCCGGGCCTTTTCTATATACAGCAGACTGGAATGGTCAGCATAACTAAAGTGTATCAGTGTTCTGTTTTTGTTCTTGAACATCTAGCTCTGACGGTTAACATTTCCTTCTACAGTATATGGCAGGGATCCTCAAACTACGGCCCTCCAGCTGTTGCGGAACTACAAGTCCCATGAGGCATTGTTAAACTCTGACATTCACAGACATGACTAGGGCATGATGGGAATTGTAGTTCCTGAACAGCTGGAGGGCCGTAGTTTGAGGACCCATGGTATATGGCAATCTAATGATGCCATTGGGCCCATGGTGTCGTATGCTGTATAAAGACTGAGCAATAGAGGGCGCTTTTTTCTATAGGTTTCAGTTAAAGGGGTGTTCCAGCCAAAAAATGTGTTTATTAAAAGTCAGCAGCTACAAAAAGTGTAGCTGCTGGCTTTTAAAAAACACTCTCTTACCTGCTCCTGCGTTCCAGCGACGCGCCGACCGGGGCTCCGCTCCTCTCCCCCCCTCCCCAGCCGGCATCTCCATCCCGACTGTGGGCACCCAGCCGTGACAGCCTTCAGCTTCACGGCCGGGCACCCACTGCGCATGCGCGAGCCGCACTGCGCATGCACGCGCGGCGCGGCTCGCCGCTGATTGGACAGGCGATTGCCTAGGACCTGTCAGTGTCCCTAGGCCATCGCCTACAGGGAGGGGCTGAAAAAAGGCGTTTACGCCTAATCGCCTTACCAGCCCCTCGGCGGAAGCAGGAAGTGGGACAGGAAGTCCCACTCCTCCTGAAGCTCCCACTCCCCCCCAAAAAAATTACAGGCCAAATGTGGCATGTAAGGGGGTGTGGAGTGGATTAAGAGGAAGTTCCATTTTTGGGTGGAACTCCTCTTTAAATAGTGTTTATCTCTACAACTCAGATACCCACTGGCTCAGCATACAAATGATTTCACTCCTTCCTCAGATAAAAAAAAAAAAGAGGAGAATTCCTACAGAATAAAGAGAAATTCAAATAAGCCAGCATTTTATTTTATAATTCCATATTCACTTTGAATGGATTTCTTTGGGGGTTGCTTTACTGTTTTGCATGAAATGATAAGGGGATTTTATAAACAAGCTAAGGCATTCAGCAGACAACTTCAAACACAAAGCAGGAATATGTAGCTCAATCTTGCTAAACACTGAACATAATCCTAGTAGAGGAGGCGTGCAACTTTACCTGTAGCTATGCAAGTGCCGGGAATGTTAAAAGGAGTGAATTTTGTATTCCTAATTCTCTTGTTTATTTATAAAGCTTGTAGGGGATTTTATCTATGAAATTAACTTCATAAGGTAGATGTATTTGCTTTTCTTTGTACAGACGTGCGTCTCACACAAATTTCTTACTACGGCTCTACCTGGAAACTTTTATATGGCAAGCTTTATCATTACAGTTTCCTATCATTCCAACATAAAATGTACGCTAGGCAGTCGGCATGCTTAACCACTTAAGGACCCCTTCACAACTGATATACGTCGGCAGAAGGGCACGGCTGGGCACAAGCACGTACCTGTACGTTGCCGTTAAGAGCTCAGCCGCGGGGTTGCGAGCACACCGCCTGGCGCCCCGGTCCAAAGCTCCGTGACCACTCCCACGGGACCCGCGGACCCTATCGCCGCCGGTGTCCTGCGATCGTTCACAGGAGCTTCCCCGTTCTTCTCTGTGGCAGTGACACTGATCGTCTGTTCGCTGATAGAGGGAACGACGATCAGTGACGTCACGTCTACAGCCACGCCCCCCTACAGTAAGAAACACACAATAGGACACACTTAACTCTTTAGCGCCCCCTAGTGGTTAACCCATTCACTGCCATTGTCGTTTTCACAGTAATCAGTGCATTTTTATAGCACTTTTCGCTGTGAAAATGACAGTGGTCCCAAAAATGTGTCAAAAGTGTCTGATGTGTCCGCCATAATGTCGCAGTCATGAAAAAAAAAAAAACGCTGATCGCCGCCATTAATAGTAAAAAAAAAAAAATTATTATTAAAAATGCCAAAAAACTATTTTGTAAACGCTATACATTTTGCGTAAACCAATCGATAAGCGCGTATTGCGATTTTTTTTTATAGCAAAAATAGGTAGAAGAATATGTGTTGGCCTAAACTGAGGAAAAAAAAACTTTTTTTTACATATTTTTTTGGGGGATATTTATTATAGCAAAAAGTTTAAATTGTCGCTATATTTTTGTTTATAGCGCAAAAAATAAAAACCGCAGAGGTGATCAAATAGCACCAAAAGAAAGGTCTATTTGTGGGGAAAAAAAGGACACCCGGGCCATTATGCAGCTAAAGGACCTTGCCCCTTTTTGCGATTGGGCACTGCGTCGCTTTAAGTGACAATTGCGCGTGCGACGTGGCTACCAAAAAAAATTGGCGTCCTTTTTTCCCACAAATAGAGCTTTCTTTTTGGTGGTATTTGAACACCTCTGCGGTTTTTATTTTTTGCGCTATAAACAAAAATAGAGCGACATTTTTGAAAAAAAAAAAAATGTTTTACTTTTTGCTATAATAAATATCCCCCAAAAAATATATAAAAATGTTTTTTTTTTTCCTCAGTTTAGGCCGAAACGTATTCTTCTACCTATTTTTGGTATAAAAAAATCGCAATAAGCGATTTAATGATTGGTTTGCGCAAAATTTATAACGTTTACAAAATAGGGGATACTTTTTGGCATTTTTTGAAAATATAGAAAAAAATTGCGCCAAATATATAAAATTTCTAACAATAGCTGCTAAACCTCACAATCATTAATGAATTCTTCACATAAAAAAGTGTATACAAATCCAACTAGGAAGGGATATTTTAAAGTGCAAAACCATGTCCAACTTGAACTCTATAAAAAAAGTAAATTCACATAGGAATGCTATAAAAAAATTAAATAAACTTCATACCAACCGATATAAATCAATATACTGTAACTGCCCTAAACTACTGTGAAGAGTGGAATAGACAATCTTCGTGAACACAAATAATCGAAGCTGGTAAGCATAAACAGTTCATCAAATAAATAGCCAAATGAAAGGGGGTCTTGTCCACAGTGTATACGGTGCTCATATACGATCTCTGTAAGTATGGTGTGCTATAGAACGTGTCACCCAGGAGTGCCGTCACCAATGGGCAGGGGGAGAAATAAATACCCTCCAGAGTGGACCCAGCTCACCGTACGGCGGTGGATCACCAGCGCTTTAGTCACACCAAGAATAGATCCGTAGGACACCTCCTTCCTCCACTGAAAAGACGAATCAATGTAACAGAGCAACTCTTGCTGCATCAAAATCAAGTGTATGGCCACCAAGTTGTATCAAGCTAGGATTCCACCAGGCTTGAGGGGCATATAAAAAGGAAAAAAAGCCTCCACATAGTGTTAATCCAAAAAAACTGGCAAGCTTTATTTTAAATTTGGCCAAACACAGAACTCCAAAGAAAAAAAACAATCATTTAAAAATCATGTGTACACCCCAGTTGATGTCTTCTGAGACGAAACGCGTCAGTTTTGTATGCCAGTACCAGCTGCCTATACCACGCAATACATACCTTCTCTGCTCTTTGTACATTTTTGTACATTTTTATACTTTCTACTTTCATGATTTTTAAATGATTATTTTTTAATTTGGAGTTCTGTGTTTGGCCAATTTTAAAATAAAGCTTGCCAGTTTTTTTTCCTTTTTATATGCCCCTCAAGCCTGGCGGAATCCTATCCTATTGATACATCTCGGTGGCCATACACTTGATTTTGATGCAGCAAGAGTTGCTCTGTTACATCGATTCGCCTTTTCAGTGGAGGAAGGAGGTGTCCTACGGATCTATTCTTGGTGTGACTAAAGCGCTGGTGATCCACCGCAGTACAGTGAGCTGGGTCCACTCTGGAGGGTGTGAGGATGGGACCCTGTGCTGTGTGAGAAATGTCTTGTTTATGCCAGATTTAGGAGAGAAAGACACACTAATTGGACAGCTGTGTGTCCAGGTATATAGTCCTGACCTAAACAGCATTCAGGGCCCCACCCCACCCCACAGACAGGAGGTCTGTGCTAGGAGTCAGGTGACTCCCAAACCTCTGTGAGAGAAGACAGAGAGTGGATGCGTCTCTCTGCAGGAGGCAGAGGTCATTACTGTTGGGGCAGCTAGAAGCTGTGTGCTTCAAGAAGCTCAAACGCTGTGTGCGGATAAGTCGATGTGTGCGAACCAGATGCTGTGTGCGACTGTGGATTTTTTTGCAAGATACAGAAATGATGGAACCCCCCTGCGAGGGCTGCTGCTTTTGTATCTATGAAATAAAAGTGGGCTACCAGGCTACCAGGCCCTTAACCACTTAAGACCCGGACCAAAATGTAGGTAAAGGACCTTGCCCCTTTTTGCGATTCGGCACTGCGTCGTTTTAACTGACAATTGCGCGGTCGTGCGACGTGGCTCCCAAACAAAATTGGCGTCCTTTTTTCCCCACAAATAGACCTTTCTTTTGGTGGTATTTGATCACCTCTGCGGTTTTTATTTTTTGCGCTATAAACAAAAATAGAGCAACAATTTAAAAAAAATGCAATATTTTTTACTTTTTGCTATAATAAATATCCCCCAAAAATATATAAAAAAACATTTTTTTTCCACAGTTTAGGCCGATACGTATTCTTCTACGTATTTTTGGTAAAAAAAATCACAATAAGCGTTTATCGGTTGGTTTTCGCAAAATTTATAGCGTTTACAAAATAAGGGATAGTTTTATTGCATTTTTATAAAAAAAAAATTTTTTACTACTAATAGCGGCGATCATCGATTTTTTTTTCGTGACTGCGACATTATGGCGGACACTTCGGACAATTTTGACACATTTTTGGGACAATTGTCATTTTCACAGCAAAAAATGCATTTAAATTGCATTGTTTACTGTGGAAATGACAGTTGCAGTTTGGGAGTTAACCACAGGTGGCGCTGTAGGGGATGTGTGACCTAATGTGTGTGTTTACAACCGTAGGGGGGTGTGGCTGTAGGTGTGACGTCATCGATCGCGTCCCCCTATTACAGGGATGAGGCGATCGATGCTACGGCCACAGAGAAACACGGGGAAACCGTGTGTACACACGGCTCTCCCCGTTCTTCCGCTCCAGGGACGGATCGCCGCACTGCCGACGTAAATGTGCAGTAGGCGGTCCTTAAGTGGTTAAAAAACTCAGTTTTGGAATGGTCTACTCACTGAAAAACGCACCTACCATTGGAGTCCCCAACCCTACAAGAGTAAGAGTATTTTTTTTTTTTATGTGAATAATTTATTAATTATTTCATGAGCACATCTGTACTTTATTCTGTGTTATTTGAAGGTTAATTTCATATATTTCACCTTCACAAGCGCTACACTTTTTAATTTTTATGTCATTTTTATAAATTTTTTTTTTTTTTTTACTACTAATGCCGGTGATCAGCGTTTTTTTTTTTTTTTTTTGTTGTGTGACTGCGACATTATGGCGGACACATTGGACAATTTTGACAAATTTTTGGGACCATTGTCATTTTCACAGCAAAACATGCTATAAAAATGCACTGGTTACTGTGAAAATGACGTTTGCAGTTTAAGAGTTAACCACTAGGGGGCACTGTAGGGGTTAAGTGTGACCTCCTATGTGTTTCTAACTGTAGGGGGTGGGGCTGGATTTGTGATGTCAGTGATCGTCGTTCCCTATATTAGGGAACAGACGATCAGTGACACTGCCACTGTGAAGAACAGGGAAGGTGTGTTTACACACAGCTCTCACGGTTCTTCAACTCCTGTGACCTGATCGTGGGACACCGGCGGCGATCAGGTCCCTGGGACCCGCGGCCATGGAGCTTCGGACCGACCCACGCCTGGGCACTTAAAGGGGACGTACCCTTATGTGATTGTGCCCAGCCGTACCATTTTGCCAACGTATATCGGTGTTAGGCGGTCCTTAAGTGGTTAAGCATCATAACCATTAACTAATTGCCGACCGCCCGCCGTCATATTACTGCGGGCGGTGGCACTGCTACGCGGGAGCACGTAGCTCTACGTCCTCCCTGTAGCAGCTAATAGGGAGCGCGCGTCCCCTGAGTCCCGCGCGCGTGCCCGGCGGGTACGATCGCCGCCGGGCACCCGCGATTGCTCGTTACAGAGTGGGGAACGGGAGGTATGTGTGTAAACACATACCTTTCGTTCCTGTCAGCGGGGGAAACGCTGATCTTCTGTCCATACAATGTATGGACAGAAGATCAGTGACTTCCCCTAGTGAGGCCACCCCCCCATACAGTTAGAACACACCCAGGAACACACTTAACCTCTTCCCTGCCACCTAGTGTTAACCCCTTCACTGCCAATGGCACTTTTATAGTAATACAATGCATTTTTATAGCATTTATCGCTATAAAAATGCCAATGGTCCCAAAAATGTGTCAAAAGTGTGCGATGTGTCCGCCATAATATCGCAGTACCGAAAAAAAAAAACGCTGATCGCCGCCATTACTAGTAAAAAAATAAAATAAAAAAAATGCCATAAAACGACCCCGTTTTTTGTAAACGCTATACATTTTGCGCAAACCAATTAATAAACGCTAATTGCGATTTTTTTTTTTTTTTTTTTTTACAAAAAAAATTTAGAAGAATACGTATCGGCCTAAACTGAGGACAATTTTTTTTTTTTATATATATTTTTGGGGATTTTTATTATAGCAAAATGTAAAAAATATAGAATTTTTTTCAAAATAGTCGCTCTATTTTTGTTTATAGCGCAAAAAATAAAAACCGCAGAGATGATCAAATACCACCAAAAGAAAGCTCTATTTGTAGGAAAAAAAGGACGCCAATTTTGTTTGGGAGCCACGTCGCACGACCGCGCAATTGTCAGTTAAAGCGACGCAGTGCCGAATCACAAAAAGTGCTCTGGTCTTTGGACAGCAATATGGTCCGGGGCTAAAGTGGTTAAAGCAAACATTTATCCTGGTGTGTTAGCTTTGTGAATTGAGCCTATTGCTTGGACATTGATGAGAGTTTCTTCTTCCCACACTTTTAAAGATGAAGACCGATATTACTAGCTAACCCCCAAGATGCCAGTTATCTCTGACCGTTGGAAAGAGCAGTATCATGGAACACAGAGTTGCTAAAATTGCCATTTTTTTTAAATGTCATTCTAAATCAACATTTTTCAGGGAATCAGAGCTCTGCGATGTCAGTTTTCTCTTCTGAAATTTTAGCCATGGTGCACACAATGAAAGGAAAGTTTCCATCCAAAAAGCCTTAATTCCCAAGCTGTCCGGATAACTGACTCCATTGCTGTACTTTGCTGCCTCTGTACCGTACCCAGAGCTTATAATCATGCCAATCTACTTTTCCGCCGCAGGGAAGACTGCACTTCAGTCTGCTGGCAACAGGATGTTCTTGGACTTCTGCCCAAGATTATGTTGATAGCCACAGTCCTGTCATGGGTTTATTAGCTAGCTATTGGGGCTATTGATGTACACTTTGGGGCAGATTCACGTAGATCGGCGCATTATCATTCCGGCGTAGCGCACCACTTTTCCGTTAGACTTGCGCAATCTAGCCGCGTAATCCGGCGATTCACGTAGCTTTTACGCAAGAGCTTGCGCAAACGTAAGGTTTTTTCCGGAGGCGTAAGGAGGAGTAATACAAATTGGGAGGGACGTGGGCGTGTTACATTGAAATGAGCCGTGACCCCATGCAAATGAAGGGCCGGCCGACTCGCGCATGCGCGCGTGAAGGAAACCATGTCAGCTCTGTTGTGCGCATGCTCACAACTCGGGAGCGGCGCAATCAGTGAAATTGGAAATGGACTAGGGCAACTTTATGAACTACGCAGACAGCATAAATAGACACACACAAATGCACTTCCTTTGCAAAAATACATCCCTTTGTATCCCTCCCTATACAGCAAGGTGCTTTTGTTTGTTTGTGACGTGTCTTTGAGATATTTGGGGACTGTTTTGCAGAGTGATTTTTGTCTTTTATGTGTTTTCTTTGTTGTTATTTTGTTTAAATTATATTTTTGCTTGGCATTTTTTATTTTTGCTCGTCATTTATTTAATTTTTTTGGTTCTGTTTGTGTATGATTTTGGAATGTGGGGGTGATATTCCTGCGGGAAAAGGGGTGTCACCCTCATTTGTGGTGGAGAAGTGATCCCCAGGTCTGTGTGAATGGTGTATGAATGTACAGTGACATAATTGGAGCCGTGGCATGGCGTTGCAGCTCACAAGTCCTGCATGGTGGACTGGTGCCAATCCAATGTGATGAGGATGTGGGGTGTGTGTGCTAGGGACCACAGTGGTGTGCATGCATGCATTCTCATTGTGCCATGATTAATGTGTGTGTTTAACGTGCAAAGATGCATAATGTGAGCTGGCATGAGATGGGGTCATGAGATGGGGTACCAGTGCATATGCAGAGTCACCTTGAAGGGAAAAGACAGGAGGATGTTAGTCATGCATGTGCCACTTGTGAGGTGTGCATCACGGGAGGGGATAGTCATGCCTGCCACCCATGTCACTCACCAACCAGCCAGCTGTCCCCATACATGTTCTGTTGGAAATCTGTGGGGATGGGGCTCTCATGGGTGGTGCCATGTGTTGGGCTGCTGATGTCCTCCTGCAAGGTTGTGGTAATTCCATGATGGCATGAGGGGTGAATCTGAAGATGCGAGACACCTCAGAATCTCTCATGCCAAAGATGTCTATGCGTGTGTGATATATCAAGTGAAGAGTGAGGGGCTTGTATCAGATAAGAATATTGTATTACATTAGATTAAATTGTAAATTTTATATAAGCAAAAAAATAAATAAAAAAAAAACATCTCCCGTGCCCTCCTTAGTGCCATCCTCCGTGCCCTCATCCTTCTTTGTTCATCTAAAGTCAGTAGTATAGCTATGCGCGACGATGCCCCTGGCATGTTGGCATACAGATTGTTGGGCAACACGTGTGACTGCTGAACTCCTCACTAACAGTGTTGCTTTATCTGACAATTAGACTTTTTTTCAAAATTTAGACCAGCTTTTAGGTCCTCTAACTTTAGACAGAACATTTTGCAGTTGCGCACATCGCGTAGCCTGCGCAGCAACTGCGTTTTTTTGTGAATCCCCGTAACTCCCTCATTAGCATATTTGACTAGCAAATCAATGGTGTGTCTAGCGCAGTTTTGCGCGAAGGGAAGCGAATGTCTAACTCAATTACGCCAGACCAAAAAACGTAGATTTCTGGCGTATATTGTTTTGTGAATCGCGTCCAACTATACGCACGCGCACATTTAGACTTACGCACGCGCAACAGCAGTTGCGCAGGCGTAATCGCTCTGTGAATCTGGGCCTTTATTTCTAGCTGTTTCCTAATGGAAATCTCAGCATGGAAATGCATCTCAGTGTTATTTATTGCTGTGAAATGCCCCCTTTTGAGCTTCTATTCCAACGATATTAAGAATCAATCATTTGAGCAAAAGCAAATTACCTTTGATGACTTTTACTAATTACTAATTAATGAATTTAATTACTTTTAAAGCATCTTTAATTAGAAATATATATTTAAAGTGGCTTACAATAAACAAGAAATTACAATCTGCATATGCCAGCTGCACCCAGGCCATCTTTTCAGTAGACTGCTGTGTGCGGGTATCGAGAGCATCATCAAATGGCAGTTATCTAAGGCTCGGTTTGCACTTGTCCGCAGGCTGGTTGTGGGTGCAGGAATCGCACTTGTCCGCGGGCTGGTTGTGGGTGCAGGAATCACACTTTTCCGCGGGCTGGTTGTGGGTGCAGGAATCACACTTGTCCACGGGCTGGTTGTGGGTGCAGGAATCGCACTTTTTCACGCAACCACTTGCAGCCAAATCGCACTGCTCTTATGAGACGTGTGGGGCTTAGGGTAACCACGTGTCCCGAATTGCCCGGGACAGTCCCGCATTTTGCAGGTTTGTCCTGGGCACCTTCATTCCAGGACAATACAGTGTCCCGGAATTAAACTGACACAGCCACCCCCCCGGGCCAATCTGATGCCCTAAAAAAGGCCGCCCCATCACCGCTTTACTCACTGTAAGCGTATATTTCGTAGGCGTATATTTCGTAGGCGTAAGTGGAAGTGGGCTGGAAGTGGGCGTGATCCATGTTAATGAAGCGTGACCCCATGCAAATGATGGGCTGCGCATGTGTCAGGACATGGACGTATCCCCGTGCGCATGCGTACAACCACGTCGGAACAACTGCCTAAGATACGCTGGATCACTGTGTATACCGTGAATGTAACCTACGCCCAGCCAGACCCACGTCGGCCCATATTCACAGACCTCCAACGTACAATACGTAGGCATGTGTTCCCTGGTCCATACCTTTGCATGGGTTGCGCCTCATCTATGGGGAATAACTTTACACTGAACGTAAAACTTACGCAAACCGCTTAAATCATGCGATGGGCAAGTACATTTGTGAATCGGCGTATCTCCCTCATTTGCATATGCGTATGCGTCCAGCGTAAATATGCGCCCACTCTACGCCGGCGTAGGCAAGTTACGTCGGTGGGATGAAGTCTGTTTTTAGGCGTATATCTAAGTTTGTGGGTCCGGCGCACAGATATGACGGCGCATATTTTTACTTACGTGGCGTATCTGGAGATACGCCGGCGTAAGTGCTTTGTGAATCCGGGCCTTATTCTTTATACTTCCAACATGTACAGTATGCCCTTTTTTTTGGGCTGTACATACCCTACCCATACTCTTGTGTACGGTGCATAAGCAGGCCTGAACTGGCCATAGGGCAAACCCGGGCAAATGCCTGGTGGGCCGCATGTCACGTCTCCCCTTATTGTAACATGCAAGGGGTCCAGAACTGTTAGGGGGTGCCTGTGTAACAAACTGTGGGGGGCTGTCTAATGTAAAGGGGTCCAGAAGTGCAGTGCTATGTAACGTAAAGGGGTCCAGAGGTGCAGGGTGCTGTGAACTGTAAAAGGGTCCAGAGGTGCAGAGTGCTGTGTACTGTAAAAGGGTCCAGAGGTGCAAGGTGCTGTGTAATGTAAAGGGGTCCAGAGGTGCAGGGTGCTGTGTACTGTAAAAGGGTCCAGAAGTGCAGGGTGCTGTGTACTGTAAAAGGGTCCAGAGGTGCAGGGTGCTGTGTACTGTAAAAGGGTCCAGAAGTGCAGGGTGCTGTGTACTGTAAAAGGGTCCAGAGGTGCAGGGTGCTGTGTAATGTAAAGGAGTCCAGAGGTGCAGAGTGCTGTGTAATGTAAAGGGATCCAGAGGTGACCTGGTGGCGGCGGCACGCTGGTTGGATCAACGCGGACTCCCGGATGGTTGAATAGGTTCTTGACCTGCTACTGTGAGTACTGTTGCCGCTAATAGATATTTTTCTCTTCTAAGTGTTTCCTCCTGTTGCGGGGAGATGTTATCACATTACCATTTATCTTCACGCACAAGGCCCCCCCCCGCCCCACCTATATACCCCATGCATTACTTCATGTGCGTCCTGAGGCTCCCCCCCCCCCCCGGGGATCGCTGCTTGGACTGTGGAGGATGACTCCTTGTGTGTTGTGTTTTTTTTATTATTGCCCCCCTCAGCACTCCCATGGAGAACCCATGGGTCGGAGGCAAACCGGGACATCTGACCTACACACCCGTTCAAGCGATTCTTGGTGGGAAAAAAACACCCGGTCCTGCCGCACGGTACAACTCGGGCATGTTGTTACATCACCAAAGGATATGGGAAATATCTCTTAAAAAGCAGAATGTAGGGACATTTTATTCACAACCCCGTTGTGGCTTAATAGCCATATACCAGAACTGGAAACTATTCCAGACTTGATAGTTTGGGCTAGATATGGAATACTATATCTCCATCAGGTTTTGACAGATGCAGGGCTCCAACAGTTCCAGACCCTCAAGGAGGAGTTCTCCCTCCCACACCAACTAACATTTAAATACCTGCAGCTCCGGCATGCGCTTAGAACCCAGATACCAAACCTAGATGTAGGGGTGGAGCCACCCCCTGTGCTGGATGTTATTTTGGGGGGTGACCTCTCCAAACTCATATCACGGCTATACTACACGATTAGAAGACGGGGTGCAGCTGTTATTATCCATAAGGCCAAGACGGGGTGGGAACAGGACGTAGGACCTATAGCTGACGATGAATGGGACGAGATCTTAGAGGGAACCAAGACAGTGTCTCCCAAGATGTCCGACAGACTGACAGAAACTCTATATAGTGCACAGAGCCTACCTGACGCCTATGCGATTGGCAAAGTTTCAACACACGCTGAACCCGACATGTCGCGTGTGCAGGGCTGACCCCGGCTCGTTCTACCATCTGATATGGACCTGTCCCCATGTTCAGACGTATTGGACGCAGGTTGTCCGTTTCCTCCATGACAATATGGGTTCCCCTGTGGTGTTGGACTCTAAGCTATGTATCTTGGGGCTATTGACAGATGTGGAGGTGGACAAATATCACACAATATTTATCTTTGAAACATTATTCTTGGCACGTAAGGTGATAGCTCGGGGATGGATGCAAACTCCCCCCCCCCACTTCAGCACTGGAAAAAATAAGTTAATGATACATTGCCCTTTAAGAAGCTGATCTACACACACAGGGGGTCCACCCAAAAATATTCCAAGATCTGGGACAGATGGTTGGAGGATGGAGAAACATGTGTGTAAGAGTTCTGTGCCTGGTACATGATTTCTATGTAGCTGGGGCATACCTTGTTAATATAATATACTTGTGTATGTATTTTCGTTATCCACCCATACGAAAAACTTTCTGTGACTAAATGTAACTGACTTGTAAACTGTGCTTTACATCAATAAAGTTGTTTTTTCCAAGTAAAAAAAAAAAGGGGTCCAGAGGTGCAGGGTGCTGTGTAATGTAAAGGGGTCCAGAGGTGCAGGGTGCTGTGTAATGTAAAGGGGTCAAGAGGTGCAGGGTGCTGTGTAATGTAAAGGGGTCCAGAGGTGCAGGGTGCTGTATAATGTAAAGGGGCCCAGAGGTGCAGGGTGCTGTGTAATGTAAAGGGGCCCAGAAGTGCAGGGGGCTGTGTAATGTAAAGGGGCCCAGAGGTGCAGCGTGCTGTGTAATGTAAAAGGGTCCAGGGTGTTGTGTAATGTAAAGGGGTCCAGAGGTGCAAGGTGCTGTGTAATGTAAAAGGGTCCAGAGGTGTGGTGCTATGTAATGTAAAGGGGTCCAGGGTGTTGTGTAATGTAAAGGGGTCCAGAGGTGCAGGGTGCTGGGTAATGTAAAGGGGGCCAGAGGTGCAGTGAACTCTAATGTAAAAGGGTCCAGAGGTGCATTGCTTTGTAATGTAAAGGGGTCCAGAGTGTTGTGTAGTGTAAAGGGGTCCATAGGTGCAGGGTGCTGTGTAATGTAAAGGGGTCCAGAGGTGCAGGGTGCTGTGTAATGTAAAGGGGCCCAGAGGTGCAGGGTGCTGTGTAATGTAAAGGGGCCCAGAAGTGCAGGGGGCTGTGTAATGTAAAGGGGCCCAGAGGTGCAGCGTGCTGTGTAATGTAAAAGGGTCCAGGGTGTTGTGTAATGTAAAGGGGTCCAGAGGTGCAAGGTGCTGTGTAATGTAAAAGGGTCCAGAGGTGTGGTGCTATGTAATGTAAAGGGGTCCAGGGTGTTGTGTAATGTAAAGGGGTCCAGAGGTGCAGGGTGCTGTGTAATGTAAAGGGGTCCAGAGGTACAAGGTGCTGGAACCCCACATCCCATCATTAACCACCGCCGCGAAGCGCCGCTGCTGCACCCCAATCCCCCCCCCCCCCTCCCGGGCTGCTCAGTCTAAAATGCCCGGGCCTATTTTTTATAAGTATTCAGGTTTTCTCCCCTCCTCTGACAGGGAGTTACCTACTATTAATCTAAACTTGCCGCAGTGACAGGTGATTTAATGTATCTTCCTTACTGGTGTCGAAATGATGCCCCTTTTTATTTCTTACTAAATAGTTTTAATAACAGCTGCCTCAATAAGCATTAATAAAAGATTGCTACCTGAACAATCCCCTCTGTGGAGAAGCACAGGATGTGCTGCCAAGACACGATGTGATCTAGATGATGTTGGCAGCTGGCAATGACAAAACAGAGACCATCAGCAAGGAGTACACACTGTGCTGCAATGAGAGTGTGATTAGCACCTGATGCATACTGAGAGGAGGTGATGCTGCTTTTACTTACTGTAACTCAGGGAGGAAAATGGGGCAAACACTCAGGCCCCCTACACACGACCAAGTTTCTCGGCAGAATCCAGCAAGAACCTCGACGAGGTTTGGCTCGACGAGCTTTTCGACAGCTGAACGGGAACCTCGACGAGCGGAACGATGAGTTTAGCCCGACGAGTTTCTCGGTCGTGTGTACGCGGCCTCACATTTTCACATGGTCTACTTCCAGGTCTGCTCACTGTAGCCACCCTGGCGGTACGATTATGTCAGATTTTTGCGTCTCAAATCGGTACAATTGTTTTGCATGGAAATTTGGCGTTTAATATTGTAGACTATATAGTGAAAACTGTGCAGCGCAAGTAAAAACCAAACAAAAGTAAATAATTAAATAATTTATATGATACATTCAAAAGGGTTCATATGAAAAAAGTGGCCATGTAAATGAAAGTCCATATATTTATAAATCCGGAGGCACTTCACCCACTCTGGCTAGAGTGGCGACGCATTGGTACATTGCCACTGAAAGCAGCCTTGCTTTCCTTATCCAAGGCCTGATACCGCACTTGTTCTACTGCTTCATCAACCTTTTCTATCCTTTCTTATGTTGATATTGGCCGTTGGCCCTTGGAATAAAGCATTTAAAAAACCCATTGGATAACTGGACATTTGCTCACTACTTCTACTCACTGCTACTACCCCTAGACACACTACAAGGTAACTTAAGACACCGTTCCCAAAAAAAACAGCAGCTCCTGAATGGGGTAGCGCTACATATGTATTATGAATTTTGTACTTTTTGAGTTTCCCGCCAGGCTCTGCCACTATGCGTTGGTTGTGACGCTCGTAGGGGAACAGAGCCCAGCACAGATAGCTTCGGGCGGAGGACACAGCCTGCGGACACAGCGGGGGGACATTGCAGGATCCTGGGGACAAGGTAAGTAACCTGGACCAGGATCCTGAGATGCAACCCCGAGTGTGGCTCGGGGTTACCACTAATGGTACTGAAGTGTAACCCCCGAACCACACTCGGGATTACCACCAGGAGGGTTAAAGACCTAGACATAGATTTCAAATTTCTAAAAATATACTGCGCTCATCCAATTGTAGTAGCAAAGTGGCTGCCGGCACACCAAAGGGAAAAATTGGGTATCAATGAATAAAATAAAAGTGCAGCGCCAATAAATCAGAAGTGCTTCCCATACACTGGAAAGTGCTAAACAAATAGTAAGTGATACAATGAATCAATTCACACACCTAAGTGTGGGACTGTGAAAATAGGTACTAATAAAAGTCCTCAATATAAACCAGTGATGACACTGTGAAAACACCATTGTGTGCGTGCAAAACAATATATGAAAAACAAAGTCCATCTGTAGGTGGTGGAACTGTCAAATCATATGTGAGAGGTAGAAGCTGCTTCTTTCAATTTTCACCATGTCTGGGATCCTATGCAAAGATATCTCCAATCAGCAAGGTGTGAAAAGGTTAAAATACACTTACCAGCTATGGTGGACCCATGGGCACCGTACGGTGGTGGGTCAGATGTGCTTAATCAACCAACTGAATGGGGATCAGATCCTCTCACTGGTTCCAGACTCCGATTCTCTATTATGCGATTCTCCAACAAAGGTGTAATCCTAACTGGCAGGAATCCTGATCGTGATCGATGGTTTCTTCAATAAGATGGACTCACCATGTACGGAGTGAAAAAAAAATAAGAGAGGACACCTCCTCATAGTGTAAAAAAGTACAAAATGTATTGTACAAAAAGTGGTCATACAGTCAAAGACACACATCAAAAAGATAAAATAATAACAACATCAATGGTTATAAAAATGGAAAAGTGAAAAAAGCTGTGCAAAAAAAAATCTGTATTGAGAAAGAAGATTGCACAGTATAGGAATGGCTAAGTCTGATATATGTGCCCGACCGGTTTCGTGTGAGAACACTTCAACTGGGGCATATAGATCAGTGGCGGCTGGTGCTCAAAATTTTTGGGGGGGCGCAAACAAATGAAAAAAAAAAACACATTTGCAGCCTCACTGTGCCCATCAAAGGCAGCCACTGTGCCCATCAAAGGCAGCCACTGTGCCATGACATCAATTGTTACAACTGTGCCCACATCAATTGTTACAACTGTGCCCACATCAATTGTCCCCACTGTGCCCACATCAAATGCCCCCACTGTGCCCACATCAATTGTCCTGTAAAATGGTGCCAGTCAGATTGCTCCCCCCCGCCTAGCACTTACCTTTCTGGGGTTCGCCATCCTCCTTCCACTGTCCCTCGATGTCTTCTGCGGCCCTCGATGACGCTTCAGCCAATCAGGTTACGGATAAACAGAATCACTGAAACCTGATTGGCTGAGACGGCCGTCAGTCTTATTCAAGGGACTGAAGGGCTGTAATGGGAAAGCCTATGAGAGCCGCTGGCTCTGACAGGCACTTCTCCACAGCCAACCAGCTGTCCTTAGTCAGATAATCGGCGCCCTATGTCCGGTTATCTGACTAGGCTGGCCACAATAACATACTCAGGCAATGCGTGAGTGTATGTTATTTGCAAAACGAATGTTTAAAAGCCTTAAAGGGCCCGTTTTTTTTTTTTATGACTACAGGATGGGGGGGGGGCGGCGCCCGGGCGCCCCCTATGGACGGGCCACCACTGATATAGATTTAAAAACCTCACAGAGGGGCTAAACATAAGACTGCCTGTATGACCACCAGACCCCTGGCACCTATATGGCAGTATGACAGGTCTCAAATTCAGATACTACGTAATACAAATATATTTCTTTCTTAGTCTGGCAGTGCTAAAGCCTGCCACTGGGTGAGTAAAGCCAGGTTCACACCGCCACCACAAGGGGCGCACAGCAGGGGTCCGGTGCATTTTGGTTCGCCAGTTCAGGTCCGATTTCAGCCTGAATTTTGGCTAGTACTTGAAGGAGCATGAAATTGAATGAGCGAGTCCTCCGAATAGATTTAGTTAGAGTCACTGCATCCGCGATGGTTGTTCAAGCCCTATTGGCTCACCTGCCTCCGGGTTCTCCTCAAGCCGATCCCCCACTGCACAGCTTCCAGCTTGGGATCCTTTTAGAGAAAGTTTGGGACCCAGCAGCTACTGGGATCCCTCTCCGTGTTAGAGTGAAGCTCCGCATGGTGCGCAACTTCGGCCAGGTAGGCCATGGCTGCGGGGTCCATGGATGCGCACACCCTGAAGGTGGATGCCGCACCTGGAACTCGGACCCCGCAGAAAACAAGAATGGCCCTCAGGCCAAGGCGGCTGCCCCCAGATATAGCCTCCCTCAGCATGCCCTAGTGAGGGAACCAACCCCTCTGATTGGCTGCTGAGGAAAACAAGTCTGCCAGAACCCCTCTAGCGCCAGCTGCCGTCCAGGGGTGGAAAAACACCCCTGGAGCGCAGACCGGCCCACAGGACAGTTCTGGAAAATGACAGCAGCCCAAATTTGACAAATTGCGAATGGGAGTCAAGTAACTCTCCCATTCCCCACTAACTTTAGCGTAACGCCCCCCACAAAAAAGTAAGGGAGCGCTACATAATCATCAACCATGTAAGTTGCTAAATGTTGTACCTTCTCTAAATGTAACCATATTATTATACTTAGAGGCTCCTCTCTTCTCTTTTATACTCTGTAGCTCCTGCTGGATTTTGCTTCTAACCCCCTTGTAGAGGCTTCCATTTGTGGATGGACATTTTATGGTTGCACAATCTATCACATTACTATAATCTTTTTATATGGACTATAAACTGAAGGACTTATGAATAAATGGTTGTGGAACAAATCATTTGAGTTTCCATTATTTCTTATGGGGAAGTTTGCTTTTATATACAAGTGCTTTCAGAAAAAATTATGCTCACAATCCAAGGTTTTACTGTATCTGGACCTACACATTCATCTTCACCCTGTTCCTTATTCTTCGTATAGGTTTGTATTGTAGCCTGTTTCTCCATTTGGGAATTCTTCACTTATCATTGGATTAGTCAGAAGCAATCTATGCTTTATCCTATTGTGTTTATTTTTATAGAATTGTGCATTACCACTATCAGTATTTAGGAGATACCAGACCTCATTTACTAAAATGTGAAGTGCAGTAAAGTGGCGTGAATTGATCCCGGGTCCGATTTACTGAAATTGAACCTGAGCTGCAATGGTCCTATGGGCACTTCAAACACTCAGTTCTGTGCAGGAGAATGTGACAAAACGGAGCTTCCTCATCAAAAGCCTGGATGTTTCAAGTGATGGCACTGCCCAGCTCAGATATACAGGCAACGCAGTGTACAGGAAAACATCAATGTCAAGTATTTTCATTAGTCGGTAATGTCTGAGTTGCCTTTAGTGCAAAACTGAGTCTCTCGAGTCTAAACATAGAGGAGCTAATGATCCTACCGCTCCATAAGCTGCCAGAACTTGTGCTGCCACCTCTTTCCCAGGAGTGCACTTCCTCAGATAAAAACACTGTTCAATTTCCAAGTGCTAATTGGTGTTGGAGAGCTTTAGAACAAATGTTGTGTAGTTCGATAAAGGCGTCAATTGTTGTACAGCTTCAGGAGCACAGCTGACATATGTCCTTCTGTTGTAGAAAAAGATCTGGTCTTTTTACCTCCTATCCTTTTTGCCCTAGACTCTATTGGGCATGAATGCAGCTCTGATCTAACCATTACATAGAATTAGAATATGTGGAATATTTAATTACTCACTTGTAGGGATGAGCCAAACACCCGCCGGTTCGGTTTGCACCAGAAAATGCGACCAGGCAAAAAATCTGAGCAAACATGCGAACCCCATGGGACACGAACATGAAAAATAAAAAAGTGCTAATTTTAAAGGCTTATATGCAAGTTATTGCCATTAAAAGTGTTTGGGGACCCGGGTACTGCCCCAGGGGACATGTATCAATGCCAAAAAGAAAGTTTTTCGGGAGCAGTGATTTTAACAATGCTTAAAGTAAAACAATAAAAATGAAACATTCCTTTAAATATGGTGCCTGGGGGGTCCCCTTAGTCTGCCTGTAAAGTGGTGCATCTTTGCAATTTGTAGAACAGTGCTGCAGCAAAATTACATTTCTAAAGGAAAACATGTCATTTAAACTTGCTTGTGGCTGTTATTTATTGCTGACTCTCTGCAATATAGATGAAAAATCAAGGATTTTTTTTTTAAAAACAGCGTGCCCCCCCCCCCCCCAAATCCATACCAGGCCCTTCGGGTCTGGAAGAGATTTTAAAGGGAACTTCATGATAATTTTTTTTTTAATTGGCGAGGGGTCCCCCCAAAATCCATTCCAGACCCTTATCCGAGCAAGCAGCCTGGCAGCCCAGGAAAGGTGGGCGATGAGCCCTCTCCTGAATCATACCAGGCCACTTGCCCTCAACATGGGGGGGGGGTGCTTTGGGGTCCCTCAAAATCACCTTGTCCCCATGTTGATGGGGACAAGGGCCTCGCCCCCACAACCCTGGCCCTGTAGTTGTGAGGATCTGCTGGTGGGAGGCTTATCAGAAACTGGAAGCCTTCTTTAATAAGGGAGCCCCCAGATCTCGCCCCCCCCATGTGAATGGGTAGGGGTACATTGCCTTGGTCCTGGAAGGGCATTGCCTTGGTCCTGGAAGCTGACCTGGTACTGGTGACTAGAGAATCCCCAGCAGATGGAACTGTGTAGGAGGTGATATATAGTTTGCTGGTGTGTCTTGAACTTTGAATATTTCCTATTTTTCCAAATTAAGAGAAAGATAATAATGAAAAAAAGTTGAGTGGGCCCTATTTATTCAACTGTTAGGATATAACATCCCAATCGTCCCTTCTCCAGATCGTCCCTTTGAAAGGCCCATATTTTACCCAGTGGCGTAACCAGAGTTATGGGCGCCCGGGGCAGAATTTTTTTTCCGCCCCCCCCCCCCCCCCCTTGTATAATCATCCACTCTGGTTATAAGGATCTGTAATGTATCCCTCTCAGGGCTTTCAGCATGTAAGGGGTAAATTATTGCAGGATTAATCATTTAACCCCTTACTGTAAGGGATTAACAGACTGACCCCCCCCCCCACAACCACAGATCCCCCATCATAGACTGAACCCCCCCCACAATCACAGATCCCCCATCACAGACTGACCCCCCCACAATCACAGATCCCCCATCACAGACTGACCCCCTAAATAACAGACCTCTCATCACAGATGGATCCCCCCAATCACAGATAGACCCCCCACAATCACAGACCCCCTATTTAACAGACCTCAGACAGTAACCCCCACCATAGTGCAGACCTCAGACAGTAACCCCCAGTAGTGCAGACCTCAGACAGTAACTCCCAGTAGTGCAGACCTCAGACAGTAACCCCCAGTAGTGCAGACCTCAGACAGTAACCCCCAGTAGTGCAGACCTCAGACAGTAACCCCCCATAATAGTGCAGACCTCAGACAGTAACCCCCCATAATAGTGCAGACCTCAGACAGTAACCCCCATAATAGTGCAGACCTCAGACAGTAACCCCCAATAGTGCAGACCTCAGACATTAACCCCCAATAGTGCAGACCTCAGACATTAACCCCCAGTAGTGCAGACCTCAGACAGTAACCCCCAGTAGTGCAGACCTCAGACAGTAACTCCCAGTAGTGCAGACCTCAGACAGTAACCCCCAGTAGTGCAGACCTCAGACAGTAACCCCCAGTAGTGCAGACCTCAGACAGTAACCCCCCATAATAGTGCAGACCTCAGACAGTAACCCCCCATAATAGTGCAGACCTCAGACAGTAACCCCCATAATAGTGCAGACCTCAGACAGTAACCCCCATAATAGTGCAGACCTCAGACAGTAACCCCCATAATAGTGCAGACCTCAGACAGTAACCCCCATAATAGTGCAGACCTCAGACAGTAACCCCCATAATAGTGCAGACCTCAGACAGTAACCCCCAGTTGTGCAGACCTCAGACAGTAACCCCCAATAGTGCAGACCTCAGACATTAACCCCCAATAGTGCAGACCTCAGACAGTAACCCCCAGTAGTGCAGACCTCAGACAGTAACCCCCAATAGTGCAGACCTCAGACATTAACCCCCAGTAGTGCAGACCTCAGACAATAACCCCCAGTAGTGCAGACCTCAGACAGTAACCCCCAGTAGTGCAGACCTCAGACCTCAGACAGCGGCGTGTGTGGTTTCCCTCAAGCGCGGGCTCCTCCTCCTCTGTGGGTGTGAACAGAAAGGAGGGCCGCCGCCGGGTGTACCAAGATGGCCGCCGCTCCGGAGCTAGGCCGAAGCCGGGGACTTTCCTAGGCCGAGGCTCCGGAGCGCTCCGCGGAGCCGGTGGATGGATTCTTCGCCCGGTGCGACAGCTCCCCCTGCCCCCCCCCCGCTACGCCAGTGTTTTACCGTATTACCCAAAGACTTGTGTTGCTGCTAGCAATTATACCAGTTTTTCCTCATCTTCCAGGCACTTTTCTCATCCATCAATGTGTCATGCCGCGTACACACGGTCGTTTTTTGCAATGAAAAAAAACGTTGTTTTTTAAAACGTCATTTAAATTGATCGCGTGTGGGCAAAACGTTGTTTTTTGTCTTCAAAAAAACGACCAAAAAAAAATTCCAACATGCTTGAATTTTTTGTGTCGTTTTTCAAAATGTTGTTTCTTGTTTCACAAAAAGTTACCGTGTGTAGCAAAAACGTCGTTTAAAACGACGTTTTTCAACCCGCACATGCCCAGAAGCTAGTTATAAAGCGAGCTTCAATGGAAAAGGGTGGTGAACGTAACCTCACTTTTTGTGAAAAAACGATGGTGTGTATGCAACATCGTCTTTGAAAAGTGACGTTTCAAAAACGTCGTTTTTTTACTTCACAGAAAACGTCGTTTTTTTCATCACAAAAAATTATCGTGTGTACGCGGCATTAGTGCTAATCCCTCAGCCAGCAGTCAAATTCAAACTTTCATTTTTTCAACCATCTTTTTCCAGGTTAGTTTTAAATCTAATTGGTCACTTTGTGAAGTGTTGAAGAGTCTGAGCAGGGCATTAATGCTTTGCTAATGCTGGCAACTTAGAACGAGTTTCCCACAGTTACTGGGCACACGGTATTTGGCTCTGCAATGGTGAAATCCGCAATTACTGCTAACAGATATATCTGCTGCTGCTGAAAACACCATTTCATACTTGGCATAGTCGCAGTAGCTCTGGATCCAGTAATGGCTCAAGAATTGAATGCTGGTTTTTCTATCAAGGGCTAAATTTCTCATGTGACACAGGTTGGAAAAAAATATTTGACGCACTACTCTCATTTTTTTTTTTTTTTTTTGCATTTTAACTGTATAAAGTCTTCTATTTTAAATTGGCTGACTGGAGGAACCATAACTTCCAGCAGGGGACACGCTATCTGACACACCCAAAAGTGTTGGATAATACTCAGTGGCGGCTGGTGCTCAAATTTTTTTTGGGGGGTGCAAACAAACTGTAAAAAAAACAAAACAACAACAAGCACAGCCACTGTGCCCAAAAATTGCCCCCACTGTGCTATCAAACGCAGCTACTGTGCCCATCAATTGCCGCCACTGTGCCCAAAAATTGCCCCCACTGTGCTATCAAACGCAGCTACTGTGCCCATCAATTGCCGCCACTGTGCCCATCAATTGCCGCCACTGTGCCCCATCAATTTCCACCACTCTGCCCCATCAATTGCCGCCACTGTGCCCCATCAATTTCCGCCACTGTGCCCCATTAATTTCCGCCACTGTGCCCCATCAATTTCCACCACTGTGCCCCATCAATTTCCGCCACTGTGCCCCATCAATTGCCGCCACTGTGCCCCATCAATTGCCGCCACTGTGCCCCATCAATTGCCGCCACTGTGCCCCATCAATTGCCGCCACTGTGCCCCATCAATTGCCGCCACTGTGCCCCATCAATTGCTACCAGTGTGCCCCATTATTTGCCGCCAGTGTGCCCCATCAATTGCTGGCACTGCACTTACCTGTCTCTGCACTGTCCTCCACGCTCCAAGTCCTCATGTCTTTTCCCGTCCTCTTCCCATCCTCTGCCCCATGATTGGACGCCTGGCGTTTAATCACAGCGCCTGTTAATTCAGCCAATCAGATGACAGGGTAAGCAGACCCGAGCATCCTGATCAGCTGAGAGGTGGGTCAGTGTTAAGTTAGCGAATACATTGCTTCCCTAACACAACACTGAGTAAACGGCGATTGCACAACATGTTTACCAATTTGGAAGCCTATTAGCACCCATGGCTCTAATCAGGACACCCATTAGAGCCGACGGCTCAAATTAGGCGCTTCAAAAAAACAAACACTTCTGTAATTTTGGCGAGTTGGATTTTAAATAAGGGACTTTTTTTTTTTTTTTTTAATAACAGACTTGTTTTTTAATAACAGACATCTGGTCTGTTATTAAAAAAACACGTCTGTTAATAAAAAATAAAAAAAATCCAAAAAAAGTCCCTTATTTAAAATCCAACTCACCAAAAAAAGTCTAATGACCCGCCGCATACAACCAACTCCTGATGGTAACACTAGCTGTACAGTGCCTTGAAACTCTCCACATTTTCTCATGTTACAGCCACAAACGTAAAAGGATTTTATTGGGTCTTTATGTGATAGATCAACACAAAGTGGCACATAATTGTGAAGTGGAAGGAAAATGATAAATGGTTTTCAGAATTCTTTACAAATAAATTTGTGAAAAGTGTGGGGGGCATTTGTATGGCGCCCCCCGGAGTCAATACTTTGTAGAAGCTCCTTTCACTGCAATTACAGCTGCAAGTCTTTTTGGGGGTGTCTCTACCAGCTTTGCACATCTAAAGAGGGACATTTTTTGACCATTCTTCTTTGCAAAATACGATAGCTCAAGCAGGGCTCAAAATTTCAAGTCTTGAGCCACTAGCCAGGCCTCAAAGGTTACCCCACCCAACCCCTACCCTGCTCCGCCCCTAATTCTGCCGCTAATCACGCCCTTATAAATTATCTCATGAAATTACACTTAAATGTTTATGCAGAATTAAGTTACAAAAATAAATATTAACAACAATGTTATCAGTTCCCCTCAGCACAGCCTCACCTGTGACCATCAATGCAGCCTCATCGTGCCCACCATTGCAGCCTCACCATGCCCACCATTGCAGACTCATTGTGCCCCACATTGCAGACTCATTGTGCCCCACATTGCAGACTCATTGTGCCCCACATTGCAGACTCATTGTGCCCGACATTGCAGACTCATTGTGCCCCACATTGCAGACTCAATGTGCCCCACATTGCAGACTCACTGTGCCCCACATTGCAGACTCACTGTGCCCCACATTGCAGACTCACTGTGCCCCACATTGCAGACTCACTGTGCCCCACATTGCAGCTTCATTGTGCCCCACATTGCAGCTTCATTGTGCCCCACATTGCAGCTTCATTGTGCCCGCCATTGCGGACTCATTGTGCCGTCATTTCAGACTCATTGTGCCCGCCATTGCGGACTCATTGTGCCCGCCATTGCGGACTCATTGTGCCGCCATTGCGGGCGCATTGTGCCCCACATTGCAGCCTCATTGTGCCCCACATTGCAGCCTCATTGTGCCCCACATTGCAGCCTCATTGTGCCCCACATTGCAGCCTCATTGTGCCCCCATTACCGACTCATTGTGCCCCCATTACCGACTCATTGTGCCCCCATTACCGTCTCATTGTGCCCCCATTGCTGACCCATTGTTCCCCCATTGCTGACCCATTGCTGACCCATTGTGCCCCCATTGCTGACTTATTGTGCCCCCATTGCTGACTCATTGTACCCCTATTGCAGACTCACCATGCTCCCATTGGTGGCCAGATCATGACAGGATGAAGAGGAGAGCCGCAGGATCGCAGAGTGGTATAGCCCTTACATTGAAATTTCCTCCACTTTTCTTGCTCACACAGCCCCGCCTCCTCCTGACCCCGCGCCTGTGATAGACAACACATCCCAGCATTGGACCCGCATTCTGTCTATCACAGGTGCAGGGTCAGGAGTTGGCAGGGCTGTGTGAGCGAGCAGCAGAGGAAATTTCAATGTAAGTTCTAATAGCGGGATCGCTCTGCGATCCAGCAGCTCTCCTCTTCATCCTGTCTTAATCTGGCCTGCAATGGGGGCACACTGAGTCTGCAATGGGGGCACACTGAGTCTGCAATGGGGGCACACTGAGTCTGCAATGGGGGCACACTGAGTCTGCAATGGGGGCACACTGAGTCTGCAATGGGGGCACACTGAGTCTGAAATGGGGGCACAATGAGTCTGCAATGGGGGCACAATGAGTCTGCAATGGGGGCACAATGAGTCTGCAATGGGGGCACAATCCCGCGGCTCTCCTCTTCTGCTGTGCTCTCTGCCATCAGGGCAATCGCTTGGAGAACAGCTCCCGATCAACCCCACTCGATGGTGGTGCTCCCCCCCACTCCCAGACAGCCCAACTCCTTGCCAGGCCTCAGTTTCCACTCGCAAAATGAAAGTAGACGAGTGGAAAATTTGAGGTCTGGCTAAAGCTCTGTCAGATTGGATGGGGAGTGTCCATGAACAGCAATTTTCAAGTCTTGTCACAAATTCTCAGTTGGATTCAGGTCTGGACTTTGACTGGGCCATTCTAATACATGAATATGCTTTGATCTAAACCATTTCATTGTAGCTCTGGCTGTATGTTTAGAGTTGTTGTTCTGCTGGAAGGTGAACCTCCGTCCCAGTCTCAAGTCTTTTGCAGACTCTAACAGGTTTTCTTCTGATTGTCCTGTATTTGGCTCCATCCATCTTCCCATCAACTCTGACCAGCTTCCCTGTCCCTGCTAAAGAAAAGCATCCCCACAACATGATGATGATGCCACCACCGTGTTTCACGGTGGGGATGGTGTGTTCAGGGCGATGTGCAGTGTTAGTTTTCCTGCCACACATAGCAGTTTGCTTTTAGGCCAAAAAGTTCAATTTTGGTCTCATCTGACCAGAGCACCTTCTTCCACATGTTTGCTGTGTCCTCCACATGTCTTCTCACAAACTGCAAACGGGACTTTTTATCGCTTTCTTTCAACAATGGCTTTTTTCTCTCCACTCTAACATAAAGGCCAGATTTGTGGACAAATTCTCCCCCCTGAGCTGTGGATCTCTGCAACTCCTCCAGAGTTACCATGGGCCTCTTGGCTGCTTCTGTGAGATGTTCAAATCTTTGGATATTTTTTTTTTTATAATCTTACCCTGCTTTAAATTGTTCTACAACTTTTTCCCTGATCTTTCTGGTGTATTCCTTGGTCTTTGTAATGCTGTTTTTTCCTCTAAGGTTTGCTAACAAACCTCTGAGGGCTTCACAGAACAGCTGTATTTATACTGAGATAGATTAAAATACACACAGGTGGTCTATATTTACAAATTGGGTGGCTTCTGAATGAAATTGGCTCCACTATATTTTAGTTAGAGGTATCAGAGTAAAGGGGGCTGAATACAAATGCACCCCACACTTTTCACATAGTTGTCAAAAAAATTGAAAACCATTTATCATTTTCCCTTCACTTCACAATTATGTGCCACTTTGTGTTGGTCTCTCACATGAAATCCCAATAAAATACATTTACTTTTTTGGTTGTAACCTGACAAAATGTGGAAAATGTCAATGGGTATGAATAGTTTTTCAAGGCACTGCATACCAGCTTCCCAAGCTGTCATTGGCTATGTAAGGGAAGGGGTGGAGATAGGTAAGTGACATCTACAGTATACTCAAACATAGCCATTTGCCCAAAATTTCAGTCTCTTTTGGCTTTAAAAGGACCACAGGGGTGATAAAAAAAAAAAATGTACCATCCTATACTGATTACCGATTGGCATAGGAGGGGGGTTGCTTATGTAACAGAGGTGCTGAGTGCCAGGCTAGGAGCAGATAACAGGTAACAGTTCAGGTGTGCTGATTATGCAAACAGTTCAAGAACAAGAGCACATACCATGAGCAGGTCTAAGCAGAGCAGGTCAGATGGGACTTGTAGTTCACCTCTGCAGATGAGGGTGGATGTTAGCTGGTGCTTGTAGTCCACCGCTGCAGATGGATGTCGGCTGGCGCTTGTAGTTCACCGCTGCAGATGGATGTCGGCTGGTGCTTGTAGTTCACCGCTGCAGATGGATGTCGGCTGGTGCTTGTAGTTCACTGCTGAAGATGGATGTCGGCTGGCGCTTGTAGTTCACCGCTGCAGATGGATGTCGGCTGGTGCTTGTAGTTCACTCCTGCAGAGGGG
Source organism: Rana kukunoris (assembly GCA_029574335.1). Taxonomy (NCBI): domain Eukaryota; kingdom Metazoa; phylum Chordata; class Amphibia; order Anura; family Ranidae; genus Rana; species Rana kukunoris. The sequence continues at coordinate 37,162,249 of CM056056.1, forward strand.
ATGTCGGCTGGTGCTTGTAGTTCACTCCTGCAGAGGGGATGTCGGCTGGTGCTTGTAGTTCACTGCTGAAGATGGATGTCGGCTGGCGCTTGTAGTTCACCGCTGCAGATGGATGTTGGCTGGTGCTTGTAGTTCACCACTGCAGATGGATGTCGGCTGGTGCTTGTAGTTCACCGCTGCAGATGGATGTTGGCTGGTGCTTGTAGTTCACCGCTGCAGATTGATGTTGGCTGGCGCTTGTAGTGCACTGCTGCAGATGAAGGTACTACAGTAGAATCGGGCAAAGCGTAGTCTAGGCAATCTGGGTCACACACAGGTAGATCAGAGTCCAAACAGTACGGAAAAAGAAGCAAGCAAGCAGGGTCAATCGAGCCGGGTCATACACGAAATACACAGAGCAGATTCAATCAGTGGCACACAAAGGTAACTATCACGAGCACTGATTGGATGATGATACAGGTGATTTAAAGGTGAGCTGACCAATCACTGTTGTTTCCCAGGCAAAGGCTGTGTCAGGTGAGTTGTGCTGGGTCCTAAAAGGATCTTAGTACTGACCCCTTTATTAGCACTCATAGGGGAACCAGTGTAATGCCTTGTACGCACGAGAGCGGAATTTCCGACGAAAAAAGTCGGAAGATTTTCATCGGATATTCTGTCCGCGTGTATTCCCCATCAGACTTTTTCCGTCGGAAATTCTGACGGAATTAGATAGAGAACATATTATCAATTTTTCCGTCTAAATTTTTGTTCGTCTGGATGCAATTCCGACAGACTAAAAAAAACACGCATGCTCAAAATCAAGTCGACGCATTCTCGGAAGCGTTAAACTTGTTTTTTCTCGGCTCGTCGTAGTGTTGTACGTCACCGCGTTCTTGACAGTCGGAATTTGGTGTGACCGTGTGTATGCAAGTCAGCTTGAGCGGAATACTTTCGAAACTCCTTTGGAAAAACCGCCAGAGTTTATTCCGATGGGAAAACCGGTCGTGTGTACTGGGCATTAGGGCTCACTAGGAAATCCAACTCAGTCCTCAATTTGGGTTTCCAAACCATTAGCGCAAAACCGTTGGCTAGCATTATTTTTTACAAGGGCTGAACCTTCTCAATGACTCAATAAAATACCGAAGATTTGTGCAGTCTACAGTATGTACGGAGAATGTTCTTTTTCTATGATGTGAACTCTCGCGTCTACATTTACAATCTGGAAGCCATTTATTAGAACATGGGACTAATTAATTCAAGTTTAGCAGAGCATACCAGTAATGTTCTGTCTCTGCTTCCAAAGCTCAGTCATATTTCTCCGCTCCCGAGTCTGGCACTTCCCAGCTCTAATTAATAATGTTTCAGCCCAGATGATCTTTTTGTTTTATTCTGCACTGTTCCACTTATTGTCACTGATTAACATGTTCTAGGCTGGGCTACACAGACACAGAAAAGCAGGCTGTGGAGTGGCGAGAGCAGCTAGGCAAGAAACAGAATAATTCCTCAAGGTGAATTGGGTCATAAAGAACCTTTCAGGACTAGGGGAGCTGCTATTGCTGACTTGTGTTTGAAAGTGCAAACTCTTTGCTGCCATGCTCTTCCAACGTTCAAATGTATCTAAAGTAGGGTTGGCATTCACCCGGACAGTTCAGGTTTGGAATCATGCCTCCGGGTTTCAGACTGCCTAAAACCCAGGCACATTATTCAGACCGGACTATGGCTTACCAGTAGGGTTGCTGGCTGCAGTTGTCCAAGCCAAGAGTGTCTGTTACACTCTTTCATGCTGCCCAAAGCCAACACTATGGCGGCGTACACAAGACCGAGTTTCTCGGCAGAATCCAGCGAAAACCTCAATGGGAGACGTATTCTGCCGAGGAATCCGGTCGTGTGTACACTTTTCGCCGAGCAACCCGTCGACCAACTCGTCGAGCCAAAAAGAGAGCAAGTTCTCTATTTCCTCGTTGTTCAATGGGAAAATTTGGCTCGACAAGCTTTTTGACTGCCGAACTAAGAATTCGACGGGCGGAACGATGTGTTTCGCCCGACGAGTTTCTCGGTCGTGTGTACGCCGCCTAACAATCCCCCCCAAACACATATACAGACTGGAGAGGAGAGAGAGCTTGGTCTGCACCTCTTCCTTCTGCCCCTACACCTCTGTGTCTATCAACAGTCCAATCCCAGTGCTGTGCTTCAGAAAAGGAAAGGTGGGGCTGAAGATTATACATCTGGATGAGAGGTGTGGAGTACCAAGGGCTGAGTGAGCTCACCAGCCATCCCTGTCTGTGACTGAAGTGTCCCCCCTTCTCTCTCCTGCCTCTAAATGAGTACACTAAGGTCAATTAAGGTTCTTGGAGCACCCCTTACACCAGAATCCACAGTGTTTTCCCTTAAATCAGGGTTCTCAGAGCACCCCTTACATCAGAGTTTCCCTGTACACCAGAAGCCACAGTGTTCTCCCTTAAATCAGGGTTCTCATGGCACTACTTAAATTACATTTCCCCTTTACACCAAAATCCACAGTGTCCCCCTTTAAATCAGGGTTCTCAGAGCACCCCTTACACCAGAGTTCCACTTTACACCAGAATCCACAGTGTCCCCCCTCTTAAATCAGGGTTATCAGAGCACCCCTTACACCAGAGTTCCCCTTTACACCAGAAGCCACAGGGTTCTCCCATAAATCAGGGTTCTCTGGGCACCCCTTACATCAGATTTCCCCTTTACACCAGAATCCACAGTGTTCCCCCTTAAATCAGGGCTCTCAGAGCACCCCTTACATCAGAGTTCCCCTTTACACCAGAAGCCACAGTTTTCCCCCTTAAATCAGGGTTCCCAGAGCACCCCTTACATCAGAGTTCCCCTTTACACCAGAATCCACAGTGTTCCCCCTTAAATCAGGGCTCTCAGAGCACCCCTTACATCAGAGTTCCCCTTTACACCAGAAGCCACAGTGTTCTCCCTTAAATCAGGGTTCTCTGGGCACCCCTTACATCAGATTTCCCCTTTACACCAGAATCCACAGTGTTCCCCCTTAAATCAGGGCTCTCAGAGCACCCCTTACATCAGAGTTCCCCTTTATACAAGAAGACACAGTTTCCCCCCTTAAATCAGGGTTCCCAGAGCACCCCTTACATCAGAGTTCCCCTTTACACCAGAATCCACAGTGTTCTCCCTTAAATCAGGGTTCTCTGGGCACCCCTTACATCAGATTTCCCCTTTACACCAGAATCCACAGTGTTCCCCCTTAAATCAGGGCTCTCAGAGCACCCCTTACATCAGAGTTCCCCTTTATACAAGAAGCCACAGTTTTCCCCCTTAAATCAGGGTTCCCAGAGCACCCCTTACATCAGTTTCCCTTTACACCAGAATCCAGTGTCCCCCTTTAAATCAGGGTTCTCAAAGCACCCCTTACACCAGAGTTCCTCTTTACAGCAGAATCCACAGTGTCCCCCCCTTAAATCAGGGTTCTCAGAGAATCCCTTACATCAGAGTTCCCCTTTTACACCAGAATCCACAGTGTCCCCCCTTAAAGCGGAGTTCCACCCTTAAAACCACTTGGTTTCATCCCATCCAGCATAGCTGGTCCTAGTTCGGGTTTTTTCGGAGGGCGTGACGTGGCTATATACGGCGCCTGCGCAGTCAGCTCCTGGGTCTGTGCGCAGGCGCCGAGAAGAGCCGAACGCTAATCGGCTGTTTCCGGAAGGCGTGACGCCTTATATCGGCGACATACCGCGGTGCGCACAAAATTAAATGATTTATTATATAGTAAGTACATGCATAATTACATGCATTAAAAAAAAAAAAACAGCATACTGGCGCTGACGCCAGTATGCTGGATCGGATGAAACCAAGTGGTTTTAAGGGTGGAACTCCGCTTTAAATCAGGGTTCTCAGAGCACCCCTTACATCAGAGTTCCCCTTTACACCAGAAGCCACAGTGTTCCCCCTTAACCACTTAAGCCCCGGACCATTTTGCAGGTCAAAGACCAGGCCACTTTTTGCGGGTCGGCACTGCGTCGCTTTAACTGACAATTGCGCGGTCGTGGGATGTGGCTCCCAAACAAAATTGGCGTTTTTTTCCCCACAAATAGAGCTTTCTTTTGGTGGTATTTGATCACCTCTGTAGTTTTTATTTTTTGCGCTATAAATAAAAATAGAGTGACAATTTTGAAAGAAATGCAATATTTTTTAGTTTTTGCTATAATAAATATCCCCCCAAAAATATATATAAAAAAATGTTTCCTCAGTTCAGGCCGATACGTATTCTACATGTTTTTGGTAAAAAAAATTACAACAAGCGTATATTAATTGGTTTGAGCAAAAGTTATAGGGCCAGATTCAGGTACATCTGCGCATTATTGGACCGGCGTAGCGCACCACCTTTACATTAGACTTGCGCAATGTAGCCGCGTAATCACCCTATTCTCGTAGCTTTTGCGCAGAAAATTGCGCATGCGTAACGTTATTTCAGAGGCGTAAGGCGGAGTAATACAAATTGGGAAGGACGTGGGCGTGTTACATTGAAATGAGCCGTGACCCCATGCAAATGAAGGGCCGGCCGGCTCGCGCATGCGCGCTTGAAGCAGACCATGGTCAGCGCCTCTGTGCGCATGCTCACAACTCGGGAACGGCGCAATCAGTGAAATTGGAAATGGACTAGGGCAACTTAGTGAACTACGCAAACAGCATAAATAGACAGACACAAATGCACTTCCTTTGCAAAAGTACATCCCTTTGTATCCCTCCCTATACAGCAAGGTGCTTTTGTTTATTAGCGTTTGTTTGTTTGTGACGTGTCTTTGAGATATTTGGGCACTGTTTTGCAGAGAGATTTTTGTCTTTTATGTGTTTTCTTGGTTGTTATTTTGTTTAAAATTTATTTTTGCTGGGCATTTTTTATTTTTGCTCGTCATTTATTTAATTTGGGAATGTGGGGGTGATATTCCTGCGGGAAAAGGGGTGTCACCCTCATTTGTGGTGAAGTGATCACCAGGTCTGTGTGAATGGTGTATGAATGTACAGTGACATAATTGGAGCCTTGGCGTGGCGTTGCTGCTCACAAGTCCAGCATGGTGGACTGGTGCCAATTCAATGTGATGAGGATGTGATGTGTCTGTGCTAGGGACCACAGTGGTGTGCATGCATGCATTCTCATTGTGCCATGATTAATGTGTGTGTTTAACGTGCAAAGATGCATATGTGAGCTGGCATGAGATGGGGTCATGAGATGGGGTCATGAGATGGGGTCCCAGTGCATATGCAGAGTCACCTTGAAGGGAAAAGACAGGAGGATGTTAGTAGTGCATGTGCCCCTTGTGATGTGTGCATCATGGGGGGGGACAGTCATGCCTGCCACCCATGTCACTCACCAACCAGCCAGCTGTCCCCATACATGTTCTGTTCGAAATCTGTGGGGATGGGGCTAGGATTGTATATGTAGCTGTCATGGGTGTCATGGGTGGCGTCATGTGTTGGGCTGGTGATATCCTCCTGCAGGGTTGTGGTTAATTCCAGGATGACATGAGGGGTGAATCTGAAGATGCGAGACACCTCAGAATCTCTCATGCCATAGATGTCTATGCGTGTGTGATATATCCTCTCCCGTGAAGAGTGAAGAGTTAGAGTCGGTTCACACTGGGGCGACACGACTTCCAGCACGACTTTCAGAAGCAACTTCAACACGACTTGAGCATGAACCACAGGGCGATCTGGGGCGATTTACCACACGACTTGAAGTCCTTTTCAGGTCAGGAGACATTCCAGTGGCCAATAAAACAACAATCAGCTCTGGGAGAGGGAGGGGGAGGGAGAGGTTTGCCTGATAAATGTATGTTATCTTGCTGAAAGGTCGCTTCAATTAAAACAGTGATCAGACTTGGAAGCGACTTCCATTGAAATCAATGGGTACAAATCACCTAGAAGTCTGATTGAAGTAGTACAGGAACCTCTTCTGAAGTCGGAGCGACATGAGTAGTGTGTATTAACACCGCTCCCATTCACTTACATTGCTTTTCTGGACAGCGCGACTTGGGACCACTTGAGACGACTTCAAGTCTGATCCCAAGTCGCCCCAGTGTGAACCGACTCTGAGGGGCTTGTATCAGATAAGAATATTGTATTAGATTAGATTAAATTGTAAAGTTTAGATAAGCAAATAAAAAAATAAAAAAAACATCTCCCGTGCCTTTCCTCAGTGCCCTCCTCAGTGCCCTCCTCAGTGCCCTCATCCTTGTTTGTTCATCTAAAGTCAGTAGTATAGCTATGCGCGACGATGCCCCTGGCATGTTGGCATACAGATTGTTGTGCAACACGTGTGACTGCTGAGCTCCTCACTAACAGTGTTGCTTTATCTAACATGTAGACTTTTTTTCTCTTTTTAGACCAGCTTTTATATGGTCTAATTTTAGACAGGACATTTTGCTGTTGCGCACACTGCGTAGCCTGCGCTGCCCCAACGTTCTTTTGTGGATCCCCGTAAGTCCCTCATTAGCATATTTGACTAGCAAATCAATGGTCTGTCTAGCGCACTTTTGCGCGGACGGATGCGCCTGTCTAACGAAATTACGCTGGACAAAAAAAAGTAGATTTTTTGCGTATCTCGTTCTGGGGATGCCGTGCATCGAAACGCACGCGCACATTTAGACTTACGCCGCGCATCTCCTGTTGCGCAGGCGTAATCGCTCTGTGAATCTGGGCCATAGCGTTTACAAAATAGTGGATAGATCTATAGCATTTTTATTAATATTTTTTTTTACTAGTAATGGCGGCAAGCAGCAATTTTTATTGTGACTGCGACTTTATATCGGACACATCGGACACTTTTGACACATTTTTGGGATCATTGTCATTTTTACAGCGATCAGTGCAATAAAAATGTACTGGTTACTGTGAAAATGACACTGGCAGTAAAGGGGTTAACCACTAGGTGCCGCTGCAGGGGTTAAGTCAGTACTAGGGAGTGTTTCTTACTGTTAGGGGGCGTGGCTACATGTGACACGTCACTGATGCCCGTTCCCGATCACGTGGGAACAGCCATCAGTGACAGTCTCAGTAGGCAGAATAGGGGAATGCCTTGTTTACAAATGTATCCCCCGGTTCTGCCTTTGCCGACTGCATTGGCGGGACTCCCGGGGACTCCCGGGCAGCTGGTCGGAAAGCAGTTAACATTGTGCACGTTTGTGGAACAGCGCCAAACTACGGTACTTAAAAATCTTCATAGGTGACGTCTTAATTTTTTCTACAGGTTACCTGTTTAGAGTTATAGGGCCAGATTCAGGTAGATGGGAGCATCTTTGCTCTGGAGTAACGCTTCTCATTTACGTTACTCTGCCGAAATTTTAGGAGCAAGTGCTGTTATTCATGAAGCACTTGCTCCTAAAGTTGCGGCAGCGCATCGCAAATGAGCTGGCGGAATTCAAATTGGGCGGGTACGGGGCGTGTATTATTTAAACTAAGCACGATCCCGCAGCGAACGTACTGCGCATGCGTCGAGTGTCAATGCATCCCAGTGCGCATGCTCCAAATTCTGTCAGTGAACGTCAATGACGTCACATCCCCATTCATGAACGTTTTACGCAAGCGACGCAAATTTTTTTTTTTCCGACGCGATGACGACGGCTATACTTAACATAGGATACTCCACTAGGGGGCTGCTTTATCTTTACGCCGCGTATCGCTTACGGAAACGTCAGAAAGTCACTGCGTCGCGCCCGAATACGATCGTGAATTGCCGATTCCCGCTGATTAACATATTTTTTCAGCGTAAATCAGCGGGAACGCCCCCGGCGCCATTTTTAAATTAAAGTTGCGATGCGATGGTGAAATTCAATTGCGCCGATCGCATCGGAACTCCAACCCGGCGTTTTTTGTTTTCTGGTTACAGAAAACAGAAACGCCGGCTTAAAGTGACAGTAATGCCGCGTACACACGGTCGTTTTTTGCGATGAAAAAAAAAAAGACGTTTTTTGTGAAGTAAAAAACTACGTTTTTGAAACGTCACTTTCAAAGACGATGTTGCATACACACCATCGTTTTTTCACAAAAAGCGAGGTTACGTTCACCACACTTTTCCATTGAAGCTCGCTTCATAACTAGCTTCTGGGCATGCGCGGGTTGAAAAACGTCGTTTTAAACAACGTTTTTGCTACACACGGTGACTTTTTGTGAAACAAAAAACGACGTTTTGAAAAACGACACAAAAAATTCAAGCATGTTGGAATTTTTTTTTGATCGTTTTTTTGAAGACAAAAAACGACGTTTTGCCCACACACCATCAATTTAAACCTGAATCTGGCCCATAGAGGAGATCTGGCACTAGAATTATTGCTCTCGCTATACCGTTTGCAGCGATACCTCAGGGGTGTGGTACGAACACCATTTACATGTGTGGGCGCAACTTACATATGCGTTCGCTTCTGTGTGCCAGTACGAGGGGATGGGCAATTTCATATATTTTTTAAAAAAATTGTATTTTTTTTTTTTATTCTTATTTTGTCCCCTAAAAAAATAAACAATATTTAATCACTTTTAAGTAAGACCACATACACACTATACAACTTTTGTTGTCCGGATTTACCAAAACCATGTAGTGCAAGGGCCTGCCTGATTGCATACAAATTGAAACTCTAATGCTGCGTACACACGATAATTTTTCAGCATAAAAAAAAAAAAAAACGTTATCATTAAAACGGCCACGTACAACACGTACGACGGCACTATAAAGGGGAAGTTCCATTCAGATGACGCCACCCTTTGGGCTGCTTTAGCTGATTCCTTGTTATTAAAAGACAATTCACGCTTTTCTGTCTGTTACAGCGTGATGAATGTGCTTACTCCATTATGAACAGTAGCTTTACCAGAACGAGCGCTCCCATCTCACAACTTGCTTCTGAGCATGCGCAGGTTTTTAACGTTGTTTTAGCCCACACACACACGATAATTTTTTACAACCCGAAAAATGACATCATTTAAAACGTCGTTAAAAAATGTAGCATGTTCAAATAAAATAAAAAAAATGTTGTTTTTCAGAACCCAAAAAATTATGTAAAACCCACACACTATTCTCTGTTAAAAAAAAAAAAAAAAACACACACTATCATCTATGATCCTGTGTACGCAGCATTAAGGTTTGACCTCCTATTAAATGGTTCTGGTAAACTTGAAGGAAAAAATCTACAGAAAATTGTATAGTGTATATCCAGCTTTGGGGCTCTTTCAAACGGAGCGGATCCGTATTGATCCGCTCCGTTAGCCCGTTTGCTCAGCGGGGATTGATCCGTAAAATCCCAGCTGAGCTGTCGGCTGACAGGGCGGTCCCTGCACACTGTCTTATCTCCGCTCTCCCCTATGGGGAATTGGATGAATACAGACCGTGTGTCCGTATTCATCCAATCCGATCCGCCAGACGGAAGAAAAATAGGATTTTCTTCCGTCCGAAAAACCGGATCTTAACAGAGGCGGATGTTTACGGACGTTAGCGGATGCAGATCCTCTAACGTCCGCGCTCCCAAAGGGATACATTGTGAGTCCGTAAACTGACTTATGAAAAGCAGACCGTTCGTCCGCTCGTGTGAAAGGGCCCTTACACCCTGTTACAAATTATTATGCAAATTCTATTTCAGTGTCACAAAGAATGAATATTTGGTTTTCCAGTTTAACTCATGGATGGCATTGTGTTTTAGGGCTCTTTTGATCACTGAAAACAATCTCGGACCCCTGTGATAATTAGATTGCCAGGTGAGCCCAATTAAAAGGAAAACTACTAAAGGAGGGTGTTCCACATTATTAAGCAGAGCACCATTTTCAAGCAATAAGGGGAAGAAAAAGGATCTCTCTGCTCCCGAAAAGAGTGAAATAGTTCAATGCTTTGGACGAGGTATGAAAACATTCGATATTTCATGAAAACTTAAGCGTGATCATCGCACTATTAAGAGATTTGTTGCTGATTCAGATCACAGTTTCGTGCAGATAAAGGCACATTGAGGAAGATTTCTGTCAGATCCATGCATTGTATCTAGAGAGCAGCTGCTAAAACACCATTACACAGCAGCAAACAGATATTTGAAGCTGCTGGTGCCTCTGGAGTCCCACAGACATAAAGGTGGAGAGTCCTCCAGAGTCTTGCAACTGTGCATAAACCTTCCATTTGGCCACCACTAACCAATGCTCACAAGCAGAAATGGCTTCATTGGGCAGAAAAATACATGAAAACTAATTTTTAAACAGTCCTGTTCACTGATGAGTGCCGTGCAACCCCGGATGGTCCATATGGATGGAGTAGTGAATGGTTGGTGGATGGCCACCCTATTCCAACAATGGCTGCTAGTTTAGCAAGGCGGTGGTGGAGTCATGTTTTAGGCCGGAACCATAGGAAGAGTGATGGTCGACCCCTTTAGGGTCCCCAAAGGTGTAAAGATGACCTCTGCAAAGTATGTGGAGTTCCTTCCTTCCCTGGTACAGAAGGAAGAGCAATGCTTTCCATGATAAAATCATCTTCATGCCTGACAATGCACCATCTCATGCTGCAAAGAATACCTCTGCATCAATGGCTGCTATGGGGATAAAAGGAGAGAAAGTCATGGTGTGGCCTCCATCCTCCCCTGACCTCGATCCTCAAGCAAAAGATCTATGAGGGTGGGAGGCAATTTACATCCAAACAGCAGCTCTGGGAGGTGATTCTGACATCTTGCAAACAAATTCAAGCAGAAACTGTCCAAAAACTCCCAAGTTCAATGGATACAAGACCACACAAGCTGCAATCAAATAAGGGGTCCTATGTTATAATGTAACGTGACCTGTTCAAGTGTTTAAAAAGCTAAAATGTTGTTCAAAGTTTGATTGAAATAGCTTTTGATTTCAGTAAATATGCTGCAAACACAAAAAATTAAAATTTTCAGTTCTTTACAACCTATAAAGTGTTTTGAAACTTATGCCGCGTACACACGGTCGTTTTTTGCGATGAAAAAAAACGTTGTTTTTTAAAACGTCATTTAACCACTTAAGGACCGCCTACTGCACATTTACGTCGGCAGAATGGCACGGCTGGGCACATCAACGTATATATACGTTGGTTTTAGTACCCAGCCGTGGGTCACGGGCGCGCGGGCGCGCGCCCGCGACCCGGTCCGAAGCTCCAGGACCGGGACCGCGGGATTCGCGGACCCGATCGCCGCTGGAGTGCGGCGATCCGTCCCTGGAGCGGAAGAACGGGGAGAGCCGTGTGTACACACGGTTTCCCCGTGTTTCTCTGTGGCCGTAGCATCGATCGCCTCATCCCTGTAATAGGGGGACGCGATCGATGACGTCACACCTACAGCCACACCCCCCTACAGTTGTAAACACACACATTAGGTCACACATCCCCTACAGCGCCACCTGTGGTTAACTCCCAAACTGCAACTGTCATTTCCACAGTAAACAATGCAATTTAAATGCATTTTTTGCTGTGAAAATGACAATTGTCCCAAAAATGTGTCAAAATTGTCCGAAGTGTCCGCCATAATGTCGCAGTCACGAAAAAAAAATCGCTGATCGCCGCTATTAGTAGTAAAAAAATTTTTTTTTATAAAAATGCAATAAAACTATCCCTTATTTTGTAAACGCTATAAATTTTGCGAAAACCAACCGATAAACGCTTATTGTGGCCGGAGCATCGATCGCGTCATCCCTGTAATAGGGGGACGCGATCGATGACGTCACACCTACAGCCACACCCCCCTACAGTTGTAAACACACACATTAGGGCACACATTCCCTACAGCGCCACCTGTGGTTAACTCCCAAACTGCAACTGTCATTTCCACAGTAAACAATGCAATTTAAATGCATTTTTTGCTGTGAAAATGACAATTGTCCCAAAAATGTGTCAAAATTGTCCGCCATATTGTCGCAGTCACGAAAAAAATCGCTGATCGCCGCAATTAGTAGTAAAAAAAAAATTATTAATAAAAATGCAATTTGCGAAAACCAACCGATAAACGCTTATTGCGATTTTTTTTACCAAAAATATGTAGAAGAATACGTATCGGCCTAAACTGAGGAAAAAAAATGTTTTTTTATATATTTTTGGGGGATATTTATTATAGCAAAAAGTAAAAAATATTGCATTTTTTTTTAAATTGTCGCTCTATTTTTGTTTATAGCGCAAAAAATAAAAACCGCAGAGGTGATCAAATACCACCAAAAGAAAGCTCTATTTGTGGGAAAAAAAGGACGCAAATTTTGTTTGGGAGCCACGTCGCACGACCGCGCAATTGTCTGTTAAAACGACACAGTGCCGAATCGCAAAAACCCCTTGGGTCATTTGCCAGCGTATTGGTCCGGGTCTTAAGTGGTTAAATTAATCGTGTGTGGGCAAAACGTCGTTTTTTGTCTTAAAAAAAACGACCAAAAAAAAATTCCAACATGCTTGAATTTTTTGTGTCGTTTTTCAAAACGTCGTTTTTTGTTTCACAAAAAGTCACCGTGTGTAGCAAAAACGTCGTTTAAAACGACGTTTTTCAACCCGCGCATGCCCAGAAGCTAGTTATGAAGCGAGCTTCAATGGAAAAGAGTGGTGAGCGTAACCTCGTTTTTTGTGAAAAAAACTATGGTGTGTATGCAACATCGTCTTTTCATCGCAAAAAACGACCGTGTGTACGCGGCATTACTGTGCGTATAAATTTGGAACAGTGCGTTGTACGTTTTTTTTATTTTGAAAAAAAAAAAAAAACCCTGTTATCATTAGGAGGTTTGTTCAATAAAATTTGAATTGTACTCTTAATAGTTGATAACATGAGAATTATGCTGACTGTTGTTTACATCAATTATTTAGGTAAATGAGAAAAATATCACTGGCATAATAATTTGGAACAGGGTGTAGATCTGAGGAGGAGGGAACACCATTCTGAATGTCTTTACGAGATTGGGATTTTATGCTGTGCCTGAGCATACATCTATTTTAATAATTTAATCAAGTCAGGGGTCAAGTCCTGGGGAAAAAAGTGTGGGAACTCCCACTCAAGATCCACTCCCCCACCAAAAAAAATGATACGATCCACTGTACCATTGTAAGCAAGTTCTTTCTAAATCCAGCGAAAACTCGTGTCAGACCGCAATGTCTCCTGGGAACAATGACAAAAGCTCCCAGAAGACATTGCGGCAGAGGAAGTGACGGAATACCCACACACTACCTGATGAATCCATATACAGGAAGCGGCTAGTAACATAAAGGATCACTAAGGTTCGCCTGCCCCTGACAGTGACTCGAGCCGGGCATCGCCGCTTAGTGAAGGATTGGCTCGGGCGGCTCGGCTGCTCTCGGCTGCTCTAGTCCTGCAAAGGGAACTGAGTTCCTGCTGTGCAAAAAGTGCAGGAACTCCGTTGCCATGCGTTCCCGCAGGACTTGAGCCCTGAATAAAAGGATCTGCAAAGGTAATGCACAAGGCTGGTGTGCCATCTGTCTTTGTTTTTCTAGGTAATCTCTTATTTCTTTGGTCGCGTACACACGACTAAATAAATCCGATCAAATCGGTCTGACAGACCGCTTTGATCGGACTTGTCTGCTGGGCTATTTTGGTTTGATTGTGTACACACGATCAAACCAAAATCCCCGCCGGCAGACAGCGTGGTGAGGTGGCGGTGACGTTGATGCCAACACGTCACTGAACCAGGAAGTAAAATACTTTCACGCATGCGTCGAATCCATTCGACGCATGTGCGGACAGATATGTCCGCTGGTTAGTGTACTAACAAGCAGACATGTCGGACGGACGGGTTCCCAGCAGACAGATTTTAAAGCATGCTTTAAAATTTGTCTGCTGGAAAAACCCGTCGGACCGTTTCCAGCAGATAAATTCAATCGTGTGTACGCGGCCTCAAAGGGTTGCTATAGAAAAAAAAAAAATGTTTTCTTTAAAATAACAAACATGTCATACTTACCTCCACTGTGCAGTTCGTTTTGTACAGAGTGGCCCGATCCACGTCTTCTGGGGTCCCTCGGTGGCTGTCTTTGGCCTTCCCTGCAAGAACTCACCACAGTCAGGCGAGAGAGCTCACATGGTGATGAGTCCTTGCAGGCATGCTCCCATGATACAGAGAGTGGCAATAGCTAGCCGCTCACTGTATCACTCGGCCCTGCCCCTTGGTGCGCCGCGTCACTGGATGTGATTGACAGCAGCGCCAGCCAATGGCTGCGCTGCTCTCAATCCATCCGCTCTAGCCAATCAGCGGCCAGGCTGAGCGGTGAAGAGGATTTCGGGACCGAGCATGGGACTTTCGAGGGGTCAGGTAAGTAAAATATTTTTTCACCTTAATGCAGAGATTGCATTAAGATGAAACATTTTTTTCTTTACAATTCTTTTAAGGCAAGGTAAATAAAGCTGAAGTAAGCCAGTCTGCACAATTGGAACAGATTAATGCTGAATATTTAGCAGTGGCGGTATCAGGAACCATACTTACCGAGGCCGAGATGCTAAGGACGGATCACCTTTGCGACCCAGCGCAGTCCGCTCTCTGGAATGGGAACAGAGGAGGGAAGGCACAAGGAGGCACCAGTACCGGAGTGGGTAGTAAGTGAGCAGGTAGATCACTGGTTACAGCTGAAGAGTAGGCAACTACTGACTGGAACTCAGAGTTCGTAGGCAAGGGCAGGAGCTGGAGACAATTCCGAGAAACAAGGCGTAAGTCAAGGGTTGGAGAAGGCAGAGAAAGTACAAAGGTACAGGCCAGGGGTCAGGGGCAGGAGACAGCAGCAATCCAGTGTACGTAAGCCAAGAGGTCCGAAGTTCCGGGTGAGAGGAGAGTTGTCAAGAAGTTCCGGGTCAAACAAGGTCACAGCAACAGGAAGAACACACAGTAGCTGATGACAAACGACCAGGAACCAGGAAGTCATGTGGTGCGTGTCATGTGACAGCCAGTCTGCAGCTGAAGGTTTCTTTGACAGCTCCCACTGACAACTTTGCTGCCATCTAGTGTTCAGAATCCAATATGTTTCTCTGACAGGCGGCTGGTGAAGTTTTAGGATGGGGGGCGCCGGATCCTGCCCTTCCTTTTTGACCCCATCCCACGTATTATAAGCCCCACCCATTATAAAATCCACCCACTCCGTACCCTGTATTCCACTTGCTTCCATCCACAGTGTCAGGAGTATACAGCTCAGCATCACAGGACAGAGTATACAGCCCCAGAATCACAGGACAGAGTATACAGCTCAGCATCACAGGACAGAGTATAAAGCTCAGCCTCACAGATCAGGGTATATAAGCCAGCATTACAGATAGGGTATATAGGTCAGAATTACAGATAGGATATATAGCCCAGCATTACAGATAGAGTATTTAGCTCAGCCTCACAGATCAGGGTTTATAGGCCAGCATTATAGATAGGGTATATATATGTCAGAATTACAGATAGAATATATAGCCCAGCATTACAGATAGTGTATATAGCCCAGCATTACAGATAGGGTATATCTCTTACAAACCTAGTTAGGACCAGTTCTTTTGAAGTTCCTTTATTCTCCTGCAACTCACTATTCATAGCTGTATACAATGGTAAATTCTAAATTAATTAGTAGAAAATATTACATTTGAAGTTGTCCTCAGTTTAGGGAGTAGAAATTACCTCTGTTTGGAGAGGCATAACACTTTCCGGAAAGTTAATCAGATTTTCTGGCTACAAATCAACACTTCAGCGTGCCCCTGAGCATCGACTTTTAATGCCAGGCTTATTATTTTACAAGCTTATTTCACAGCGCAACAAAAAATTCCAGCCCAACTTCCCAGGGCAGCTGACACAAAGAACGCGGCAGCGCTATGCGACGACTGCCTGTTTTTTATAATCCATTGCGGCGTGTGATTAATTGTACTGTTACAATGGACCGCCATTATTTTAATTTTTACAAGAGACGCTTCTTTTATGAGCGGTTGTTTAATGGTTTTATTGGAATTGACTTTTTCCTCTGTTAAAACATTTTGTGATAAACTTTCATACACTTTGGTTCTATTTGCCGTACTTCCCAGCAGTCAATTCTTTACGGTTATAAATGTGCCGAAATGGGTTATATATTCAGTGCATCCCGTCATTAAGCTTGTTCTGTTTGAACAATCATCATGTCTCTCATTGAGTTCAGACACCCCACGCATATATTATGCTTTCCCTCAATGCGTGACCCCATGAATTAGTGACTTCTATTTTTCTTTTGGATTTTCCGCTGGAGTTGTTAATGGAACTACATTAACTGGCTGATTTTGCTCTCATTAATCTGCCGGTCTATAAAAAAAAGGTCATTAAAATAATAAAGTGCTAGGATTTGAGTAAAAGACGGATTTTTTTTTTTTTAATGATCTTTCTGAGCAGCCCATCGTTAATTTATAATGGATGAACTTTTGGACATAAAGTATTTGGTAGAAAAAAATATTTAAAGATGAACTTCACATTTGTTAAAAAAACAAACAGATTCTGTATCATACAGAAAGAAGGGACATTTGGGAAAAAACACCACTATGACAAATATATATAAAAATACAAATTCAATTTTATTAAAGACACTAATAAAATACATGCAACAGTAAATGCAAAATTTGCACAGGATGATAGGACTTTCTCCATACAAGGAAAAGCTCTAGATCTCACGATTTTTTGGGATAATAATTTTTGGGGATAATACAATTTATATTTGTATATATATATATATATATATATATATATATATATATATTTCATACTGGTGCCTTTCCAAAAGTACCTTCCATAAACCTCCTTTCTGTATCTACTTACTGGAATGTGGCACCATCATGGCTACCAAGTACCAAACTGGGCATTCAGATTTTTTTTTAGATACTGTATCATTTGATAAATGACGAATCTGTAATCCAATGTGAAGTTCTAAAACGTCCTTAGGTCTAGGTTCACATCAATGCGGTTGGGGAGGTTTTCATGTACATTTTTCTGTGCGTTTTTGCATTTTTAAACCAACGTTTTTGATGCATTTTTGCATGCAGTTTGTAAGGGGTTAATGTCGTTTAGGACATTTCATTCCTGAACACAAAGGCAGCTACAAACACTCCAACCAGCCGAACAAGAAATCCCTACGTATATAATTCTCCCCCCAAGTATGAGACGAGGCTCTGTGTTGAGGGTCAAAAAGGAATGAGACGGTTGTAATGAAATTGGCACAATGACCCACATTTGGTGGACTTGTCCCAAAATTAGAATTTTTGGGGTGGAAATTAGACAAAAAAATTGAGAAATATTAAATATGGACCTCCCGGAGGACTTTTGGGTCTGTGTATTACATGGGGCCAGAATGGCAACTAAAAAATACCTGGGGACATTAATTCCAGAGTTTTTGAATGCTGCAAAGAGTCAAATTTCTGGTAATTGGCAACAATCAGAGAGACCTACATTAAGAGGGTGGTCTAACAAAATAGATGAAATATATAATATTGAATACCTAAGATATAGAGATGGGGAAATATGGGCGGATTTTGAAGAGAAATGGAAAACCTGGAAAGGATTTAAGTTTAGGATGGAATATGCAGAGATGATGGAGGCTTAAGATAACACAATATAAATGCAAGGAATAGTTCTTGTAAGAGAGAAGGGCGAAAACGTTTAACAAAGAGGATAAGAGAGAGGCCGGGGGGGGGGGGGGAGGAAGGGGAAGGGAAAAGGGAGATCGGATGGAAATTATTCTTATTTATTGTGTCAAAAAGAAAAAAAAACAGAAAAAAAACACTACAGATATAAATCACTAATATGAACTCCACATATGATGCGAAACCGAAGTAGAGACAGAACTATTGAATAAAACCATGAGTGAGTCTCTTGCTGTGGTTTAGTCTGAGGTGAAAAAAAAATAAAAAAAAATAAAAAATAAATAAACAGGAATGAGAATTTATTGAAAATAATAAAAGTCTTATTTGCAGTAAAAAGAGGTATGCATCTGCTCATATTACTCTAAAAATACACCGGTGACCAGAAAACTAATTAAAAGGAGCTAGTTAACTAATCCCTTTAAGCATCCTGGTCATTGTGATGATAAATCAGGATTTAACTAAAGGTCAGACTTGTTGTCACCGAGCTTCACACAGTAGATGATACATTATCATACATATCAACACAGAACTCCTTCATACAATTGCAGGGTTAATTAGCCCAGACAACAATGGCTTAAAGAGAAGCCACACTAGACTCATTTACATTATAGAAGACAACAGACAGACAGGTGGCTGGAGGTGATGACATTAGCATCTCCTTAGGCCTCGTACACACGATCAAATCTGTCTGCTGGAAACGGTCTGCTAGACCGTCCCAGCAGACAGATTTGATCGTGTGTACGGGCGAGCCGACGGATTTGGCCACCCGACAGATTTCAAAGCATGCTTTGAAATCTATCGGGTGGGAATCCGTCCACCCGACATGTCTGCTGGTTAGTACACTTACCAGCAGACATGTCGTCCCGCACCGCCGCCGAATGGATTCGGCGCATGCACGGAAGTGTTTTACTTCCTGGTGCGGTGACGTGGCGGCGTCAACGTCACCGCCACGTCACCGACACGTCAGCGCGCCGTCTGCTGGCGGGGATTTTGGTTTGCTCGTGTGTACACGCGAGCAAACCAAAATCCTATCAGACAGATTTGTTCAAATCGGTCGGTCCGACCGATTTGAACAAATAGATTGCCTCGTGTGTACGAGGCCTTACAGTATGTGTCCCAACATTATGAATCAGTCACTATTTCTAATATGGCATATACAGGGTTCCCAGAGTCTGTGTGTTTTGGGGGGACATGGACTTGAATCCAAAGTAACATTACTTCAATCAAGGTCCCCAGGCATACACCTCGCAAAGAGTATTGTTCCCTTAAAATCCATGGCCCATGATCGGAAAGGCAAGAGGCTAGCATTCAGTCCTCTCCAAAAGCCTCTGTCCCGCCTAGGTCTGTCAAAAGTGTGTATGCGTTTTGCTTTTTTTCTTTAAATTTCTCCCGCCCGCAATATAGGAAAATGACAGTGGGCGGGATAACCTCTCATTATGGAAAACATTATATGACGTCCCCTGAGTGTCACCAAACTCTTGTGTGCTCGTGGGTGTGCTAGGATCTCGGTGTAGAGCTAATGACGTAGCTATTTTCCCATGTGTCCTATCACAGCCGATCACATATAAATTCAGAAGTGTTGTTTATCAGCTCTCCTCGCCTCACACTGACAGAGTGTGAGGCAAGAAGAGCCAATCAGCGGCATCTCCTCGCAGGGGAGACTGTACAGGTAATCAGAGCACTTATCATCAGTGCCCTGATTACAGTGCAGCCCCAACAATGCCCAGCAAGTGACGCCAGTCTGTGCCCATCAGTGACACCAATCAGTGCTGTCTTTCAGTGCCGCCTATCAGTGCTCATTAGTGCCACATAACAGTGCCACCTATCTGTACCCATCAGTGTGGCATATTAGTACTTTCTAATCAGTGCCACCTTATCAGCACACATCAGTGAAAAATTACTTATTTCCAACATTTTCTGACAGAAACTAAGAAAAATTAAAAAAAAAAAATTAAGCAAAAAATAAAAAGACCAGCAGTGATTAAATACCACCAAAAAAAAGATTTATTTGTGTGGAAAAAATAAAACAAATTTAATTTAGTTGCAGCGTTGCATGATCGCACAATTGTCATTCAAAGTTTGACAGCGCTGAAAGCTGAAAAGTGGCCTGGGCAGGAAGGGGTCTGAAAGTGTCTGGTATTAATGCGTTTAAACACACTGGCCCGGATTCTCGACGGACTTACGCCAACGTATCTAAAGATATGAATGTGCGCCGTCGCATCTCTGCGCCGATTCACACAGCTAGATACGTCAAAGCATATATGAGGGGTAACTTTGCATAGGTGATGCGTACTCCATGTTAAGTATGGACATCGGGTCAGCGTCGCTTTTTCCATCGTTTACGTCGTTTACGTCAATCGTTCACGAATAGGGCTTTGCGTTAATTACGTTCACGTCTAAACTAATGTATTTGCGGCGTACTATGGAGCATGCGCACTGGGCTACGTTTACGGCCGGCGCATTTGCAGTTCGTTCAGCGCGGGGGCGCGCTTAATTTAAATACAAGACGTCCCCTTTGAATAAGTGCTTTGAGAATACGGCACTTGCGTCTCTAAGTTGCGGCGGCGTAGTGTAAATAGTAAACGCTACGCCGCCGCAGATCTATGAAAATCTGGCCCAGAGTGTTTAAAGAGAAAAAAAAACGCTTGCGTTTTTGGTGCAACCCCATTGAAGTCTATTGCACGCAAAACACGATTTGCTGTGGGGAAAAAAGTTGCCAACCCTTTTCAAAAAAGCAGCTCCAGAAAATGGACAGAACTACATCCATAGGAAATCATGTTAAGTGGACTGTAGTGTGTTATTGCCAAATGCACCAAAAAAAAAAACACAGGTGTGAACGTCAAGTGGTATTTATACTACAATAGCCTAACAAAGCGGGGACTGCTTTTTGTAAAGTAGGAGAAAGAGACCGCCACTCCAGATGAGTGCACCTCGGTGGTGAGTGTGGACTCAGAAAAATCCAATGGGTGCAGGCAATGCACGAAGCATAAATGAAAGCAAGAAGGTATGGACAGCCGCACTCCGATAAATGTAAAAAACAATAAAAGCCTTTAATCCAGTAAAAAAAAACACTGCACAAACAGAAAAACAGCAAACGGTGGGATGATATAGCTGACGCGTTTCACATTGTTGCACAATGCTTAGTCAACTGGATTAAAGGCTTTTATTGTTTTTTACATTTATCGGAGTGCGGCTGTTCATACCTTCTTGCTTTCATTTATGCTTTTTGTAAAGAGTCCGGATGTTTTTATTTTTTCATTGTAAAGGTGAGTTCTTCCATTAGTTGAATTTCCTGAATCCTAGCCAGTGAGATGTATTGGGAGGGTCAGTGCTCTTCCACAGTACCATAATACATGCTTTAGCAGCAGTGAGTAGATGTTTCAGCAATGCATTTTTATATTACTTAATGGACATAGGAGTATCTTGTAAGGCTGCGTACACACGATCAGTCCATCCGATGAGAACGGTCTGAAGGTTAACCGATGAAGCTGACTGATGGTCTGATGTGCCTACACACCATCGGTTAAAAAAATGATGGTGTCAGAACGCGGTGACATAAAACACAACGACGTGCTGAAAAAAACGAAGTTCAATGCTTCCAAGTAGGGCTGTCCCGATACCAATACCAGTATCGGTATCGGGACCAATACCGAGTATTTGCGGGAGTACTTGTATTACCGCAAATGTCCCGATGCCTGGTCGAATACTTGCCCCCCCCCCTGCCGCTGCAAAGCCGCCGCCGCTGCAAAGCCGCCGCCGCTGCAAAGCCGCCGCCGCCGCTGCATACCGCAAAGCCGCTGCCGCGTTAATCAGCGTGCAGGGAACATTACAGGCAGCTTTCGTTTGAATAGCTTTTTTCCCCGCCGCGCTGCGTATAGACACTTCCCCTTGCTCGGGATTGGACGGGTGATCTGTCCAATCCCGAGCAAGGGGGAGTGTCTATACACGGCGCAGCAGGGAACACAGCTATTCAAACGAAAGCTGCCTGTAATGTTCCCCGCACGCTGATTAACGCGGCAGCAGTGGCGGCGGCGGCGGCATCATCTAGGTATGGGGGACATGGCTGGATATATGTGGGGGGACATGGCTGCAAATGTGGGGGGACATGGCTCCATATGTGGGGGGACATGGCTGCACATGGGGACACATTTAAAAAAAAGTATCGTATTCGGTATCGGCGAGTACATGAAAAAAAGTATCGGTACTTGTACTCGGTCCTAAAAAAATGGTATCAGAACAACCCTACTATTCTGAGCATGCGCGGCTTTTTAACCGATGCTTTTGCATACTAACGATCGGTTTTGACCTATCAGTTAGCCGTTCATCGGTTACATTTTAAAGCAAGTTCTCTTTTTTTTGACCGAAGGATAACTGACCGATGGAGCCCACACACGATCGGTTTGGAAACGGACCTTCAGTTAGTTTTCATCGGTTTTGACCGATCGTGTGTATGCGGCCTAACAGAGCTAAGGCAAAGGCCCTGCGCCCCCCCAACCCCAAAGCACCTTGCCCCCATGTTGTTGGGGACAAGGGCCTCTTCCCGACAATCCTGGTAGGTGGTTTTTGGGGTCTGCGGGCGGGAGGGTTTATCAGAATCCCCCCTGCCCCAAAACACCCACCCCCCCAATGTTAAGGGCATGCGGTCCAATATGGTTTAGGAGGGGGGGCGCTCGCTCATCCCCTCCCTTTCCTGACCTGCCAGACTGCATGCTCAGATAAGGGTCTGGTATGGATTTTGGAAGGGGACCCCACACCATACTAGTCCCAAGATCCATACTGTGTTTTTCCCCGATTTTTTTAGATGACAATTCTTTTTTTTTTTTACATTCAGCTGTCAGCGGGGAAGCTCGCTGACAACTCATGACTCATCGGTTGTTAAAGACGAGGTGGCCAGCTTCCCGATCCCCTCCTTAGCAGCTAGCTGTATACAGTGTAAAAAAACGCAGCAAAAAGCACTGCAGAAATGCTCAAAAAGCAACGCGCATAGATGTGAATCGAGCCTAAATGAGAATGCCAAACAGGTCCGCTATTTCCATTGGCATGTGCGATTATTGTTTGTATTAATTAAAGCAAGTTATTTATTATTGACCCGTGCCCTCCCACTGACATTGGTAATACATGCCACAGCGGGAAACAAGAGTGATTTATTTTTTTTCAGATTTTTTTTACAGCTATTGTGAAATTCTGCCGCTCCATGCAATCAACGCAGGGCATCATTTAACAGCGTGCACCTAAATGGTGCCACTTTATTATATTTCAACCTGCAAAGAACAAATCTTTCAGAATGCCATTGTTTTGTTTCTCAGGACAGATAGCAGGTAGTCTGCTTCATTTGGAAATGGCATTCAGGGGAACACAAAACATTTTCGGCAGCGTATAATCACTGTGGGTTGCTCTGAGAGTTTACCCCTGCCACTGATCACTTGTGCGATTGTGTTGATTTAATAACTACATATTAGCGGGTATTATTATGGCTCTCCATTAAATGGGCTGCTAATTTTGTCCTTGGGGTGCATTATTGTGTACAAGAAATCTAATGACAGATTTTACGGCACATATTTTAATCTGCAAAGGGTGGTTGTCATAAGGGAACTTTTATAATAACCTGATAGAATAAAATTTTATTTTATTTGTTTTCTCTCTGTATCTGTTATACCTATTGTGATATCCCTGCTGTCATGCAGAGTCCTACATTTAAAGACTCATGTCAATTGTTTTTAAATACATCATATTAATAATATTTTTTCCTAATTACAATTTATAAATATTTAACTATTTATAACTGTATTTATATATAACTATTATATATTATATATATATATATATATATATATATATATATATATATATATATATATATATATATATATATATATATATATATATATATACTATTTATAACTAACTACAACTATTTATAACTATATTTATATATAACCAGGGCTTTTTTTCTGGGGAACTTGGTGGAACTCAGTTCCACCACCTTTGGCTCAGACCATTTGGTGCCCGCTCACCACAATCACTTGTGAACACAGAAGTCTGGTTTCTGTGTTTACAAGTGACTGCTTTGTAACCCCCTGAACTCTGCACACTGTATGTAATGCAATTCTGGTATTTAATGCCCCTTTAAGACCCTTCTACTGTTTGTGAAATCTGAACGGGCCGTGGTTGAGTTCCTGCACCTATTTTCTGAGAAAAAAAGCTCTGTATATAACTATTATTTTTGTATATATATATATATATATATATATATATATATATACCTTAGGGTGCATTATTGTGTACAAGAAATCTAATGACAGATTTTACGACACATATTTTAATCTGCAAAGGGTGGTTGTCATAAGGGAACTTTTGTAATAGCCTGATAGAATTTAATTTTCTTTTCTTTTTCTTTTTTCTCTCTGTACCTGTTCTACCTATTGTGATATCCCTTATGTCATGCAGTGTCCTACATTTAAAGACACATGTCAATTCTTTTTTAAATACATTTTTAAATAAATCATATTAATAATATTATTTTCTAATTCCAATTTATAAATATTTAACTATTTATAACTATATATATATATATATATATATATATATATATATATATATATATATATTCTATAGATAAATAATATTTATGTATATATAAATAATATTTATCTCTCTCTATATAAATATATATATATATAAAGCTATATTCATATATAAGTATTTAATATAACTATAACTAACTATGACTATTTAACTATTTATAATTATTACAAATTATAACAATAAAAAAAGAAATAAAAAAAATATTGAAAATATCTTCGGCGCCGTTTGGAAATGCACGGAAAGGCCCGAGGACAGCTCGGCTGACCTTGGCAAATCTCGGGAACGGAGTTTTTCCAAGGTTTGCCAAGGTCAGCTGAGTTGTTCTCGGGCCTTTCTGGCTGTTTCCGAGGCTCTTCGGTGCCCCCTCCCACCTTTGGTCACATGCGGTATTGCATGCTATTGAATGAGAAACAAATTATTTTTGTTTCCATTGACTTCAATGGGGAAACTCGCTTTGATATGCGAGTACTTTGGATTACGAGCATACTCTTGGAATGGATTATACTCATAATCCGAGGTTCCACTGTACACCTACGATAAAAATGATAGATCCTTCATTTGTTTGTAAGTGGGCAAACTTTCAATATCTGCAGTGGATCTAAAAAACATTTTTTTTGCCACTGGAAATATTTCTTCTGCGTATTTAGCTGTTTGCCTGGAGTTCACAGGGTCACACTATTCCTAGTCCATGCATTACATAGACCAAGCAGTGACTCTGAGATTTTCTAAACCAGATTCCAGCTTTTGGATAAATGTTGACCCAGAATGAGGTCCCGATCCTCTATGACTTTCCCCAGTTAAGTGTGAACCCCCCTGGCTGGTGTGCCGTATATCACAGCAAGTGCCATATGAAATGTAATGACAGCTCGGGGATTACAAGTCGCATTTTGTTTAATCAGCCGAAGCACTGAGGCATGCTGATTGCACTTTTATAATTATAATTCATGTTAATTAGGTTACATATATCATATAATCTGAAGATCTGTGCCGCCATCACGATTAAGACTCGGAGCCACGCGTAGAAAGTATAAATGGAGAGATAAAAGGGAGACACGTGTCTTATTTTCTTAGAGACACTTTGTTACTCCCAATCTTACAGTCAACTGAGCAGAAATATTGTAAACTGATGAGCTGATACATTTCAATGCCGTGGCTGCATTTGCTTACAGAAGGCTGTGTTACTGTCACAATAATGATATGTGTTCAGTACAGGCAGATAGAAGATGAGATCAGCCGCGCAGTAATGTGCTTCATGTATATGAACTTAAAGGAAAACTCCACCTTTTATTTGTCTTCATAATCTAATGCCTATATACAGTACATTGCAATTCCCCTTCCCCCGCTCCCTTCCCTGTCTCTTCCTTCCATCCTCTCTTCCCTTCTCTCTTTTATTTTCTTCAATTTAAAGTATTTTTTTAAGTATTTTAGTACAATATTTTTGCATTAGTTGCTGGTTTTAATATTGTCCTCTATATAGTATTTGATTATGTATACTCACAATGTATTTTGTACAATAATATTGTAATGAGACCCTTGCTTGCTCAGTTCCACTCTCCCGACACTCCTCTGCTACTATTGGCTCAGATTGCAGATCACAACGTCAGATGGTTCAGTCATCCAAGGCTCCGGCATCCGAACTACAGCTATGTGCCGTTCGAAATCCAAACACCAGGCAGTCTGTATGTAAGTTCAAACAGGAAGACCTTTATTGGAAGCACACAACACACTTTTATACAGAATTTGGAACATTCCACCCCCAACAACCACTTTCCTATTGGTCAATTGTAAAGTACACGTAGTTCTCCATTAGGTCCTTTTAGCCATGCAAATGACGACTTGAAAATGGGTCAGCAGGGATTGGTCCGATAGCTTGAATAGAAGGACTGCTATGTGTAATGAGACAAAAGCCCCAGGGGGCAATCAATGTACACAATAGCCAGACACAGAACAATGAAGTCTGGAGCCTTAAGACAGGGCAGAAGACCCCCCACTGTGTAACAGATTTCAAGGAGGAACACTTCCGTATTCCAAGGTCCATGACAAACATGTATATGTTTCTTTTATCTTTTAGTCACATGACAATCCCCTTGTCAGGTCACCTGTGGTCAGATGACAAGTGCACCTTTTTGGAGGCAGGGATGCACCACGAGGTAGTGAATCCTATAGAAGACTGCTGCGGAAGGACCACAGAATGCATATGGGGAAGAGGTTCACTGGGGCACAAACAGGGACCCTACAGGAAACCAAAGATTCCCCAGGGCGCGGAGTCTAAGATCCAGTTTGGTATTCACCAGAGCCTCTAGTGGTGAGGATGGCCTTCGCTGCAACTGGATGCAGGTTGCAGCCCCTGGAGTCCCCCAGGTCACACTTTTTAGGGAGAAAGGGGAAGCAGCCATTTAGGACACAAGGAATAGTGAAGGGTAAGCTGAGGCTGGGGCAACAAGCAGACGACGATAACCAAGGGACAGGCCAAGGATCAGGGTCACAGGCAAACAGGAGTAGTCGTAGACAAGCCAAAGTTGGTACACAGAGATATTAACGTAGCACACAGCAAGCATGTGCTAAAGCCTCCTCGTAATTTTCGTGATCCTTAGTTTTTAGATTGTAAATATGTTGAGATATATATATGTATATTTTTGTAATAAACTTTTTGTAAATTTATCCTTCTATAGTGTGTACTCTCAATCCAAAGCACCAAGTGTGGTTTATGTTTGTTCTCTCATTCCTCTGTCCCGCCTCCTTCAGTACACAGTAAGTGATTGAAAGCCTCAGCTGTGCATGTTTTCCTATGAGACTGTGTAGCGGGGCTGTGGCTCTATTTCCTCCACTCAGGTCTCATATTACACTCAGCTCTCTGCTCTGTGCTGCGCAGTGTGTGATATCAGATCCATGCTCCATGCTTTCAGAAACTGAGAAATACTGTGCAAATTCAGAACTTTGAACAGATGTAGAGGAGAGGGACTGAAGATTATGGACGAGGTTGAGAGATAGGTTAGGTGACACTATATTATTCGGCACCTCATCCCTATTAAATTGAGATTGGCAGCAATAGGATGATTGGGATTATAATGGTGCCCACAACAAATAAATATACATAGTTGATATAAAAATAGAAATGTTATTACATTAAAAAAAAAAACAGAATAATGGATACAATAAAAACTATTGGCAGTGCATGATACATATGGTATTAATAATCACTGCTATACATCTATACAAGGTGATCAATACTTGATGTTGTATCCTAACATGTTTTGCCGACACTACATGAAAACTGGTTGTCTGTAAAAATCCCCTGAAGAAGCCAAGGTAGGCGAAACATGTTGGTATACAACATCAAGTATTGATCACATTTTATAGATGTATAGCAGTTATTATTATTATAAATCAAAAATAGTAAACATCAAGTCCATTCCAGTCTTGTAAATCACTAAAAGCAGCGCTAAATCATCACTCTCATCCGACTGATGGATCATTTCCTACGAACAGTTCATAAGAAGTAAGGAAGACAAGCAAAGCGAATCACCCTGTGATCAATGTAGGTACAGAAGTTTTTTTCTTCACTCCAAAATAGCATCCACCATATATCACAAGCCCCCTTACGGGTATGTACTCACCAGAAAGCTGAGTATAGTAGGCACTGCATGCAGGTGTCTTTAATCAGCTCCAGGATCACGCTCCGTTTGATCTCCACAAATGGTGCTGTAAATATCCACACTTGTCCGGGTTCATAAAAAATAAAAAGGCTCACAATAGTGTAATCCCGTCTCTTTTCATTTATTAAAAACTCTCTTGCCACAGTGTATAGTATATACAGTCCCAAATGATTGGAATTACTTTAAATAATCATTAAATGGACGCCCCGTCCATCCTATTACACACACTCACAAAGCTGACTTCAATAGAGTTTACTGCGTCCACCGCAGACACTCTCAGCGTTACTTCTCTCTGTGTGTGAATCAGATGGAGCGCAGATGGAGCGCACAGCGTCACTAGGTTACTTCCTGATGCCGTGAGGTTATCCCTGACGTTTCGTCTTACGACTTCTTCAGAAGAAGTCGTAAGACGAAACGTCAGGGATAACCTCACGGCATCAGGAAGTAACCTAGTGACGCTGTGCGCTCCATCTGCGCTCCATCTGATTCACACACAGAGAGAAGTAACGCTGAGAGTGTCTGCGGTGGACGCAGTAAACTCTATTGAAGTCAGCTTTGTGAGTGTGTGTAATAGGATGGACGGGGCGTCCATTTAATGATTATTTAAAGTAATTCCAATCATTTGGGACTGTATATACTATACACTGTGGCAAGAGAGTTTTTAATAAATGAAAAGAGACGGGATTACACTATTGTGAGCCTTTTTATTTTTTATGAACCCGGACAAGTGTGGATATTTACAGCACCATTTGTGGAGATCAAACGGAGCGTGATCCTGGAGCTGATTAAAGACACCTGCATGCAGTGCCTACTATACTCAGCTTTCTGGTGAGTACATACCCGTAAGGGGGCTTGTGATATATGGTGGATGCTATTTTGGAGTGAAGAAAAAAACTTCTGTACCTACATTGATCACAGGGTGATTCGCTTTGCTTGTCTTCCTTACTTCTTATGAACTGTTCGTAGGAAATGATCCATCAGTCGGATGAGAGTGATGATTTAGCGCTGCTTTTAGTGATTTACAAGACTGGAATGGACTTGATGTTTACTATTTTTGATTTATATGTTTATAATTTTAAGCGGCTGCTGAAATTTTGAGGTTGATTTTATATATTATATTTTTTAACCTATTTTAATTTAATTTAATTGTTTACCATATCATTGTTATTTTTCACTACATACATCATTTTTAGGATAATATTTATGGTGATTAGTGAAATTAAGCTATTTTAATTACCTATCAGCTGTTGAGCGCCGAGATAGTGAAAGAAGGCCAGGGACTTCACTACTTTTCTTGTATAGTTATTATTATTACCATCTTTATTATGCTCTGCCAATAGTTTTTATTAAACCCATTATTTTGTTGTTTTATGTAATACAATTTTTATTTTTATATTAACTATGTATATTTCTTTGGTTGTGGGCACCGTTATAATCCCAATCATCCTATTGTTGCCAAACTTATATAAGAGTATTTGTTTCACTTCTTTGCATCATCTGAGGCTAGTTATTTCAATGGGTATATGTAAGGTTTTACAACCACTTTAACCCCCCCCGGGGCCAGCCTTACGCAAATATGTGGCCTCTCAGCGCCTGGTCCTTATCGGTGAGGGGCGCATATTTGTGTAAATTGCTGCTACTGCACCTTTGCCAAGAGCATGCGTTATGCACGCTCCCATCACAGTCGCCAAACTGAAAGCTTCCAATCGCTCCTTGCACTCGGAAGTTTTTGAAACACGTGAATGCCGTGACAGCGAGTCACGGTGGTCACATGATCTTAAGTCCCACCTCCCTGGGGGCATAAAACTCTGGTCCAGTTTGACACAATGTAAGTATGCATATCTCATACCTGATGGACCAGTAGGGTAGCTGACAATCACTAGTTGCTACTGCTACAGTTAGAGCTGCAATCTTCCGGGTCCTGTGCAGAGCGACTTCACCTCGGCACATTGACCACAGGCAGTCGTGTGCTCGGCCCTGCCACCATTTTTAAAGGAATACAAGCCTTTCTCTGTTTGGATGAGGTGGAGATTGTGACATTACCTCTCCTTTACACTTTGTTCAATCAGAGAATGCCTTGTACTCAATGAAAAAAAATCTGCGATTGGCAGCCATGTCAATCAAGCGTCCCACTGTAATGAGTATGCAGTGGGGCAGCAGCTCGGCACAGGACCCAGACGATAGTGGGTACCACTGTAGTAGTGCCAACTATTTGTGGAGAGCACAACTAATAGTTGTCCTGTTGACAGATTCTCCCACCAGAGCTGTGGATCCCTGCAACTCCTCCAGAGTTACCATGGGCCTCTTGTTTAAAAAGAAAAATAACTTTAGTGATCCTTTTAACTGCTTAAGGACCGCCCACTGTATATATACGTCGGCAGAATGGCACGGACAGGCATAGTCACGTACCTGTATATGGCCTTTTAAATGCCTGCTGTGTGGTCGCGAGTGCACCACCGGCGGCGCGCTCACAACAATGCCGCCTCCTCCGTGAGTCGGAACGCGGGTCCCGCCGACTCAATCGCTGCGGGGATCCCCGTGATCGTCTCACGGAGGTATAGAGTGGGGAGATGCTTGTGTAAACAAACGTATCCTTGCTCTGCCTAGTGAGAATGACACTGATCTCGGCTCTGTGTACTCGGAGCGGAGATCAGTGTCATGTGACACAGAGCACATCCCCCCTACAGTAAGAAACACTATGCTTGGAACACTTAACCCCTACAACGCCACCTAGTGGTTAAACCCCTTCACTGCTATTTTCACAGTAATCAGTGTGTATTTTTGTAGCACCGATCGCTGTGAAAATGACAATGGTCCCAAAAATGTGTCAAAAGTGTCTGATTTGTCCGCCATAATGTCGCAGTCACAAAAAAAATCACTGATCGCCGCCATTAGTAGTAAAAAAAAAAAATGCCATAAAACTATCCCCTATTTTGTAAACGCTATGGGCCAGATTCTAGAGATACGCCGCGTAACTACTAAGAATAGCCAGCGTATCTTTTTTCTGTATTCAGAAAACAAGATACGCCGGAATTCTGCTAAGATACGAGCGGCGTAAGTCTGTTACACCGTCGTATCTTAGTTGCATATTTACGCTGGCCGCTAGGTGGCGCTTCCGTCTATTTACTATGTAAATTAGGGAGATACGCCGATTCACAAACGTACTTGCGGCCGGGCGTCGTATTTTACGTCGTTTGCGTAAGCGTGAGTCCGGCATAAAGTTACCCCTGCTATATGAGGCGCAGTCAATGTTAAGTATGGACGTCGGGACAGCGTCGAATTGTACGTCGTTTGCCTAAACTGTTCGGGAATGGGGCTGGGCGTAAATTACGTTCACGTCATTTACATTGACTACTTGCGCGTGATTTCACGCATGCGCACTGGGATACGTCCACAGACAGCACATGCGGCGTTCAGAAAAAACTTAAATTAAGCAAGGTCAAGATTTATTTGCATGAATCACGCCCCCTACATGCCTATTTTGAATTAGGCGCCATTACGCCGGGCAATTTACGCTACGCTGCCGCAACTTACGGAGCAAGTGCTTTCTGAATAAGGCACTTGCCTGTAAAAGTTGCGGAGGAGTAGCGTAAATAGCATACGCTACGTCGCCGGAAAGATACACGATTGTATCTGAATCTGGCCCTATAACTTTTGTGCAAACCAATCAATAAACGCTTGTTGCGATTTTTTTTTACCAAAAATATCTAGAAGAATATATATCGGCCTAAAGTAAGGGAAAAAATCATTTTTTAGATCTTTTTTGGGGATATTTATTATAGCAAAAAGTAAATAATTTTTTTTTTTTTTTTAAAAATTGACGCTCTGTTTTTTTTTATAGCGCAAAAAATAAAAACCGCAGCGGTGATCAAATACCACCAAAAGAAAGCTCTATTTGTGGGGAAAAGAGGGCATCAATTTTGATTGAGAGCCACGTCGCATGACCGCGCAATTGTCTGTTAAAGCGACGCAGTGCCGAATCGCAAAAAGTGGCCCGGTCTTTGACCATTCAAATGGTCCGGGGCTGAAGTGGTTAAGCAATGAGCAGCCTCTTTCTCACAGATGAGTAACCACTGAGACCGATTACCTTTGACCACAAATATAAGGAACATTCTTCCCAGTGACACTAATGTACTTTGAGCTGTACATGTAGAATTTTTAGCAAGAGTTTACCGAACCCAGAAAGTTATTTCGAGGGCTCCTCCATGCTAAAAACTTTGAGAAAACTTTCTCTAAATCAACAGTCTACAGTGTTGTTGGTTAGAAGTAATAAGCCGGTTATATTTTGTGCTTTTAGAAACATTTCCTTGCTTTTTTTTAACCAACCTACAGAGTTGGCCAGAACCAACTCCTCTGGAAGAAGTTTAATCCACATTTTTAAAGCTCTTACTGTACAAATAGTGGCCCAGATTCAGGTACATCTGCGCATTATTGGACCGGCGTAGCGCACCGCCTTTACGTTAGACTTGCGCAATTTTGCCGTGTAATCACCCTATTCTTGTAGCTTTTGCGCAGAAAATTGCGCATGCGTAACGTTTTTTCAGAGGCGTAAGGCGGAGTAATACAAATTGGGAAGGACGTGGGCGTGTTACATTGAAATGAGCCGTGACCCCATGCACATGAAGGGCCGGCCGGCTTGCGCATGCGCGCTTGAAGGAGACCATGGTCAGCTCCGATGTGCGCATGCTCACAACTCGGGAGCGGCGCAATCAGTGAAATTGGAAGTGGACCTGGGCAACTTAGTGAACCACGCAGACAGCATAAATAGACACACACAAATGCACTTCCTTTGCAAAAGCACATCCCTTTGGGATCTTCCTATACAGCAAGGTACTTTTGTTTATTAGCGTTTGTTTGTTTGTTTGTGACGTGTCTTTGAGATATTTGGGCACTGTTTTGCAGAGTGATTTTTGTCTTTTATGTGTTTTCTTTGTTGTTATTTTGTTTAAAATATATTTTTGCTGGGCATTTTTTTTTTTTGCTCGTCATTTATTTAATTTTTTGGGTTCTGTTTGTGTATGATTTTGGAATGTGGGGGTGATATTCCTGCCGGAAAAGGGGTGTCACCCTCATTTGTGGTGGAGAAGTGATCCCCAGGTCTGTGTGAATGGTGTATGAATGTGACAGTGACATAATTGGAGCCGTGGCGTGGCGTTGCAGCTCACAAGTCCTGCATGGTGGACTGGTGCCAATCCCATGGATGAGGATGTGGGGTGTGTGTGCTAGGGACCACAGTGGTGTGCATGCATGCATTCTCATTGTGCCATGATTAATGTGTATGTTTAACCTCCCTGGCGGTATGATTCTGTCTGGAATTACGTACCAAAAGCGGTACAATTATTTTGCATGGAAATTTGGTGATATGTATTATGGGCCTGCAATTCTTAGTAATTACTTACTTAAACCTGACCAAAACAAGACTCTAGTAGACATTCCAGATGTGATAAATTGGAAACATAAACACATGAATTATAAACTGATAAATAATATAATTTTATTCAATAATACAAAGAAAAATTAAAGATATTAGTCAAACAAAGAAATTTAATACACATCCTGGGTGTGAAAAAGTTTGAAACATGGAATTTGACAAAGTCCGACGTTGCAATCTGGGCAATAGTACCTGGTTTCCTTTCGGATTTTTTTTCCATTTCCATCCTTCTTGGAACAGCAAACGACGCACATCCTGGTAGGCGCTAACTTTCGTGCGGTTGGCGGTACAAAGTCTACAAAATGACGACCTGTCAGGCGCTCTGGATTGCCAACGTCAACAGAGCGTCGTCCGGGGTCTGTTAGCAGACACTGATGGCGTCGGGTGGTTGATAAAAATTTGCTCAGCCAGCTTCCATATAAAGTCGCAATGAATAAGAGGTGTGTTCGTGTTTGCCTTATAAAGAATATACGCGTTCCAAAGACATTGTTCAAGGAGATGTCTGAAAATCTTTTTGTAGTACTTTTTTTGTTGTTTGCGCATCGCCGGGTAAAATGTCATCGCCTGATCGGCTCGGTCGACACCCCCCATCGTGTGATTGTAGTCGATCACTACTTGTGGCTTCAGCACATCTTTTCCCTGTTTTGTGCGGACCATGGTAGTGGAGGTGCTGTGCACGGTGCTCATGAGACACACGTCTTTTTTGTCTCTCCATCGCAATGCCATCATTTTTCCCTTTTGGAAGGCAACCATCTCTCCTTTTTTTAGTTTTTTCTTGCCAAACGTAGATGGCATGTCACGCCGGTTTGGCATCACTGTACCATACCCATCCGTTTTGTTGAGGAGCAGAACCTCATAAAGTTCCGGTGACGTATAAAAATTGTCTGTTGTCACGCAATATCCCTGGTTCAGTAATGAGTCCAGCAGTGAGAGGACTGACGATGTGGCCATCCCATAGCGGTTGTACTTGGGATCAAACTTGGTACCTTTCCCGGTGTAAATTACCACATTCCAAATATATCCAGTGGAAGATTCACATAGCATATAAAACTTTATGCCAAAGCGCGCCCTTTTGGACGCAATAAATTGGATCCAGCTCAGGCGTCCCTTGTAGGCCATCAGACTTTCGTCCACACTGACATCCCTTTCTGGCACGTAGGTCCGCTGGAAGTT
Organism: Rana kukunoris; assembly: GCA_029574335.1. Classification (NCBI taxonomy): domain Eukaryota; kingdom Metazoa; phylum Chordata; class Amphibia; order Anura; family Ranidae; genus Rana; species Rana kukunoris. The sequence continues at coordinate 37,196,646 of CM056056.1, forward strand.
GGCGACAATCATCTGGTACACCTCCCAGATTTTTTTGAGCTTGGGCGCAGGTTGCGTGGCCTCATCAAACTCTTCGTTGTTGGCGAAGTGTAAGTTTTTCATAATCAGTGAAAAACGATACTCAGACATCACAGTCCCAAAAAATGGCGTGGCCAGCATCTTGTTAGTGGTCCAGTACCATTTCTGGAGCGGTTTGCCCACCACCCCTTGAAGGATGATGAGTCCTAGAAAGATCCATATGTCCTCTTTAGTGACAGGTTCCCATTTTCTGGATCGGGAAAATCTGGCACGCAGAGTAGCAGATTGCTGATCGTGGTATTGATTGGTCTCTGTCACAATTTTTAAAATTACCTCCTCAGAAAGAAAGAGTTTCAGGTACGCCAGAGGGTTGTCCCTCTCCACATCAACCTTCATCCCAGGAGATCCAGTGAATCGGAACCTCGGGGGCGCTGCCTGGTCCACATCGCTGTCTATAGCGCACCAAGTGCGCACATCACTTATGTCAGGTGCGGGATCATCGGCGTTGTCACTTTCTGCATCAGTGTCGGTGTCAGAGCCGGATGACAAATCGCCCCACGACTCACTGTCGCTCTGTTCTGCGATCAACTCCGTTTCGCTGCCGCTGTCGCTGTCGCTCAGCAGATCAAAAATCGCATTCGTAGGACAGCGCTTTTTAGATGCCATTTTCAAAGGGTTTTGAAAGGTTTTATTATATATTATTATATATGGCAAGGGGCACTAAAAGGGCACTGTGTCAGATTCCAAGGTGATACAGTGTAATCCTCTCAGATTACATTGTATCACCTCCTTTTTATGTGTTTGTGTTTGTGCACATTTGAATTTCCCTCCCAGTTCCGCTCCCATGCACCATTGCGGTGCAGGGAACGGAACCAGGAAGTCAGGTGACCGGTGGATGGCGCGGCTGGGATCTCGGCGGCGATCACAGCAATGAGAGATCATCGCTGGATCGCCTGGAGACGGTAAGGAACGCTGCTGCCGCTGGCGCTGGCTCTGCACATACACCCCGAGCGCGACTCGGGGATACCGATCGCAACAGGAAAGACCAACCCCGAGTCGCGCTCGGGGATACCGTCAAGGGGGTTAACGTGCAAATATGCATATGTGAGCTGGCATGAGATGGGGTCATGAGATGGGGTCATGAGATGGGGTCCCAGTGCATATGCAGAGTCACCTTGAAGGGAAAAGACAGGAGGATGTTAGTAGTGCATGTGCCCCTTGTGATGTGTGCATCATGGGGGGGGACAGTCATGCCTGCCACCCATGTCACTCACCAACCAGCCAGCTGTCCCCATACATGTTCTGTTCGAAATCTGTGGGGATGGGGCTAGGATTGTATATGTAGCTGTCATGGGTGTCATGGGTGGTGTCATGTGTTGGGCTGGTGATGTCCTCCTGCAAGGTTGTGGTTAATTCCATGATGGCATGAGGGGTGAATCTGAAGATGTGAGACACCTCAGAATTAGTGATGAGCGGAATACGCCATATTCGATTTCGCGATATTTCGCGAATATTTCGAAGAATATTCGCGAATATTCGTTAATATCGAATATTCGTGATATTAAAAAAAAAAAAATAAAAAAAAATTGTGAATTTTCGCCAATGCGAATTTTCGCTAATGCGAATTTTCGCTAATGCGAAATTTCGCGTTTTTTTTTTTTTTTTTTTTTATAAAATATTTACGAATATTCTGTATATTTTATAAAAAAAAAAAGCGAAATTTCACATATGCGGTCGTAAATATCGAATATTCGTGATATTTTATAAAAAAAAAAATTGCGAAATTTCGCTATTGCGAAATTTCGCCATTGCGAAATTCGCGAATGCGAAATTGATTGCGATTTTTTTGCAAAATTTATTGCGAAATTTGAAAAATACGAATATTCGAAATAGCGAATATTCGCTGCGATATTCGAGATATTCGCGAATACTCGAATATGCAATATTCGTAGCGAATATTCGCAATGCGAATATTCGTGAGCAACACTACTCAGAATCACTCATGCCATAGATGTCTATGCGTGTGTGATATATCCTCTCCCGTGAAGAGTGAAGAGTGGGGGGCTTGTATCAGATAAGAATATTGTATTAGATTAGATTAAATTAAATTAGATTAAATTGTAAAGTTTAGATAAGCAAAATAAATAAATAAATCTCCCGTGCCCTCCTTAGTGCCCTCCTCAGTGCCCTCCTCCTTCTTTGTTCATCTAAAGTCAGTAGTATAGCTATGTGCGACGATGCCCCTGGCATGTTGGCATACAGATTGTTGTGCAACACGTGTGACTGCTGAGCTCCTCACTAACAGTGTTGCTTTATCTAATAAGTAGACTTTTTTTCTCTTTTTAGACCAGCTTTTATATGGTCTAATATTAGACAGGACATTTTGCTGTTGCGCACACTGCGTCGCCTGCGCTGCCCCAACGTTCTTTTGTGGATCCCCGTAAGTCCCTCATTAGCATATTTGACTAGCAAATCAATGGTCTGTCTAGCGCACTTTTGCGCGGACGGATGCGCCAGTCTAACGAAATTACGCGGGACAAAAAAAAGTAGATTTTTTGCGTATCTCGTTCTGGGGATGCCGCGCATCGAAACGCACGCGCACATTTCGACTTACGCACGCGCATCTCCTGTTGCGCAGGCGTAATCGCTCTGTGAATCTGGGCCAGTGTTTCTATGTGTGGAAGTTAATACTCTTTTCTGCCAGACACTGTGTACTCCATGTGCCATTTGTAATGGTCTGAAAGCAGAATCCCAGCCAAAAATATCAACATCACAATGAACAGCCTATTAAAAGATAAAATAACAAAACCAGCTTTTGCTACAGTATTCAGCTTCAATCCAACAATTCCCCCGCAGTATGTTTTTCTGTTCAGTTTGATGGCCGGCATACTGTGACAGACTCACCTGGGACAGAGGCCTTTGGAGGGGACTGAAAGCTAGCCTCTTGCCTTGCGATCATGGGCCCTGGCATTTGGGGGAACGGTGCTCTTTGTGAGCTGTATGCTTGGGGACCCTGTATATGCCATATTAGAGTCATACTGTTGGGACATACAGTGCAAGGAGATGCTAATGCCATCACCTCCAGCCATCTGTCTGTTCTCTGTGCTAATTGGCCCTGCTATTGTGTGAAGATGTCCTGTGTTTACACTTATGATAATGTGTATTGTATAGCAGGTGAGCGAGGAGACGTGACGTCTGCCCTGAAAGGTCATATCTATGAGTCGCCTAGTCTGGGTAAATGATTAGTTAATTAGCTCATGTGAATTTATGTTCTGGTTACCTTCTCTTTCACTGTATATAAGGTTGTATTCTTGGTTCTAATAAACATACCATGTTCAGCAGACAAACAAGTTTCGTCTCGTTGTGTGCTTGTGAGCAGCTGGAATATCTGATATCTATATCCAGACTGATAGGAAGCGGCAGTGCCAATCCTGACCTCCCTGGGACCCTAAGCAAAATGACATGGCACATTAAAAATGAGAAGCGCCAGCGACAGTGACATGTCACATTAAAGAAAGTTGAGAAGCGGGGGGAGGGGGTGTTCTGCTGTCGGAAATGACATCTTACATTAAATTACCTCTTCTCCCATGCAGCCAGCGAGTTGAGAAGTGGGGTGAGGGGGCGAAAATGACTTCTCACCAGACGGGGCCTCTAGTAATTTGAGGGGCCCTTCGCAGCTTTGCGGGGCCCTAAGCGGCTTGCATAGTGAGCTTTTAGGGCGGATCGGCCCTTGGAAGCGGTATATGACGGAAGCACTCAAGTATGTTCTGTTACACATACCTTAACCCAATTCCTCTGAGCCCAGGTTGTCCTGGACCCACCCCCGCCTATGACTGAACAGTGAAAGGAGAGGCAGCACAGTGATGGGATCATCTCTCTGTCACTCTCTTATGCCTCGTACACACGTCCGGTTTTTTCCGACGAGAAAACTGTAATTTTTTAGATCTGTTGGGAAAACCGGTCGTGTGTATGCTTCATAGAAGTTTTCCAGACGAGAAAGCTACCCGCAAAAAAATTCGAACCTGCTCTATTTTTTCCCGTAGTGTTTCCCGTCAGTCTTTTTCTCGTCGCGAAAAACTGCTCGTGTGTATGGATTTCCGAGTGGAAAAAAAACCTGCATGCTCAGAAGCAAGTTATGAGACGGGAGCGCTTGTTCTGGTAAAACTAGCATTTGTAATGGAGATAGCACATTCGTCACGCTGTAACAGACTGAAAAGCACGAATCGTCTCTCACCAAACTTTTACTAACACAAGGATCAGCAAAAGAAGCCCAGAGGGTGGTGCCATTTGAATGGAGCTTCCCCTTTATAGTGCCTTCGTACATGTTAGACGTCACCGCGCTTTGGTCGAGCGTTTTCTTGAACGTGTGTATGCAAGGCAGACTTGAGAGGAATCACATCGGGAAAAACGTTGGGTTTTGGCATGTCAGGAAAACCGGCCCTATGTACAGGGCATAATTCTTGAAATGATTCTTGTTAGCTCATGAACTGATTGGCTCCTTGTGCTGATTCTTCCTCTCACCCTCCAGCCCTGCTGTACATAGACAGCAAGAGGCCGATATCAGGTCAAAGTTAGGTACCGAATATACAAATTATAAGCAGCACTAAAAATGTATGTAACACAAAATAATACTAATAATAAAGTGCAAGCACGCAATTAGTACTAAAATATAACCCCCTTAAAGAGGAACTGCAGTCCGCTCACATAATTTGTAATAAAAACATCTTTACCATTCTGAAGTTTCCCTCCAACCACTTTACATATTATTTTATATATTGAAATCCAAAGCACTTGCATATCAAAGCGAGTTTCCCCATTGAAGTCAATCAAAACAAAAAATTATTAGTTCCGCTCTGACTTATATGGCATGCCATTCCGCATGTGGCCAGAGGTGAGGGGGGGTGCCGGAGAGCCTCGGAAATACTCGGAAATGCTTGAAGACATCTTGGCTGAACTCGGACAACCTTGGAAAGGCTCGGGAACTAAGTATTTCTGAGTTTTTCCAAGTATTTCCGAATAGCTCCAATCGGCTCCGCTTGGCTCCGGCCCCCAAACACCTCTGGCCAGATGTGGTATTGCACACCGCTGTGGCTTGAATCCTGCTCATTTCGTGAGACACTTGCAAACTGAGTCAGGATTTAACCACTTGCTTACTGGGCACATATACCCCCTCCCTGCCCAGGTAAAATTTCAGCTTTCAGCACTGTCACACTTTGAATGACAATTGCGCGGTCGTGCGACGTGGCTCTCAAACAAAATTGACGTCCTTTTTTTCCCACAAATAGTGCTTTCTTTTGGTGGTATAAACAAAAATAGAGCGACAATTTAAAAAAAATTTTTTTTTACTTTTTGCTATAATAAATATCCAATATAAAAAAAAAAATACAATTTTTTTTCAGTTTAGTCCGATACATATTCGTCTACATATATTTTTGGTAAAAATAAAAATCGCAATAAGCGTATAGTGGTTTGCACAAACGTCATAGCGTCTACAAAAGAGGGGCTAGAATTATGACATTTTTTAATTTTTTTTATTATTATTTTTTTTTACTAGTAAATGGCGGCGACCTGCGATTTTTGTCTGGACTGCGATGTTGCGGTGGACACATCGGACACTTCTGACAAATTTTTGGGACCATTCACATTTATACAGCGAACAATGATATAAATATGCACTGATTACTGTATAAATGTGACTGGCAAGGAAGGGGTTAACACTATGGGACGAGGAAGGAGTTAATGTGTGCTCTTATTAGTGATTCTTACTGTGGGGGGAGGGGGGTAACTGGGGGACGTGACCGATTGTGTCCCTATGTACAAGAGACACAGATCGGTCTCCTCTCTCCCTGACAGGACGTGGAGCTCTGTGTTTACACACAGAGCTCCACGTCCCTGTCTCCGTGACCAGCGATCACGGGTGCCTGGCGGACATCACGGATCGGCAACTGTCTGACGGCACGCAGGCGGGAAGTGGTTAAACAAAAAATGTTTAGTATTGCGAAACTGCTCGTATTGAAATTGCTCGTTAACCGCAATCTGAGGTTTCACTGTATTGCGATTCTGTATTTTTTGAGCCGCCATTAGTAGTAAAAAAAAATATTAATAAAAATGCCATAAAACTATCCCCTATTTTGTAAACGCTATAAATTTTGTGCAAACCAATTGATAAACGCTTATTGCGATATATTTTTACCAAAAATATGTACAATATGTATCGACCTAAACTGAGGAAAAAAAGTTTTTTTTTATATATTTTTGGGGGGATATTTATTACAGCAAAAAGTAAAAAATATTGCATTTTTTTTTTTCAAATTTATCGTTCTAGTTTTGTTTATAGGGAAAAAAATGGTGTCAAAAGTGTCTGAAGTGTCATAATGTAGCAGTCATGATAAAAATCGCTGATCACCGCATTGCTAGTAAAAAAAAAAAAATGATTAATAAAAATGCCATAAAACTACCCCCTATTTTGTAGATGCTATAACTTTTGCGCAAACCAATCAATATACACTTATTGCAATTTTTTTACCAAAAATATGTAGAAGAATATGTATCGGCCTAAACTGAGGAAAAAAAATGTATTTATATATATTTTTGGGGGATATTTATTACAGCAAAAAGTAAAAAATATTGCATTTTTTTCAAAATTTTTGCTCTTTTTTGTTTATAGTGTAAAAAATAAAAACCGCAGAGGTGATCAAATACCCCCAAAAGAAAGCTATTTGTGGGGAAAAAAGGACGTCAATTTTGTTTGGGAGGCACGTCACACGACAGTGCAATTGTCAGTTAAAGCGACGCAGTGCCAAATCGCAAAAAGGGGCAAGGTCCTTTACCTGCATAATGGTCTATGGTTTATAAATATGTGCAGCACTAACTTAGGTCCAGTCAGTCTTTCAGGGCAGATTCTTACTGACAGTCAGCTGTCCCTTTAGTAAAAAATTCTGCCCAAAAAAAATAAAACTTGGAGTCTTAGAAATACTTGCAGAGGTACTTCACAGATGAAAGAACCTCAGTCAGGTCATTGACAGAACTATAATTATAGAAAATAAAAGTAGTTAATACTCACTATTTAATATTATTATTACACATTGTATTATTCAATTAAATTAATTTAGCATAAAATTGTTTCGTTTTTTGAGCATGTAATGGGAAGAACTATTAATTAAGGCTTGAAAGACGTTGAAGGTTTGTGGTGATTGTAACTTCAGCACCAAGGACAGCACCATCTCACATAGTCTCACTATCACACGGGGGGGGGGGGGAGATTACTTAAAGAGGAAGTAAACCCTGATCAGTAGCCTGGTGAAGGAGCACTCATGCTCCGAACACGCGCTCCTCCCCGCTTTCTCTCCAACCGGAAGTGACATACACCGCTGTCAACTGTGTTTACTTTTTAAATTATAATGGCAACAGAAACTACCCAAATGACCCTGATCAAAAGTTTACATACCCTGGTGATTTTGGCCTGATAACATGCACACAAGTTGACACAAAGGGGTTTGAATGGCTATTGAAGGTAACCATTCTCCCCTGTGATCTGTTTGCTTGTAATTAGTGTGTGTGTATAAAAGGTCAATGAGTTTCTGGATTCCTGATAGACCCTTTGCATCTTTCATCCAGTGCTGCACTGACGTTTCTGGATTCTGAGTCATGGAGAAAGCAAAAGAATTGTCAAAGGATCTGTGGGAAAAGGTAGTTGAACTGTATAAAACAGGAAAGGGATATGAAAAGATATCCAAGAAATTGAGAATGCCAATCAGCAGTGTTCAAACTCGAATCAAGAAGTGGAAAATGAGGGGTTTTGTTGAAACCAAACCACGGTTAGGTAGACCAACTAAAATTTCAGCCACAACTGTCAGGAAAATTGTTTGGGATGCAAAGAAAAACCCCACAAATAACTTCAGGTGAAATACAAGACTCTCTGAAAACGTGGTGTGGCTGTTTCAAGATGCACAATAAGGAGAGCTGCATCGTCGAGTCACCAAAAGAAAGCCATTACTATGCAAATTCCACAAAGTATCCCACTTACAATACCCCAAACAGCAGAGAGACAAGCCTCAAACCTTCTGGCACAAAGTCATTTGGAGTGATGGGACCAACATTTAGCTTTTTGGCCACAACCATAAACTCTTCATTTGGAGAGGAGTCAACAAGACCTATGATGAAAGGTCCACCATTCCTACTGTGAAACAAGGCGGTGGATCGCTGATGTTTTGGGGATGTGTGAGCTACAAAGGCACAGGAAGATTTGGTCAAAATTGTTGGCGAGATGAATACAGTATGTTATCAAAAAATACTGGAGGAACATCATGGGACGTACTTGGACATTCCAACATGACAATGATCCAAAACACAAGGCCAAGTCGGCCTGTCATTGGCTACAGCAGAATAAAGTAAAGGTTCTGGAGTGGCCATCTTAGTCTCCTGACCTCAATATCATTGAGCCACTCTGGGGAGATCTCAAATGTGCCGTTCACGCAAGACAGCCCAAGAATTTACAGGAACTTGGAGGATTTTTGCCAAGAGAAATGGGCAGCTTTAATATCTGAAAAGATAAAGAGCCTCATCCACAAATACCACAAAATACTTCAAGCTGCCATTGATGTTAAAGTGGTCAATACACGGTATTAAGAACTGGGGTGTGTAAACTTTTGATCAGGGTCATTTGGATAGTTTCTGTTGCCACTATGATGTAAAAAGAGTAAACACAGTTGATTGATAATAAATGGCTTCAGCCAAACACTAACTATGAGTGAAAGAAACTTTTTTGTGTTATCATTCATATTCTCTGAAAAATGGCCAAGAAATCATAAATTCCGCCAGGGTGTGTAAACTTATGAGCACAACTGTATGTGGCACTTACCTGCAATCAAAGCCCCCGCTGGTGGCTGAATCCATCTTTGCCCTTCTTCCTTCCAGGGCCATGGACTCAGTGACTGGCCGGAGCCACGTGACGTGCACTCCCGTGCTTGCATGCTGAAGCCGCCAGTCACAGCACTTTCTCAGAAAGAAATGACACGGAGGGCTGTTTCTTGACAACGAATGTGCGGATGACATCATCGGAGCACTACAAGGTAAATCTCTCCTAAATGGGCACATGTTCAGGAGATATTTACAGTACCTAATTACTGTACTATGTACTGGTGCACACAGAATTTGATGCAGCTGTGCATAGTAACCAATCAGCTTCTAACTTATATGTCAGCAGAGCACCGCGCGGCTGGGCCCAGCCTTAGGTCGCGCGCTCTGTGACCGCGCCCACGGGAGCCACTGGTGTCCCGCGATCGGGTCACAGAGCTGAAGAACGGAGGGAGAGGTAAGTGTAAACAAACCTTTCCCCGTTCTTCTTAGTGAGAGCGTCACTGATCGTCTGTTCCCTGTCATAGGGAACGACGATCAGTGACGTCACATGCCAAGCCATGCCCCCACACAGTACGGATCACTCACTAGGGCACACTTAACCCCTTCAGCGCCCCCTACAGGTTGACCCTTCATGGCCAGTGTCGTTTTTACAGTTATCAGTGCATTTTTATAGCACTGATCACTGTAAAAATGACAATGGTCCCAAAATGGTGTCAAAAGTGTCTGCAATAATGTTCCAGTCATGATAAAAATCGCTGATCACCGCCATTACAAGTAAAAAAAAAAAAAAACATGAATAAAAATGTCATAAAACTATATTGTAGACGCTATAACTTTTGCGCAAACCAATCAATAAACACTTATTGCGATTACCAAAAATATGTGGAAGAATACGTATCGGCCTAAACTGAGGACATTTTTATATATTTTAGGGGGGATATTTATTATAGCAAAAAGTTAAAAATATTGATTTTTTTTCAAAATTGTCGCTCTATTTTTGTTTATAGTGTAAAAAATAAAAACCGCAGAGGTGATCAAATACCACCAAAAGAAAGCTCTATTTGTGGGGGAAAAATGACGCCAATTTTGTTTGGGATCCACATTGCATGACTGCGCAATTGTCAGTTAAAGCGACGCAGTGCCGAATCGCAAAAAAGGGGGCCTGGTCCTTTAGCAACAAAATGGTCCAAGTCTGAAGTGGTTAAATTAAGATGTGATAATAAAACCTGGAAACTGATTGGTTACTATGCACAGCTGCACCAGATTCTGTGTGAACCAGTTTTAGTAAATCTCCCCAATGTGAACTATGTGAGATGGTGCCGTCCCTGGTGCTGAAGTTACAACCACCACAAATCTTCAATGTCTTTTAAGCCTCAATTTATAGTTCTTCCTATTGCATGCTCAAAAACAAAACTATGTTCTGCTAAATGATTCTAATGTAATAATACAATGTGTAGTAATAATACACTGCCTTGCTTTTGCTGTAGTAGTAACAGTCCACACAGCAGTTCTAGTTTCAGACACAATGGGCCAGATCCACATACCTTGGCCGCCCGCGCGGCGTGTCCCATTTACGCTACGCCGCTGTAAGTCACAGCGGCGTTTTCCTTATCCTTGAATACAGATCACAATCACCCGTGGAAAAAAAACAACAATCAAAACTGTGAGGAAGGGAGAGTGCTGGTCCCACCACCGAACGAACACACTGACCCTTACCAGACAGTAGGATCCCCTCGAGGATTGGTTTCTGACGTGTTGACAAGTTATAAGGCGAGAGCAGTTCATCCACTCTTTTGCTGCCTATATTGATCCCAGAGGGGATCCTACTGTCTGGTAAGGGTCAGTGTGTTCGTTCGGTGGTGGGACCAGCACTCTCCCTTCCTCACAGTTTTGATTGTTGTTTTTTTTCCACGGGTGATTGTGATCTGTATTCATGCAGTCTATACTATGAAAAGTTTTTTTTTGTCTTTTTTCACTGAGGATCCATCCTATCTGTATATGATGATGTGAGGCGAAGTTTGATTACTCTATTCTTAAGGCTGTTACCGACCTCAAGAGGGTCATATTATCTGGTAAGGGTCAGTGTGTACTGTGGTGGAGGGTTGTCACTGCCCCCTGTCTACCATACAGCTATCCCCCACGGGTGGATATTATTCACAATTCTCAACGGTATTACACTATGCAAGTTTTTTGTTTCTCTTTTTTTCGGTATTGTGACTTCACATTGAAACCTACAAGTGCAAGATATTCGCGATTGGTAAAGGGACATTGATCTTCCTGTATTTCTTTTTGAAAAATTCAGCATCATTGGCTTCACAGATGGACCTCTGACCATTACAAAGAACTTAACCTCCTTTTTTCACGATTGACTCACATGTTTTTTACATATATATTTTCTATTTGTGGACTTTAAAAATATTAATTTAGGTTTTGTGTTTCAACTACATATTATAGCTTTCATGAATATTTTTTATTTGGTAACATACTGTGGCATTACTAGGCATTGTCTCACGTTTAGCGCGATTCCTCCCCTTCTTCCAGTCTATTTTATGTTGTATAACATTTTTGAATCGCAGCTTCCTTCTATTTGTGGTTTATAGGGTATGCGCAATTTTTTTCCATTTTTATTGTAATATGACGGCGGCCAAGAAGCTGAGGACATCATATGACGGCCGGACAGAGGGTTCATGACGCCGTCATATTACAATGCCTTGGGTGGCAGGTGGTTAAAGATCAACTTGATCTACCAAAGCCCCCCAAAATCCAACCCCACTCCTTTTCTTTTTTCTAGGTAACCCAAAAAAAGAGACATACCCACATGCTTATTAATCCAGTGGTGTTCTGTAGGGATCCGCTGCACATTGGGTCCCACCCTACCATCTTCGTCAATGCTGTCATCAGGGGGGCTGGCTGTCTCTTCTGGGTTCTGGCAGCCAATCCCCTGACGACATACATCACCAGACTGTCATCAGGGGACCAGCTGCAAGTACCAGGAAGAAACAGCCAACTCCTGGATGCAGCACCATGGCCCATGTACAGTAACATACCCCAGGATGTGTGTTGTGGCACGGGCAAGTAACATATATTTTTCGACTAGGCAAGAACCAAGGAAATGTAGGGAGAATTCTCCAAAAAGGTTCGTAAAAATAAAATGAAAGCAATTTGTGATTTTGAAAGGTGAAGGGACTAGAGGTGGAATGGCAGAACGTGGTGGGAGAGGGCGAGGCGAAGGTCCTCTTTAATGTTAAATAAAACTTATCAAAAGCCTCAATACTTTTAGAAATTTCAATATTTTATATTCACCTCAAATGGCTCCTTCTGCTCTCCTCAGGAGATGTCTCATAAAACCTCATAATTATCTATAGACCGAAACCAGGGATGTTTTATTGGATGTTTGAACTCAAGAACAAAAATGTAATATATTGCGGCTTACAAGTCCTTTCAAGGCTTTATTTTTACCTATTTTTACCTTCTGGTAACACTTTCTGGCCTAGTTTGACGGCACTCACTCGCTCTACTGTATCCATGTTTAACGGCTCTGGTGAACGGAGTGAACCACAACTGCGGTAAGCAAGGATTTCAATGCACTACTTTATGTAAGAATTCAGTATTGGACCCCAGGCATCACTCCACGCAAACGGGAGTTTGGGGGTTCTCTACATCATCTCTCTCTCTCACATAAAGAAAGGCGTTGAGCTACTAAGGATGAACGCATTACAACATGCGACCAGACCTTAGCGTTTAACATTATAGTATACACTTGAAGATTCAAATGCACAACTGTATGCAAGCGATTAATAGTATTACATAGCGTTGTGCATTAGGCCACTAGGGGAGAAGGTATGAAATACGTCAACCCTTAGCATAGAAAAGATTAGGCGAACATGTTCCGCAACTTAGGGCATAGGCCTATAAACAAGTAGCACTTATGTCAAGCACGTAGTAAATAGGAGTTGTAGAGACAACTAATAGTTGCATACACGTGGCAAATATAGCTCAGGTAATTTGAGAGTACACGTAGTAAATATATATACATATACGTCGGCAAAATGGCATGACTGGGTACAATCATGTACATGTAGGTATCTCTCTAAGCCCAGCCTTGGGGACTCACGCCGACACGTGCACGCAACCTGGTCTGAAGCACCATGACCCACAGACTCGATCGCCGCCGGTGTCCTGCGGTCGGTCATCGGAGCTGAAGAACGGGGAGAGGTGTGTGTAAACACACCTTCCCTGTTCTTCATTGTGGCAATGTCAGTGATCGTCTGTTCCCTGATATAGGGAAAGACTATCAATGATGTCACACGTCCAGCCCTGCCCCCTACAGTTAGAAACACATATGAGGTCACTCTGTACCCCTTCAGCGCCCCCTAGTGGTTAACTCCCAAACTGCAATTGTCATTTTCACAGTAAACCGTGCATTTTTATAGCACTTTTTGCTGTGAAAATTACAATGGTCCCAAAAATGTGTCAAAATAGTCCGATGTGTCCGCCATAATGTTGCAGTCACGAAAAAAATTGCTGATCACTGCCATTAGTAGTAAAGAATAAAATGTTAATAAAAATGCAATAAAACTATCCCCTATTTTGTAAACGCTATAAATTTTGCGCAAACCAATCGATAAACGCTTATTGCGATGTTTTTTTTTACCAAAAATAGGTAGAAGAATACGTATCGGCCTAAACTGAGGAAAAAATCGTTTTTTTTTATATATTTTTGGGGAATATTTATTATAGCAAAAAAATATTGCATTTTTTTTCAAAATTGTCGCTCTATTTTTGTTTATAGCGCAAAAAATAAAAACTGCAGATGTGATCACATACCACCAAAAGAAATCTCTATTTATGGGGAAAAAAAAGGACACCAATTTTGTTTGGCAGCCACGTCGCACGACCGCACAATTGTCAGTTAAATCGACGCAGTGCCGAATCGCAAAAAGGGGCATGGTCCTTAACCTGCATATTGGTCCGGGTCTTAAGTGGTTAAGAAGTGATTACCAGTCTGATGATGTCTGTGAATTATATTTTGCACACAAGTATGGCAACGTGTGTTACACCACCTGACTTGCTCAAATACCACAAGAAGTGTTGCATATGGCATTTGCAGTATTATTAAAGGGCAATCCCTCCTTTCAATAAGGCAAAGTGATATTTCTATTCAGTTGATGAAAACACCACACTAAAGTAAAGTACATTATGCAGTAAAGAACAATAGGTACATTGTTTATATTTTTACATACTGTGTTCTAGTTTTTCACTTCAAAGTATGAGCACTGCTTTGTAAATCTGCTACATAAAAAAAAAAATACCTTCATTATTTTGCGGTGCAGAGGTCTGAAATACATGTGATGTCTGCTGTCCTTGAGGATCAGTCTGCTAAACACTTCCACTATAACATTACCTTGGGTTATCCATGATATTAGATTATCATGCTTGTTGTTGTTTTAACTCTGAAATATACCATAGTTTACCTTAAATAGTTTCTAAAGGCTAATGCCGCGTACACACGACTGTTATTCATGTCATGGAAAAAAATGATTCCTCTCAAGCCTGCCTTGCATACCCACAATCGTGAAAAAAAATGCTCGAGCAAAGCGCGGTGACGTACAACACGTACGTCGGCACTATAAAGGGGAAGTTCCATTCGATTGGCGCCACCCTTGGGGCTTCTTTTGCTGATTTCTTGTTAGTAAAAGTTTGGTGAGAGACGATTTGCGCTTTTCAGTCTTCGTGCTATTCAGTCTGTTACAGCGTGACGAATGTGCTATCTCCATTATGAACGCTAGTTTTACCAGAACGAGCGCGCCCGTCACATAACTTGCTTCTGAGCATGTACGTTATTTCCTCCTCGTAAAAGTGTACACATGACCGTTTTTCACGACATGAAATATAACGATGTGAAAAACGACAAGAAAAAATAGAGCAGGTTCTTAATTTTTAACGGTCATTTTTTTCGCCGAGAAAAATGCTCTGTAGCCTACACAAGACCGTTGCATTTTTCTCGTCATGAAAAACAGTCGTGTGTATGCGGCATTATGTTTTTTTCACCTTTGTGTATTCTATGCATGAAGGTAGAAAACCTGTGTGCAGCACCCCCCCCCCCTCTTCCTATTCTGAGCTCCCTTCGATCTAGCGATGTTCATGATAGCCCTGGCTGTCCCGGGACTTTCCATACTCAATTTGCTGAGCCAGTTGGCTCCCACTTCTGTCGATCAAAGCCAGTGAGACAATGATGAGAGAGCGATTGGTTGGGGGGGCCAAGCTCTGCACACTTGCAAAAGGGCTTTGTGTTTTTGTGCATTGAAGGAATGCACAGAATTTTGTGCACATTCCTGCAATTCCCTAATGTCTACCTAGAGCAGGGATAATGAATTGAAATTCGAGGAGGTCCAGTTACTAAACTTTCCTTCCAGCTGTGCTCTCTACATAAAAGTAGGCCAATTACATCCATATTTTAAGTAAAATAAAATAAAACCACCTTACATAAGGTGTCTTTATCAGAGTACCCTCTTAGACAAGTTGTCCCAATCAGAGTACCCCTTACATCTGGCATCCACATAAGAGTGCCTATTTACATCAGGTGTCCCCATCAGAGAGCCTGTTCCATCTGGTGTCCCCATCAAAGTACCCCCTTACATCTGGTGTCCACATCAGAGTGCCCCCTTACATCTGGTGTCCCCAGTAAAATTCCCCCTGTACATCTGGTGTCCCCAGTAAAATGCCCCCTTACATTTGGTGTCCCCAGTGGAGTGCCCCTTTACATCTGGTGTCCCCTGTAGAGTTTCTCATTACATCAGGTCTCCCTATCAGAGTAACCCCTTAGATCAATTTCCCCCATCAGAGTGCCCCTTAATCTGGTGTCCACATCAGAGTGCCATTTACATCTGGTGTCCCCAGTAGAATGACCTTTACATATGGTATCCGCAGTATAGAGTGCCCCCTTACATCTAGTGTCCCCAGTAGAGTGTCTCCTTACATTAGGTCTCCCTATCAGAGTAACCCCTTAGATCAATTGCCCCCAACAGAGTGCCCCCTTACATCTGGTGTCCACATCAGAGTGCTCCCTTACAACTGGCCAATCAAAGTCAGTGAGCCAATGAGGAGAAAGAGGGGCAGGGTTGAGCCATGGCTCTGTGTCTGAATGGACACACAAAGCAGTGGCTTGGCTCTGCGAAGGACACGAGAAGAGGAGGATCCGGGCTGCTCTGTGCAAAATCAGAGCAGTTAAGAGCCGGTTCACACTGGGGTGTCCCATTCAATGCAATGGAACCGTTCTAATAGGAGCGACGCAAGTCGATCCGACTTAGAAAGAGGTTCCTGTACGGCTTCGGGGGCAGCTCGGGGCGACCTGCATTGACTTCTATACAGAAGTCGTTTTGCAGAGTCGCCCTCGAAGTCGTGCCGCGGCTGTGTGAACCGGCTCTAAGTATAATATGTTTGTTATTTTTAAACAAACAAAAAAAAACAACAAGACTTTAATATCACGCACACTTAAGTCCCGCCCAGATAAACGCAATGCAACCCACACATGTGAGGTATCGCCACGTGCGTTATTAAAACGTGAGCAGCAATTCTAGAACCAGAACTCCTCTGTAACTCTAAACTGGTAACGTGTAAAAAATAAAATAAGATGAAAGCCTCACCTATGGAGATTTTTTGGTACCAAAGTTTGGCGCCATTCCATGAGTGTGCACAATTTTAAAGAGTGACATGTTGGGAATCTATTTACTTGGAAGAACATTATCTTTTACATTACAAAATTTGGCTGAAGCTGCATACACACAACCGTTTTTCATGGCCAGAAAAATTAAATGTTTTAAATTGGTCATTAAAAACGAGCGTGTGTGGGCTCCAGAGCATTTTTCTCAACGTGAAAAATTGCCATTAAAAATTTAGAACATGCTCTAATTTTTATCGTCATTTTTCACATCATGAAAAATTATCATGTGTGGGCTTTAACGATGGAAAAAAAAACCGCACATGCTCAGAAGCAAGTTATTAGAGGGGAGCGCTTGTTCTGGTAAAACTAGCGTTTGTAATGGAGATCGCACATTCGTCACGCTGTAACAGACTGAAAAACACGAAGACTGAAAAGCGCAAATCGTCTTTCACCAAACTTTTACTAACACGAAATCAGCAAAAGCAGCGCCAAGGGTGGCGCCAATCCGAATGGAACTTCCCCTTTATAGTGCCATTGTACGTGTTGTACGTCACTGCACTTTGCTTGAGCATTTATTTTTCAGAATCGTGTGTATGCAAGGCAGGCTTGACAAGAATCAAGTCGAGAAAAACGTTGTTTTTTCTAGGACATTAACCACTTAAGGACCGGACCAATATGCTGCTAAATGACCAAAGGTGTTTTTACAATTTGGCTCTGCGTCGCTTTAACAGACAATTGCGCGGCCGTGCGACGTGGCTCCCAAACAAAATTTGCGTCATTTTTTCCCCACAAATAGAGCTTTCTTTTGATGGTATTTTAACACCTCTGCGATTTTTTATTTTTTGCGCTATATACAAAAATATTATTAATAATTGTTCCCTAGGGTGTCTGCTAAAAACCATATATGATGTTTGGGGGTTCTGAGTAATTTTATAGCAAAAAAAATATGATTTTTACATGTAGAAGAGGAGTGCTAGAATAGGCCCGGTATGGAAGCGGTTAAATTGTTGAGTTCGATAATATTATGGCGCGGCGAAGGTCAGTTTCAGCTGTTAAACTTTTATATGGGTTCTGCTCGGAGAGATATGACCAGTCAAAGGGTAAGAGAAGCCTGTTATCACAACCCGCGTTCACTATCTATTGTGCCAAACACCATCTGTTATATTCTGTGTGCTTCCCCATCCTAGACATTCTGCCTCTTAGTAATTCTAATGAGCCGGCGTCCTCTTTTCTACATTTCGCTCATTATTCATGGATTTGTTTTGCCATAATGCAATGACGTTGTCCGTAACGATTCCTCCAGTGTTTTGTACACATTTCCTCCTGTGCCGAGCACACTTGTAGCTCTACTATGCTATGTGCCTGGAAAACATAATGAACATTAGACTCAGGAACCTCCACTGCTGCTGCATTTACATTTCATGTAATACATTTATAGATATACTTCCTTTCCACTCACAAGGCATGTACGCTGGGAAAGACCTCATTATATTAAGAACATTTCTATTACAGGACCTTATAATAAAAAAAATCTCGAGCAATGAATATGAAACAGAAGGAATACCTCCCTGTTAGTTAAATGAGAGATCCTGCTGCATATAAATCATTTGTTTTCGCTTTGTAGTGTTCTACATGGAAAGGTGGGCTGCTTATTTATTTCAATTGCCTGTAAACATAAACCACCAATTAATGCAGTTATATAATTGTGATATAATTAAAAATAATATGTAAAGTTAGAAGGAAAGAGGGGATTTTAAAAGCGCTTACAGATAATAATGAGAACCATATATTTAAAATTTCCGTATTTATTACCGTACATTTTAAGAGGGAGGTTTCTGGAACACAAAAATATTTTTTAAATAAACAAGTTTGAATTAAAATAAGGGTTAGTGCCCATCAATGCAGCCTGTTTAGTGCCCATCTGCAGCCTCAATGCAGCCTTATCAATGCCCATCTGCAGCACATCTCACCAATGCAGCCTGATCAATGCAGCCTGATTAATACCGAGCTCATCAATGCAGTCTGATCAATGCAGCCTAATCAATGCCCATCTTATCAATTCAGCCTTATCAATGCAGCCTTATCAATGCCCATCTTATCAATGCAGCTTTATCAATTCAGCCTGATCAATGCCCACCTGCTGCACATCTCATCAATGCAGCCTTATCAATGCAGCCGGATCAATTCCCATCTCATCAAAGCAGCCTGATCAATGCCCATCTTATCAATGCAGCCTTATCAATGCCCATCTCATCAATGCAGCCTTATCAATGCAGCCTGATCGATGCCCATCTCATCTTTGCCATCTTATCAATGCAGCCTGATCAATGCAGCCTGATCAATGCCCATTTCATCAATGCAGTCTTATCAACGCATCCTGATCGTTGCCTATCTGCAGCACATCTCACCAATGCAGCCTGATCAATGCCCATCTCATCAATGCAGCCTGATCAATGCCCATATTATGAATGCAGCCTTATCAATGCCCATCTCATCAATGCAGCCTTATCAATGCAGCCTGATCGATGCCCATCTCATCTTCATCATCTCATCAATGCAGCCTTATCAATGCAGCCTGATCGATGCCCATATCATCTTCGTCATCTTATCAATGCAGCCTGATCAATGCAGCCTGATCAATGCAGCCTGATCAATGCCCATCTCATCAATGCAGTCTTATCAACGCATCCTGATAATTGCCTATTTGCAGCACATCTCACCAACGCAGCCTGATCATTGCCTATCTGGAGTACATCTCACCAACGCATCCTGATCATTGCCTTTCTGCAGCACATCTCACCAATGCAGCCTGATCAATGCCCATCTCATCAATGCAGCCTTATGAATGCAGCCTGATCAATGCCCATCTCATCAAAGCAGCCTTATCAATGCAGCCTTATTAATGCCCATCTCATCATTGCAGCCTTATCAATGCAGCCTGATCAATGCCCATCTCATCAATGCAGCCTTATTAATGCAGCCTTATCAATACCCCTTTTTAGCCTCAATGTTCATCTGCAACCTCACCATCAATGCAGCCTGTACAGTGCAGGAAATGAGCCGCCATCTCCTGTTCGGCTCTCACTCAGCAGTCATACACACACAGTCCCGGCTCCGCCATCGGCTTTGGAACAGCTCCTGTGATAGAGAGAACACTGGTCCAATGCCAGTGGCGGAGGAGGGACTATTTGTGTGATGTGAGAGCCGAACAGAAGATGATGGCTCGTGAATTCTGGCTGAGTTTGTCCCCCTCCTTCCCTTCCAAGGTACACTAATGGTGTATAACACGCACCTGCGATTTGCCCCCTATTTTCAGGGTAAAAAAAGTGTGTGTTATACGCCATTAAATACGGTATATACATTTATTGAGAGTCACATTAAAAACAGAGCAAAGCCCGTTTATACAAAAGTGTTCAGTATTTCATCATGACAGTGGTCATAAGGCAAGTGTCCAGATTAAACAAAGGTTTCATATTCGTATATATTATCCCAACATGTTTCGCCTAGTAGCTTCATCAGGGGATATACGAATCAGTCAAAGAGTGCATAAGACTGTACAAGGATACAAAAAGAACCACAATAAATACAAAGTATCCAAAAAGCACATTTTGACATTATCATTATATGTCAAATTATATATATATATATATATATATATTAGGGTGTTTCATTTTCTAAGACGAAAAATAAACTATAAAATGTGTGTAGAATTTACTCATGCCCCAAGTCTCAATGATGTAAAAGATATATATGCTAAATTTCAAGAAGATGGAATAATATTTAGAGGTTGCACACTATAATCTGTTTTGTAAAAGTAGGCAAAAAATAAGATTTTTCAATGTTAATTACTTTTATTGGCAAAACTAGAAATCACAAACTTAGAACACTATTAATACTATACAGTAAGATGAATAGGTAAGATGATAGGCAAAACATGTGTTATATTAATCAACCTCGAACGATGCAATTCCTTGTTTTGTTCACTTGGTGACGACTTTTCTGTGATGCTCGACTACCCTCAACAAGAATTGTTTTTGTTCATCCCTGACCGATCCGTTATACCTTTTTATCAGAGCAATTCCTCTTTCTGCGGTATCATTGACAACGTTAAGAACGTTCACATGGCTTCTTAGAGAATCACTGCAGTATTCTGTCACGTCGTGGATCCCAAACAATTCAAAGAACATCTTTGTTTTATTAGTAACGTAATGGCTCAGGTCTTTTGCTTCAAAAAACATGTTTTTACCCTCTAATCGTTTCACTTCCTTTTTCTTTGCAGGTTTGGTTTCTAAATTTTTAGTCATATTTTCATCTGCTCACCAGCGCCTTTCAGGACAACAGGTACCGTATGTTCCGGCGTATAAGACGACCCTTTGGGCTTAAAAACTTCCCTCAAAAAGCGGGGGTCGTCTTATACGCTGGTACCAGACCTCAGGCATCCATTATTCAAAAGCCGTGCCTCCTCCTTGTGGTGTTTCATGATAGGCGGAACACTTGGTTTCCCAGCAGAGCCTCTGTTTGGTATTCCGCCTATTACGGATGTCTTCTCATCCTCGGCTTCGGACGAGAGGAGCTCCGTGATAGGCGGAACACAGGCGCCTATCACGGAACAGCATGAGGAGGAGGCGCGGCTTTTGAATAATGGACGCCCGCAGTACAGGACTAAAGGTATGGCACAGCGAGGCATTTTGACGGCACAGTGAGGCATGGGGTGGCACAGTGAGGCATGGGGTGGCACAGTGAGGCATGTAATTAGCACAGTGAGGCATTTTGATGGCACAGTGAGGCATGTTGATGGCACAGTGAGGCATGTTGTTGGCACAGTGAGGCATGTAATGGGCACAGTGAGATTTGAAAAAGTTGAATAAAGCCTGTTCCTCTCAGCGTTTTTTCCTGTCAGCGGTTGTTCTGGCTACCCCTCGGCTTCTAGACAGACTAGTAGGAAGGGGGTCATCTTATACGCCGAGTATATCCCAAAACCAAAATTTTGGCTGGAAAATTAGGGGGTCATCTTATACGTCTTATACTAGTCTTTCTGGAATTGAGGGGTAGCTGGAACAACCACTGACAGAAACAACCACTGACAGAAACAGGCTTTTTTCAAATCTCACTGTGCCATTACATGTCTTACTGTGCCATTACATTACATGCCTCAACTGTGCCATCACTTGCCTCCACTGTGCCATCACTTGCCCTCACTGTGCCATCACTTTCCCCCACTGTGCCATCACTTTCCCCCACTGTGCCATCACTTTGCCCCACTGTGCCATCACTTTCCCCCACTGTGCCATCACTTTCCCCCACTGTGCCATCACTTTGCCCCACTGTGCCATCACTTTGCCCCACTGTGCCATCACTTTCCCCCACTGTGCCATCACTTGCCCCCACTGTGCCGGCCAAGACTATCTCCCTACCTTATTTTTTTTAAAGATTCTGGCTTCCAGGCTGCGGGCATCCATGATTCAAAAGCCGCGCCTTCTCCTCAGACTGTTCTGTGATAGGCGTGATCTCGTCCGAGGATGAGAAGGCATCCGTGATAGGTGGAACACTGAACAAAGGCCCCGCTGGGAAAATTTGTGTTCCGCCTATCACGGAACAGTCTGAGGAGGAGGCGCAGCTTTTAAATCATGGATGCCCGCAGCCTGACGGAGACTGTCATCGGCGTATAAGATGACCCCCGACTGCATTTTTTTGCATCCAAAAAGTCGTCTTATATGTATATATATATATTAGAAGGCCAATATGGTGGCCTGAGTTTATGGGAGGAGCCCGCAGGGTAATT
The DNA here is from genome assembly GCA_029574335.1 of Rana kukunoris. NCBI lineage: Eukaryota > Metazoa > Chordata > Amphibia > Anura > Ranidae > Rana > Rana kukunoris. The sequence continues at coordinate 37,218,968 of CM056056.1, forward strand.
AAGCAGCCCACTCACACATGCTCTTTGTCGGTTCAGTGTGTGGTACTACATGTCATTGGACAGACTCTTCCCAGCTCACCTCATCTCCGTGAGTCTGTGCATTCAATCACATTCGACACTCTCCCGCCGTTCCCTTTTTACCCCTTGGGTATGCCTCCTTTTCTTGACATACTGACCAGACCACCAAGGCACGCTTCAGGTCTATTTATATTGTAAGTCTTGTCGCATGTTTATGTGATCCACATCTCTCTCGGGCAGAGGGTCTTGACCATAAATATATATATATATATATATATATATATATATATATATATACACATCATTAGCTAATGCCTTCCCCAGAGGGAGGAGAGCTTACCACGCCAAGCTTAGAAGTGGGGCCAACCGACCCATGAGAAAGAGAGCCCTGCACGGCCACAGAGGACTCACAGTGACCAGGCTATAGTATAAAGCAATCAAAAAACTGCAATTACAGAGTTTGACAAACGAGATATGTCAGATTACAAAAATGTGTAATTTACAACAGATTAGGCGCTGAAAATGGTAGCACGGTGCCAAGTTAGATCAGCAATTTAGAGTAAAGTTAGGGTAGAAACTAAATACTTACTTACAATGAAGTATATTCAGAGCATGTGGTGGAGAGCGCCTGAGATATATAGTAAATTGTATCTGATGCAGATACAATGAACAGCTCTAAATTAGGACAAAAGGAATACAAAAAATAAAATAAAAGGATTTGTATAGAGCAGCCAAAAAATTAATAGACACATGATAGTACTCTATGATGCCAAAGATTTAATAAATAGGTTTGACATCTCTTAGGCCCCATACACACGATCGGACATATCCGATGAAAACGGTCCGCGGACCATTTCCATCGGATATGTCCGATCGGGAGTTTGATCCGATGGCGTGTACACACCATCGGATCAAATTCCCCGCCGCCGGACGGCGCGGTGACGTGGCGGTGACGCGGCGGTGACGTTGACGCCGCCGCGTCACCGCCACGTCACCGCACCAGGAAGTAAAACACTTCCGCGCATGCGCCGAATCCATTCGGCAGCGGTGCGGCGGCGGTGGGGGACGACATGTCTGCTGGTAAGTGTACTAACCAGCAGACATGTCGGGCGGACAGATCCCCACCGGATAGATTTCAAAGCTTGCTTTGAAATCTGTCGGGTGGAGAAATCTGTCCGCTAGCCCATACACACGAGCGGAGATGTCTGCTGAAACGGTCCATCGGACCGTTTTCAGCGGACATATCCCCTCGTGTGTACGCGGCCTTAGGCGGCGTACACACGACCGAGGTTCTCGCTGGAAACCAGCGAGAACCTCGCTGGAAGCTGCATTCCAGCGAGGACCTCGGCCGTGTGTACACTCTCGGCGAGCCTCCCGTCGGGAATCCCGTCGAGCAGAAATAGAGAGCACGCTCTCTATTTGCTCGACGGCCCGCCTGGATGAATGGCTGGTTGCCATTCCCGACGGGCGGGTCGCCGATTTCGACGGCCGGCAGAGAACCTCGACGGGTGGAACGATGTGTTCTGCCCGTCGAGGTTCTCTGCCGTGTGTACGCGGCCTCAGTCAAGTATACTGATGACTCAAATTATAGGGATCAAGCCAATACATTAATATTAAATGTTATTTATTTGAGAGAATATGTGCATAAAGAGAAGGCCATAATAATGGGAATTAATACTTGGACTAGTACTAGCAGAATCTAAGATGCATCCATAATAAGGGATGCATCAGACAATGTCTCAATAAGGCCAATTTATTATTAAAATATAATTTAGTGATAGTTTAGTCATGGCCAAACAACTGTAAATGCAGAATAAATTGGAGCCAAAAGAGGATTGATGCTTTTGTGACAAGGACTAGTGTATAAATTATACTGGGGTCTGGTAATAAAATAATGAACTGATATAGAAAAGGCACTGATGTTAAATCAAGGTTAAGTTTGCTGGGATATAAAAAGCAAGACATGAAGGTGAATGAGAGGTAGAGAATATTCTTATACTTAACAAGAGGAAGTATTGCAACAGTCGCCCTGGTGCTGCCTGAGAAGCTGGCTTTTATGTGTCCTCCATCTGGTTGGCGTCACCAACCAAATGCGGACGCGAGGGGGCCGATACCCATGTGCGAGAGTCCCGCCTGGTCCTCCAGACTACGTTGACCATGGTGCCGACCTAAGGGAGAAGATCTAATCCAGACTCTGCATCTGCTGTACAGTCCCCACCACTGGAGCCCAAGGCAGAAGGGCAAACAATGGATGAACAGATGGATACCACATGGAGATGGTTCACAGTAAAAATAGGAGAAAGACCATATATGGGCATATCTCTGGGGAGCGGAGCATGCGCAAGAGAACGGCGCAGAGCGGGCACCGAATGGCGATAAAACCCCTCAGTGCCCTGGGCGTCCATATGGCCACAATTGTGCCCCCCGTCTCAAGAAAGGCCTGTCCCACAACTCAGCAGCCAAAAACAGGGATGGGGCAGCATAAGCCCCTACCAGATATGCAAGACTGATGACCACTGGTCGGTAAATGAATGTATACACATTGAAAATTAAATAATGACTAATAACCTTAAATGGATATTTTTACATTGTTATATTTTTTTCAGATTGGACCATAGTAACTACAGTTGCGCTCATAAGTTTATAAACTCAACTGTGTTTACTCTTTTTAAATCATAATCACCACAGAAACTACCCAAATGACCCTGATCAAAAGTTTACATACCCTGGTAATTTTGGCCTGATAACATGCACACAAGTTGACACAAAGGGGTTTGAATGGCTATTAAAGGTACCCATCCTCCCCTGTGATATGTTTGCTTGTAATTAGTATGTGTGTATATAAAAGGTCAATGAGTTTCTGGACTCCTCACAGACCCTTGCATTTTTCATCCAGTGCTCCACTGACGTTTCTGGATTCCGAGTCATGGGGAAAGCAAAAGAATTGTCAAAGGATCTGCAGAAAAAGGTAGTTGAACTGTATAAAACCGTAAAGGGATATAAAAAGATATCCAAGGAATTGAGAATGCCAATTAGCAGTGTTTAAACTCTAATCAAGAAGTGGAAAATGAGGGGTTCTGTTGAAACCAAACCACGGTCAGGTAGACCAACTAAAATTTCAGCCACAACTGCCAGGAAAATTGTTTGGGATGCAAAGAAAAGCCCACAAATAACTTCAGGTGAAATACAGGAATCTCTGAAAACATGTGTTGTTTCAAGATGCACAATAAGGAGGCACTTGAAGAAAGATGGGCTGTATGGTCGAGTCAGCAGAAGAAAGCCATTACTACGCAAATGCCACAAAGTATCCAATGCCAAACAGCACAGAGACAAGCCTCAAACCTTCTGGCACAAAGTCATTTGGAGTGATTAGAACAAAATTGATCTTTTTGGCCACAACCATAAGCGCTACATTTGGCCAACAAGGCCTATGATGAAAGGTACACCATTCCTACTGTGAAACACGGAGGTGGATTGCTGATGTTTTGGCGATGTGTAGGCACAGGAAATTTGGTCAAAATTGATGGCAAGATGAATGCAGTATGTTATCAAAATATACTGGAGGACATTTGCATTCATCAGCCAGGAAGCTGTGCATGGGACGTACTTGGGCATTCCAACATGACAACAATCCAAAACACAAGGCCAAGTAGACCTGTCATTGGCTACAGCAGAATAAAGTGAAGGTTCTGGAGTGGCCATCTCAGTCTCCTGACCTCAATATCATTGAGCCACTCTTGAAGGGATCTCATAACATGCCGCTCATGCAAGACAGCCCAAGAATTTACAGGAACTGGAGGCTTTTTGCCAAGAGGAATGGGCAGCTTTACCATCTGAGAAGATAAAGAGCCTCATCCACAAAAAAATTCAAGCTGTCATTGATGTACACTTTTGATCAGGGTCATTGGGGTAGTTTCTGTTGTGATTATGATTTAAAAAGAGTAAATACAGTTGATTGATAATAAATGGCTTCAGCCAAACACTAACCATGAGTGAAAGAAATCATAAATTCTGCCAGGGTATGTAAACTTATGAGCACAACTGTAGTTACTATGGTCCAGTCTGAAAAAATATAATAATGTAAAAATATTCATTTAACAAGTCACAAGATTTTAAAAAGATGAATTAAAATATTTTTAAAAAAAAGCAAATTTTCAAAAAAGTAACAGATGCGCTTCTACTTTTTTTAAATTTACTACCGGCTGACGCGTTTCAAAGCTCAATGCTTCTTCATCAGAACCCAGCAGTGTACTAGCCTCAGAATGTCCCTTTAAATATACACACATCCACCGACACACAAATACACAAGCATGTGCACCCCACGGCAGGCAATGGAGGACCTCCCAGGGTCATTTAGACTCCTCCAACCGAAGTGGGAGGTCTCACGACCGACTATAATAATCCTATTATGGGGTGCACATGCTTGTGTTTTTGTGTGTGGGTAGATGTGTGTGTATATTTAAAGGGACTTTCTGAGGCTAGTACACTGCTGGGTTCTGATGAAGAAGCCTTGAGCTTTGAAACGCGTCAGCCGGTAGTGGTCCTCGTCACATCCTCCATGACCTTTCGGAGTGTCGTTTGAGGTCTAGATGCTGCAGCTATTTATGGACACTTTTTTACTGCAATCATTTCTACTACAATTGTGAGTAGTTTTTTATTGTATTTGAATAAAATGTATCCTAACGGTAATAGACTAGGCTGGTGCACCTTTGTTGTTTTCTTGTTCAATACTTCTTCCCTGTGTCATTCCATTTTTTTTTACACATAACTTAATTCCTGAACCAATTGTTTTGGTTTCTTTGTATGTATGGATTATATGGGTTGTTACTGACATGTGGTGAAAATTTCATGTAAATAGCACCTTTAGAAATATATTTACCTAGAAAAATGATGACGTGTTCAATACTTATTTACCTGCTTTCTATACCTCACCTGACCAATTCCAGTGGAAGCTGGAGATCGCTGGAGAAGGCACAACTACTCCAGTAATCTCCACTAGCATCCGGATTCTGTGCCGAGTGGCTCCCCTGCTGCTTAATCAACACAGGAGTGTCAGATCACCTGTGGCCAGGTAACAAATGCACCCTGTTGGAGTCAAGGGTGCACCGCAAGGTAGTGAACCCTATAGCAGACTGCTGCGGATGGACAGGAAGCATGAACACAAGATTCCCCAGGGCGCAGAGTCTAAGGTCCAGCAGGTGTTCACCAGAGCCTTTAGTGGTGAGAATGGCCTACGCTGCAACTGAACCCAGGTCGTGGGCCTCCTGGAGTCCCTCAGGTCACGCTTCGTAGGGAGAGAGGGGAAGCAGCCAATCAGGACACAAGGAATCGTGAAGGGTAAGCCAAGGTCGGGGCAACAGGCAGATGAAAATAACCGAGGGACAGGCCAAGGGTCAGGGTTACAGGCAAACAGGAATAGTCGGGGACAAGCCAAAATCGGTACACAGAGAGATTAACGTAGCACATGGCAAGCAGGAACACAAAGCTAACAAACAACGTTGAACAGCAAAGCAGACCTGCAGTTCACTAGTTAATATAGAGTTTCTGAAATGGCCTGGGGTGGAGCATACAGGGAGGAGAGATGATAAAAGGCAGCCAGATAAGGAAGTCTGGCCTCTAATGAACACATGGAGAGGAGGTAAGCTGCCAGACATACTACATATCCATGGCACTGAGGTTGCTTACTCTGTGGGGGCACCATTCAGAGAATGAGGCAATCACAACATAACATGGTTGGTACATATGATTAAAAGTCTTATTGTTCAATAGATTGACATGATGAAAATCTTTATACACATAATTATACACCTAATTACAGGTTCTATTTTTCAGTAAATAGACAATAAAATTCCAATTAAAAAAGATAATAATGAGCTGATTACTAATACATAGACATTGTAATACCATAAATTCATAGCTGATCATGGTATTCATATACATAATGTTATTGGCAGATAAAGGTGTATGATTATATGGCAGATTACGACCAGAAATTTAATTGTATCCCAGAACTCAACGTGTTTCGTGGATGACTGACCACTTCCTCAGATGTAGATGCAAAATAAATCAAAATGTTAATGAGTTATACTGTAAGTGTATGTAAGCCCCAAACCAGTTTTCCAGTGTGTTGGCAAGCATGGTATTTTTTAGTTGTCTGCTTCCCTAGGCAAAAGTAAACTTGGGCAGCCCCTAACTAAATTTGTCCCACCTCTTTCTTCTCAAGTGGCTATGCAGGCTCTCTGGTGGCTGTGTGGGGTCTCTGGTGGTTGTGTGGGGTCTCTGGTGGCTGTGTGGGGTCTCTGGTGGCTGTGTGGGGTCTCTGGTGACTATGCAGGGTCTCTGGTGGCTGTGTGGGGTCTCTGGTGGCTATGTGTGGTCTCTGTTGGCGATACAGGGTCTCTGGTAGCCGTGTGGGGTCTCTGGTGGCTATGCAGGGTTTCTGGTGGCTGTGTGGGGTCTCTGGAGAGAGAGGTGGTTGAGAGGGGAGAGAGAGGGGAGTGAGATAGGGGGTTGAGAGAGAGAGAGAGAGAGAGAGATAGAGATAGGGTGGGAGAGATAGGGGGAAAGAGAGATAGGGGGTGTGAAAGAGAGAGACAGAGAGAGATGGGGTTAAAGAGGGGGGTGAGAGAGAGAGATGGAGTGGGAGAGAGGGGGGAGAGAGAGAAAGGCTCCCCTATCCCCCCCAAAAAACTACATTGGTTTCTCACCTTCATGCAGCCTACCGGCTCCTATTTTCTGAGCTGCGTTGCGAGGCTGCCGAGGCACGATCACAACCCGGGACTCTGACCTGCTCTGCTAATTGAGCTGCTTCCGGGATTGGAGGAAGCAGGCACCACCGCCTCTTGCTTCAGCTTCACTCCCCTGTCACCGAACAGCCAGTCCGTGGCTGTCCATTGTGTCACCCCTCTGGCCGGTCCGCACCCCCGTAGCGATGCCACTAATTCTCTGCAGCCCTGTTAGTGTACCTTCTGCCCGGGGGCAACGCTGCCGCCCTAAAATATGCTGCCCAAGGCAAAGGCCTTGTTGGCCTCATGGTTGATATGCCCGTGTTGACAAGGCAGCCTTCAACAGGACAGACTATTACTGGTAAGGGCTCCAGGTAACAAACTTTACAGAGAAAACTGTTTGCTTAAGAAAAAAAATATACATCATGCCAAGCATACTGAAAAGTAGATTTAAGGTTTAAATACAATTTAGAAGACATTTAGCTCTTTGTTACACTTAGAATTTATTTTTAATGAGATTAAATAAAGGGCTAAAACATTCTTACTTTGAGTGAAAGAGAATTCTAATTTGGCAGAAGAATCGCTCGCTGTCTTGGTTGTCATAGCAATATGAAAGGAACATTTTAATTTGGTCTAAAATAGTTTGCAGTGCATGCCAGGGAACAATTTTTCAGATGTTTTACAGCGTTCAGAGAAAAGCGCCGCGGTTTTGCAGCTTAGAAGCCATTCATGAAACTAGTTTCAGAAGAAAAGCTCCAGGCTGCTGATTGCCGGCTGATGCCCTTTCACGTTCTGCATACCTGTAGCTCCGCAGACAATATGTTATCAGGCTGCCATTATGATGTTGTGTAGCTTTCTATCGTTTCTATACAACAACCATGCTGTTTAATGAGTGTTTGCCAAGTCTACAGTCATTTTTCTTACAACATTCTTATGAAATAGGTTTGGAGATCTCAGTTTAATATCACACATTTACGTCTATCTTATGCAGATTTTTTATTTTTTAGAAAGAGCGTTTTAAAGGCCGAAGAAGGCAATTTTGCATTTAAAGTCCAAACAAAGTCACAGAAATTCATAGTTGGATAGACTCTGCAATACTAAAGTTAAAGGTTTTACCTCCCACTTTCCTGTAATAGCTGTGCATTTAAAGCAGGGTTGTCCCGATACCGAGCATTTGCCAGAGTACTTGTACTCGGCAAATGCTTTGATGCCTAATACAATTCCTGGACAGTCAGGGGTGATCGGTGAGGTGCTGGGGAGGATCTCCCTGTATAGATTTCAATAAAGCAGATGACAGCCGCTTCTCCTCCTCTCCCTCCCGTGACTGTCAGCTGCTTTATTGAAATCTATTTAGGGAGATCAGTGATTGCAACTCCTCCCCAGCGATGCACCGATCAGGGCTGTCTTAATGAGAGGGCACACCTGGGCACTGCCTAGGGGCCCCAGCTGCATGGGGCTCCCCTGCCTTTTCCCAAAAGCAGCTGGTCCTTGAGCCCGGCTGTCCCTCTACATCCCAGATATCCCCCCAGCACTCTGATCCCTCTACACCCCAGATATCTCACCAGCACTCTGACCCCTCTCTACACCCCAGGTATCCCCCCCAGCACTCTGACCCCTCTACACCCCAGATATCCCCCCAGCACTCTGACCCCTCTACACCCCAGATATCCCCCAAGCACTCTGACCCCTCTACACCCCAGATATGCCCCCAGCACTCTGACCCCTTTACACCCCAGATATCCCCCCACAACTCTGACCCCTCTACACCCCAGATGTCCTCCCAGCACTCTGACCCCTCTACATCCCAGATATCCCCCCAGCACTCTGACCCCTCTACATTCCAGCTATACCCCCAGCACTCTGACCCCTCTACACCCCAGATATCCCCCCCAGCATTTTGACCCCTCTACAACCCAGATATCCCCCCAGCACTTTGACCTCTCTACAACCCAGATATCCCCCCAGAACTCTGACCCTTCTACACCCCAGATGTCCTCCCAGCACTCTGACCCCTCTACATCTCAAATATGCCCCAAGCACTCTGACCCCTCTACATTCCAGCTATACCCCCAGCACTCTGACCCCTCTACACCCCAGATATCCCCCCAACATTTTGACCCCTCTACAACCCAGATATGCCCCCAGCACTTTGACCTCTCTACAACCCAGATATCCCCCCAGAACTCTAACCCCTCTACACCCCAGATATCCCCCCAGCACTCTGACCCCTCTACATTCCAGCTATACCCCCAGCACTCTGACCCCTCTACACCCCAGATATCCCCCCCAGCACTTTGACCCCTCTACACCCCAGATATCGCCCCAGAACTCTGACCCCTTTACACCCTAGATTTCCCGCAACTCCTACCTACTTGATTTCTGTTTACCTATGTAGCGCTACCCCCGGAGGAGCCGCTGGATGATTGTTGGGATCGGCAAATTAGGGGACTGGGGTCCCCTTTCGCATTCGGTTGAGGCTCGGTGAAGCCTGTGAGCGTGGCCCTCACACCTATCCTGCAGCTGCAGGAGAGCACCAATCCTCCTCTGGTCCTACTCCAGACTTGTACTTTCTGCTTTCAAGCAATGCATCCAGCTTCTTCCCAGCAGCAGCATAAGGAAAGGGGTTGCACTGGGATGTAAGGGAGAGTGGGGGACTCAACTTCTGATGGTGGGGTGGATCTTGACATCTAATGTAAGGGGAGGGAATGCGCTGGACATCTGATCTTAAAGACACAACCGGCCCTTTTGAGGGCAATCATAATGCGGATGCGGCCCACGATGAAATTCTATCCTTCTACTTTACAGAGGTGCTATACATCGAAAAACATTACAGGTTCTCTTTAACATTTCACACCACCATGGAGCCTATGTGATATCTGTAACCAGAGCATGTCTTTTCATCTACTGCAGAAAGCCAACACAATGCAGTGGAAACCTGTATAAATGACCTCAACAATTCCTTCTGTTGGTGGACGGTATAAACATGTAGTGCGTTGATTACAATTTAATTTTGCGATGGCCCCGATGTCACATCCCATTACATCCCGTGTGACTATCACTGTCACTCCACTAACAAGAACGATGATTACTGACATATCTCTAATTGCTGGAGAAAAGCCATTTTTGGTGCATAATAAAACAATTATTGAAGAAAAATAATCAACACAGCCGACATGGAATTGCTTTGTTGGTGGTAATTTATTTGTTGATTTACAGTTTACACATGCACAGTCACTGCAAGCTCCACAGCCAGCATAATGTATGGGAGTTTAAAGATAACCAGACTTTGCCGTTCTACACAAAATCTAATAATAATCCACATACATTACATTTAAGCTTCCTGATAAAAGTGCCATTAACCACTTGAAGCCCGGGGCCAATTCTAAAACTTCGCTCCTACATGTGAAAATCATCATTTTTTTTGCTAGAAAATTACATAGAACCCCAAACACTATGGGCCAGATTCACGTACCTGGTGGCGTAGCGTAGCGTATCCTATTTACACTATGCCGCCGCAACTTACAGGAGCAAGTGCCGTTCTCCAAGCACTTTCTCCGTAATTTGCGGCGGCGTAGTGTAAATGGCCCGGCGTATCCCCGCGTAATTCAAAGGGGGCGGCTTGTATTTAAATTAAGCGCGCCCCCGCTGAACGAACTGCGCATGCGCCGGCCGTAAACGTAGCCCAGTGCGCATGCTCCATAGTATGCCACAAATACATTGGTTTCGACGTGAACGTAATTAACGCACAGCCCTATGAGTTACGTAAACGATGGAAAAACACGACGCTGTCCCGACGTCCATACTTAACATGGCGTACGCCGAACCTACGCAAGGTTACCCCTCATATAGCAGGGGTAACCTTACGCTTACGCAAACAACGTAAACTACGACGATGGGGCGCAAATACGTTCAAGAATCGGAGTATCAGGCTCATTTGCATATTCAATGCAGAAATCAACGGGAACGCCACCTAGCGGCCGGCGTAAAACATTGCAACTTAGATCCGACGGTGTAAGTGCCTTATGCCAGTCGGATCTAAGCAAAATCTATGCGTAACTGATTCTAAGAATCAGACGCATAGATAGGAGGCCTCAAAAACAGATATACGCCGTCGTATCTCCTTTAAGAATCTGGCCCTATATATGTTTTTTTTTGCAGAGACCCTAGAGAATAAAATGGCGGCTATTGCAACTTTTTATCTCGCACTGTATTTGCACAGCAAAGTTTCGTGTTTTAAAAAAAAAAAGTTAGCCAGTTTTTTTTGCATAATGTGAAAGATGAAGTTGCGCCGAGTAAATAGATACCTAACATGTCATGCTTCAAAATTCTACACGCTCGTTGAATGCTGTCAAACTTTGGTACTTAAAAATCACCATAAGCGACGCTTTAATTTTTTTACTGGTTACATGTTTTGAGTTACATAGGAGGTCTAGGGCTAGAATTATTGCTCTCCCGCTCTAGCGTTCGCAGCAACACCTCACATGTGTGGTTTGAACACCGTTTTCATATGTGGTGTGATGTCATAACATCACACCCGGCCTCCGACAATCATAAAGACTCCAGCGACCATCTGGTCCGCCGGAAATCTCTATGATCATCATCATATAGGGCGAAGCAGGGGGACGTCCCCTTTTGCCGTCCGTAAGAACGATCAAGCGGCATCGGTGGTATAGCCACTATGATCATTCTTATGGTGCAGGGAATCATCGGCTGAAAACGGCAAAATCTGAATGATGCCGCAAGCTCCGTGACCATGTCCGCGGAAACCCACTGACTCGATGTACGCCAGTGTCCCGCGATCATGTCACAGAGCTGCAGAACGGGGAGATGCCTATGTAAGCAAGGCATTTCCCTGTAATGCCTAGTGACAGGACAGTGATCTACTGCTCCCTGTCATCAGGAGCAGTGATAACTGTTGTGTCACTTGTAGCCCATCCCTCACAGTTAGAATCACTCCTTAGGACACACTTAACCCCTTTATCGCCCCCTAGTGGTCAACCCCTTCACTGTCAGTGTCATTTACACAGTAAGGCCGCGTACACACGATCAAATCTGTCTGCTGGAAACGGTCTGCTAGACCGTCCTAGCAGACAGATTCGATCGTGTGTACGGGCGAGCCGACAGATTTGGCCACCCGACAGATTTCAAAGCATGCTTTGAAATCTATCGGGTGGGAACCCGTCCGCCCGACATGTCTGCTGGTTAGTACACTTACCAGCAGACATGGATTCGGCGCATGCGCGGAAGTGTTTTACTTCCTGGTGCGGTGACGTGGCGGCGTCAACGTCACCGCCACGTCACCGACACGTCAGCTCGCCGTCTGCTGGCGGGGATTTTGGTTTGCTCGTGTGTACACGCGAGCAAACCAAAATCCAAACAGACAGATTTGTTCAAATCGGTCGGACAGACCGTTTTGAACAAATCTATTGCCTCGTGTGTACGAGGCCTAAGCGGTGCATTTTTATAGCACTGATCGCTGTATAAATGACAATGGTCCCAAAATAGCATCCAAAGTATCCGATGTGTTTGCCGCAATGTCGCAGTCACGATAAAAATTGCAGATCGCCGACATTACTAGTAAGAAAAATAATAATAAAAATGGCATAAAACTATCCCCTGTTTTGTAGACGCTATAACTTTTGCGCAAACCAATTTAACAAAAATATGTAGAAGAATCCATATCGGCCTAAACTGAGGAAAAAAAAATTATATATTTTTTGGGGGATATTTATTATAGCAAAAAGTAAAAAATATTGCTTTTTTTTTTCAAAATCACACATGTGAGATATGGCCGCGATCGTCAGAGCAAGAGCAATAATTCTAGCACTAGACCTCCTCTGTAACTCTAATCTGGGAACCATAAAAAAAGTTTAAAGCGTTGCCTATGGAGATTTTTAGGTACCGTAGTTTGTCGCCATTCCACGAGTGCGTGCAATTATAAAGTGTGACATGCTTGGTATCTATTTACTTGGCGCAACATCATCTTTCACATTATGCAAAAAAATTGGGCTAACTTTACTTTTTCATTTTTTTTTAATTCATGAAAGTAAATTTTTTTCCAAAAAGTTGCATTTAAAACACCGCCGCTCAAATACTGTGTGACCTAAAATATTCCAACAATCACCATTTTATTCTCTACATTCTCTGCTAAAAAATATATATATAATGTTTGGGGGTTCTAAGTAATTTTCTAGCAAAAAAAGGATTTTAACTTAAACACCAAATGTCAGAAATAGGCTTAGGCGGCGTACACACGATCGGATATATCCGATGAAAACGGTCCGCGGACCATTTCCATCGGATATGTCCGATCGGGAGTTTGATCCGATGGCGTGTACACACCATCGGATCAAATTCCCCGCCGCCGGACGGCGCGGTGACGTAGTGGTGACGCGGCGTTGACGCCGCCGCGTCACCGCCACGTCACCGCACCAGGAAGTAAAACACTTCCGCGCATGCGCCGAATCCATTCGGCAGCGGCGCGGCGGCGGTGGGGGCCGACATGTCTGCTGGTAAGTGTACTAACCAGCAGACATGTCGGGCGGACAGATTCCCACCGGATAGATTTCAAAGCATGCTTTGAAATCTGTCGGGTGGACAAATCTGTCCGCTAGCCCATACACACGAGCGGAGATGTTTGCTGAAACGGTCCATCGGACCGTTTTCAGCGGACATATCCCCTCGTGTGTACGCGGCCTTAGACATGAAAGGGTTAAATATCTTCCACAGTTGCAATGTTTTATTGTAGAAAGTGTTCAGATTTGATTATATTTCATCTTTCCTTTCCTCTTACTGTAGACACGGGCCTCTAAGACTCTTTAGAGTAGTAAAACAAGACTTATAGATTATATCAGTCATTTAATTAAATGCGGTTATTACCGCCAGTTAATTTATTTATAATCCATTCATTTTGACTTGCATTGCGGCAAAAAACACATAAAAATACACAGTAATTACGGACCCATTATTCTGTCTTTTATGAAGGTTAGTTGCTTTGTTTGCTGTGTCTAAAACTAATACTAACTATTCAACTAATAGCACTTCTCTGTTCTTTATCAGACTGTTTTATAGTTTAAATTCAATTAGCAGTAAATGACGGGGGTCGATATTAAAAAAAAAAAAAAAAAAAAAGCACATGCACTTCAAAAGTCAATTTCTATTAGAAATGGCAAACTGAAAATTCTGATAGACCAACTAATTATTTCTATCCTAGATACCTTTATACTAAAGAGAGATTACCCAGGCAATAGTACATAGTTTACTTTATTGGCGCTTGTACAGATATGTTTGCCGTGCGGTAAGGGGAATTCAATTAGAACTGTTTAAAGAAGCTCCGTCAACACAGGGACACCTGTATATTATGGGCTAGATTCAGGTAGATCGGCGCATACTTATGCCCGCGTAGCGCATCTCATTTGCGCTACGCCGACGTAACTCAGAGAGGCAAGTACAGTATTCACACAGCACTTGCGCCTACCTTTGCGCCGGTGTAACTTAATTTCGTCGGTGTAAGTGTAAGTGGGTGTGACCATATGCAAATGATGTCCAGAACGTGGATTACTGATTTCCGCCCGGTGTATCATGAACAAAGCATGCGCAGTACGTTCGTTCTCTTGTGTGCATGCTCACAACTAATGCTGGCCCAACTTCCAGAGATACGCGGCCCAACCGGCTTAAGCCCAGCCTATAAATAGGCCCAGACATGCGCCCGTCCGGCGCAAAAGTACATCCTGTTTTTTCCCCCACCTAGGAAAGGTACTTTTGTATTGCGATGGCTGCTGCACCTAAAGACAGGAGGAAGAAGAATTTCACCCTGAAGGAGAGGGAGATAATAGTGGCTGGCATTGTGAGGTATGATAAATATCTCCATGGTGCCCTCACTCAGCAGACCAGCAAGGCCAGGAAACATGAGATCCTGAGGGAGCTGAGCGTGCAGGTCAGTGCTGAGGGCATTGCGACCAGGCGCCCCCAGGATATTCAGAAGAAGATCAATGACATTCGGCGGAGGGTGAAGGAGAAGCTGGCCCAGATTAGTAGGCATGCCAGGGCCATGGGAGGAGGACCAGCATGTTCTGTGCAGTTGACCCCGGAGGATGAGAAGATTGCACAATGCCTGCAACGTGAGAAGGTGGAAGGCATGGAGGGGTATGACTCCGGGGGCGAGTGCAGTCCTTGAGGACAGGTAAGTGTGTTTTATCTACTATCTGGTGTATAGCATGTGGGGGGAGGGGAAGGGAACATGTGACAAGTGTGTGGGTTCACCAACATGTGCATCTTTTGTGTCATCCACAGGTGTGCAGGAGGGAGCTGGGCCATCGTCGGCTTCTGCTGGGCGACCCACGCCATCACCAGAGGGGAGTGCCCACTCCTCTCACCTAGAGGAAGTGGTGGATCAGCACGGGGACCTCGAGGGAGCCGTCTACCTCATGGAGGATCCCACCATCCCTGTAACCTCCCAATCCTCCTCCCCCATCCGGGAAAGCCCCTCACCCTCCTCCCCCATCAGGGGAAGTCCCTCACCCTCCTCCCTCATCAGGGAAAGCCCCTTAAGGGCCTCCCCGTACCCACGGCCCCAAGCCTCTTCTGGCCCCCAGAAGGCAACACATAAGACAAGGGGTGTTCCTGAGGCCCTCCAGGAAACCCTTGCCAGGGATCAGGGCCAGCAGACCAGCCATGTGGGCGATGTGTCAGTACACATGCGGCGTCTTGGTGACAGCCTGGCACCTACATCTCAGCTCCAGGACAGCCTCCAAGATATCAGCTGCAATTCTGCTGCTCTTGTCACCAGCCTGGGGGAGATGCAGGCCACCACAGCAGGCCTCGCAGCTGAGGTGAAGAGCCTGGCAGTGGCCGTCGTGGAGGAGGAGGAGGAGGGGAGGCAGACCAGGCTGATGCTCGCGGACACTAATGCGATCCTCACCCTCATTGCCCTGGCTTTGGAGGGCAGGCAGCCAGCCAGGGAGGCTCCAGGGGATGCGCCTCCACCTCCTGATGCCCAACCCCCCCACCTGTGGCTTCCCCAGGCAGTTAAGGGGCTGGGGCCGTGGCACTAGGAGAAGCCCACGTCAGGGCAGATGAATGCCATTTTTTTTTTCTTGACTCAGGTTATGGTTATTTTTGATTTTTTTTACTCAGGTTATGATTTTTTTTTGTTTTATACTCAGGTTATGATTTTTTTTTTACTCAGGTTATGAGTATTTTTTTATTTTTTTTGGTAGTATCTGCACACGGTGAGGAGTGTAGGCTACAGTGTGAATGGTGTGTGAATGTGGGGGTGACACTCCTGCCAGTAAGGGGTGTCACCCTCGGTCGTTGGGGAGAAGTTATCCTCACAGCCGTGTGCATGTGGTATGAATGGTCAGCAACATCATTGGGGCCTTGGCGCGGCGTTGCTGCTCCCTAGTCCTGCATGGTGGACTTGGGCTAATCCAATGTTATGTGGATGTGGTGTGTGTGATCTAGGGACCACAGTGGTGTGCATGCGTGCATTGTCCATGTGCCATGATGAATGTGTGTGTTTAACGTCCAAAGAAGCCTACCACGAAGACCCTCCTGACTGCTCTTCCCTTAGCAGGTCGCCTCTGGCAGGGGGGGACTGTGTGGTTGGGGGGTCAGGTCATCATGGATGTCAATCTGCAGGCCCTTTCTCATGGCATAGTTGTGCAGAATGCAACATGCACCGATGATATGGCACACAAAGTTTGGGGAATACAACAGGGTACCCCCAGACTTATCCAGGCTTTGGAAACGGGACTTCAGGAGGCCAAATGTGCGCTCCACCACTGCACGAGTACTTATGTGTGCTTCATTGTATCTTCTCTCTCCTCTGGTTTGGGGGTTCCGGAAAGGAATCATGAGATGGGGTCCAAGTGCATATGCCGCATCACCTGGAAGGGAAAAGACAGGAGGATGTTAGCCGTGCATGTGCCCCTCGTGATGTCTGCATCATGGGGTCGGACAGTCATGCCTGACTCCCATGTCACTCACCAACCAACCAGCTGTTCCCATACACGTTCTGTTCGAATTCTGTTGGGCAGGCACCTGGGCCTAAAGAATATACTGGACACACACAGTATATCACAGGTGAGAGGTGCAGTGCTGGTGAAATATACAGAGAGTCACCTATATATTTCTGTCCCTATAGGAGATAGCTGGAACCTCTCCCTAAACAATGTACTGGACACACACAGTATATCACAGGTGACAGGTGCAGTGCTGGTGAAATAGGCAGAAAGTCACCTATATATTGCTGTCCCTATAGCAAATAGCTGGAACCTCTCCCTAAACTATAAGATGCAGATCTCACAGAAATAAACAGGGCTGTTGTAGATTTGTGAAGCAAGATAAACCTATCTGACACTGTCCCTCAATCAGCAGCAGCCTGTCCCTAACCTACCTAAAGCAGACTGAAGCAGGATAAACCTATCTGACACTGTCCCTCAAGCAGCAGCAGCCTGTCCCTAACCTACCTAAAGCAGACTGAAGCAGGATAAACCTATCTGACACTGTCCCTCAATCAGCAGCAGCCTGTCCCTAACCTACCTAAAGCAGACTGAAGCAGGATAAACCTATCTGACACTGTCCCTCAAGCAGCAGCAGCAGCCTCTCCCTATCCTAGCTAAAGCATAGTGACGAGCTGTGCTGTGTGCCTCTATCTGATATAGAGGCTGGTCACATGCTTGGTCACATGCTGCACTGGCCAATCACAGCCATGCCATTAGTAGGCATGGCTGTGATGGCTTCCTAGTCACACTAGTAAAACAAACGGCGATTGGCTGCCGTGCAGCGCGCCGTAACATAGCCAAACTCCGAACCCGAACCCAAACTTTATCCAATTATTCGGGTTCGGGTACAAAAAAAATCCCAAAGTCCGTACCGAACTTTACAGTTCGGGTTCGCTCAACCCTACTTGTAATTTTATTATAGTTGGATTTTTAAGAGGATAATCTGTATGGTCACTTTGAGCTACAAGCTCTTTTATTATGTAAATGTACTAAAGCAGAGGTGGCAAACACAAGGCCCGCGGGCCAAATGCGGCCCTCTAGGCCATTTCATGCGGCCCTCATACCTCTCCAGTCATCCTCCAGACCCTTACTTTCTGCTTTTAAGCAATACATCCAGCTTCTTCCCAGCAGCAGCATAAGGAAAGGGGGGTGCACTGTAATGTAAGGGAGAGGGGGGGCTCAACTTCTGATGATGGGGGGGCTCTTGACATGTAACGTAAGGGGAAGGGATGCGCTGGACATCTAATCTTACAGATACAACCGGCCCTTTTGAGGGCAACCATAATGCTGATGCGCCCACGATGAAATTGAGTGTGACACCCCTGTACTAAAGCTTGTCTTTTAAATTACACACCCGATAAAGTTCTATATTCTTATTAAGGGGTTCGTCCCTCCTTATTTAAGTTTTTACAATTAAACTTTAGCTGTAAAACCACATACTGTAGGCTTTTTTCAAGTGAGCAACTCAGAAAGTACTAAAGGCAAGAGGCAGCCAGCAAAGGCAACCTTTGAGTTTCTATCAAGCCTAAAATGATCCTTAACCACTTTAGCCCCGGACCAATATGCTGCTAAATGCCCAAAGGTGTTTTTTTTACAATTCGGCACTGCGTCGCATTAACAGACAATTGCGCGGTCGTGCGACGTGGCTCCCGAACAAAATTTGCGTCCTTTTTTTCCCAGAAATAGAGCTTTCTTTTGATGGTATTTGATTGCCTCGGCGATTTTTATTTTTTGCGCTATAAACAAAAATAGAGCGACATTTTTGAAAAAAATCAATATTTTTTACTTTTTGTTATAAGAAAAATCGAATAAACTAAATTTTAGTCAAACATTGTCTTTAGTAAAAAAAAAATGGCAATATAAAAAAAAAAATAGCTACCTAGCGGCAACAGTGACACTAATACAGCTAGGGTTGTCCCGATGCCTCTTTTTTAGGACCGAGTACAAGTACCGATACTTTTTTTCATGTACTCGCCGATACCGAATACCGATACTTTTTTTAAATACGTCCCCAAATGCAGCCATGTCCCCCCACATATGCAACCATGTCCCCCCACATATATTGCAGCCATGTCCCCCACATATATTCAGCCATGTCCCCCACATATATTCAGCCATGTCCCCCACATATATTCAGCCATGTCCCCGTGTACAAAGCCGTGCCTCCTCCTCTTTGGGAGAGAGAGGCAGCGCCAGCGTGTAATGCCTGTGTACCTGTATTATCCTCCGACGGGAGCCATCCTGTGTTCAAAAGCCGCGCCTCCTCCTCCTCCTCGACTGTGATAGGGGAACACTCCCAGCAAGTGAGTCAGTGTTCTGCCTATCACGGACACCCTCTCATCCTCACCCCATGGACGAGGATGAGAGGATGTCCGTGATAGGCAGAACACTGACTCACCTGCTGGGAGTGTTCCCCTATCACAGACGAGGAGGAAGCGTGGCTTTGTACACTGGATGGCTGCCGTATGAGGATTATACACGCATACAGGCATTACACGCTGCCTCTCTCTCCCCAAGGTATGCCGTCTGATGCAGCGTGTAATGCACACAGGGACACAGGCTGCCTCTCTCTCACTGGTATGCTCAGCTGTCTGAGCATTACACGCTGCATCGCTCTCCCCCAAGTATTCTATTTAGGGATCGGGAGTATTTGCACGAGTACAAGTACTCCCGCAAATACTCGGCATCGGTCCCGATACCGATACTAGTATTGGTATCGGGACAACCCTAAATACAGCGATCAGAAAATCGATCGCTTAGTGACATTGTCAATAGGGGTGAAAGGGTTAACTAGGGCGGTGATCAAGGGGTTAAACCTTTATTAGGGGGGTACAGGGGCTACCCTGGACCTAACACTAACTGCTTGTCACACTAACTGTCACACTGACACTAAATGCAGTGATCAGTAAATATATAATCAGATCGGAAGGGGTTAAGTGTGCCTATGTGTACTGGTGTCAGTGTAGTGTTGGTGCGATTTACTTGTAATGTCTTCTCTCCTCTCGTCGGATTGAAAATACCGCCGAGAGGAGAGCTGACATCACTTCCTCTGCCAGTGTTTACATTACACAGGCAGAGGAAGTGCAGGGCGGAGGCTCAGCAGATTGGCTGGGAGCGATCACGAGGGGGCGGACAAAAACGAACAGCCGCCCCCTCATCCCGGATCGCTCCCACAGGTAAGACGCCCGTCGCATGTAGCAGGGGGGTTCCGACCGGACCCCCGACCCGCAAGAAGGCAGGGATGTAGATGTACACCCATCTGCCTGTACGTGCCATTCTGTGGACGTACATATACATGCGGCGGGCGTTAAGTGGTTAAGCGACCTTTAGTCACATAAGCCACCCAACCAAAGAGAGGCCTTGATTGATCACACATTCCTACAGTCAGTTGCTATCCTCCGTCATTATGGTTAGATGGGTGGATGTTGCCTGAGTTGCCCTGCAATCATCTGAGATTGATCGTGAAGGTGTGGTGCTCTGAGATCAATCAATGATAATCTCTGGATGGCGGCACAGTTTTTTCTCTTTTCTGTAGTTTTTCACTCATATTGAAGACAGCCATCTTCCGCAGAAAAATAATTCGAGAGTCGTCTAGAAATTCACATATCCATCACGTAGGTAAAGTACAGCTAAACCCAAAACGTTATTTTTCAGTTTTGGACAGAACGGGAAAAGGAAGAAACTTCTGTGGTTCTTGCTAGAGAAATTCTCCATCTTTTTTGACCTGTTGTCCATCGCAACCTGGACAGAAAGTGATGGGTTTTAGGTATTTTTCAGATGGGCAGTTGGAGGTGGCAGTACTGTGGTTTTACCACCCACTGATCACCCACCTGGTGGTGCAGTTTTTGATAAGTGGCACTACTTCTCAAGCTTGCCCATTGAGTTCAATGCAATGCAATTGCAGCGTGGCATTATAGGGTTAAATTAGGCAGTGAGCAGGCAATGGAATGGAAAGCAATCTGAATGCAGATTGCTGTTCAGAGGGCACTGCACTCCACCGCGAGTGTGAAAGAGCCTGTACATTTGTCATCATAACAGACGATGAGGGAAAATCCCAATAGCAGCTACCCACCAGTAGTTTCCTAATGTAGTGCTGGCTAACATCAATAAGTATATCACTTGTACCGAATAATAAAAATGTAAATGAAAACAGTGCAGCACTCCTCTTAAACCCCTTTGTCCGACCATAATCACATTGGAAGTCTGACGGAATTCCATCGGAGTAAAAGAGAACATGTTCTCTATCTAAACTCTGATAGAATTCATCGGAATTTTCAATAGAATAACTCCGATGGGGCATACACACGGTCGGAATTTCCGATGGAAAAAGAAAGCCAGTTCTCTTTTTTTTGCGGGACGTTTTTGGCTGATTTCCCGTCGGAAAAACTGTGATGGAGTATACACACGGTCGGGATTCCTGCCCACAAGCTCTCATCGCAGTTTTCCCGTCGGAAATCCTGGCCGTGTGTACGGGGGAAAAGTCTATTTTACACGGGCTTCAACTTACTGTATATAAGAGCAGTGTGAACAGCAAGCTCTGACAAAGCATTTTCAGAACTTTCAGCATATAAATGTTGAACACAGATCCTAATGTGAGTGTTGATTGCCACTTTAAGCAAGCTGCTAGCAGGCATCAGTAGGCTTTAAACAAGCTTCAAGAAGTGTTAAAGCCTGCTAGCAGCTTGCTTAAAAAAACACTTGCCAACCAGATAACTGGGAAAATACATCATGGCTTTGAAGTGTTATACCGGGGGTTTATGGCTGCAACTAGATGCCATAACCCCAGTACTAAAATTTTCCTCAGCCTGTGCTCTTTCCGAAAAAAGTGATCTGAGTGGCTGAATCCCTTTAAGAACACCGAGAGTCGCCACGGCTTCCTGGTGCATCTCGGGCTTACGTGGCTCATCGGAAAGCCCACAAACCAATCCGGCAGTTGTGGTGGCTGGCTATAGAGGTTAGCAGAGGAAAGGTGGCTTACGCTCATCTCTATGACATAGAAGGCTGGGAACGATGTCATGATGTCACTTCCGGTTCACAAGGCCTTTTTTTAAAAGCATTAGTGTGACGGAACCAGGATACCCTGTTGGGTATTTCCACCAAGATGCTGCTTCCCAGGCCCTGGAACACGAGACCAATGGATCTGGCTATAGTAACACCAAGGACCAGACAACTCCAGTCTTGGAGTGAACTGGAATAAGAACTGCTTTGTTTAAGAAACACACACTGAATTTATACAGAAAACGTTCAGACACGGGCTACTCCCATTATCTCATACAATGGTCACTTTAGACAGTAGAGCTACCGTATTTTTCTCTCCATACGACGCACTCCCCCCCCCTAAAATGGGGGGAAATGTCTCTGTGTCTTATGGAGCGAATACTGACCAGAAGTCCGCCACTTGCCATGTTACATTACAGTGCTGGCCGTGATGACCGCCGAGCAGTATGGCCGCATAGATCCACTCTGCACCAGGAAATCGCCTTCAGCGTCACAGCCCAGGACTTCTCCAGCAGCGATCCATCTAGCCTCCTCTCATCCTCATAGCCTGCTGAGTGTCCAGACATGCGGAGACACCGCCAAGACCTGCCAAGACAACTAAGTACTCTGTTTCCCTAGTCATGCCAGCCCTCCGCCTATTACATTTTATTTCATTACTCCAGGCTTTTCTTACATGTGAGATACTGTAAATCCCTGTTGTGTGTACCAAATGCCTTTGCAAACACACAGATTTTACCTTGTAAAAGTAGCAGACATCATTACTGTACCACACATAGCCAGTACAAAGAGCAGAGCTGTGGGAGGGACACAGAAGGCCCCACCCACTACAGGTTGCATGCAAAAACTACAGAAGGGGGAGTATACAAGACCAGACACCCTGCACAAGGAGAGAGAGCAGCAGTGACCGGTCTTTATTACAAGTGCAGAAAAAGAGTCGTTTTTATTTCTAGGTCTTTATTACAGGAATCTCCTGCGCAGAGACAAAGCGCAGGAGCTTTTTTTGTTGCTGGATCACTGTAAATATCTAAAAGAAATACACAAAAGGAATACACTGTTGTGTATGACTATTATATTGAATATACTATATACTGTAGATTGATTATATTATAGCTAGTTATAAAATTACTTGAACAAATTAAAACCTTCACATACTTGTGTCTTGTGTCCTATCTTTGAGTATTATCACTGTACGGCCAAATCAGCACTAGGGATGAGCTTCGCAGTGGATACGAACGTATGTTCGACTTCGATCATTGTATGTTCGTACGTTCGACGAAATTCGAACAAAAGCGGTCGTTCGCGCCAAATTCGAGTGACGCAAAACAACCCATAATTCACTGCAGCATTGCACGCTGGTGATTGGCCAAGCATGCTGGATCTCCCGCATGCTTGGCCAATCACAGCGCGCAAAAAACGAAGAGCCATAATTGGCCAACGCCTGGTGGCTTTGGCCAATTATGGCTCAGGGCTTTAGCACACGCCCCACACTATATAAGGCCGCCTGCTGGGTGGCCTTGTGTAGTGTGTTCCGGCTTGTTAATGAGAGCAGTCAGAGAGACAGAGAGATAATCTTTTTAGATAGATAGATAGAGCAGGCAGGCAGGCTAGTCAGTTTAGCTTAATTTACAGTGTGTAGAGGATATATATACATCCCTAGGAGTTGTACATATATTTATACACTGTATAGCTTAGATAGATCAGTTCTTCCTAATTTACTGGCAGGCAGGTGATTGTGCTATTTAAAGACGTTATCACAGGTATAGACACCCAGCAGGTACAATATTTAAAGGAATTTTTTTATTTTTTTTATTTAAGCATCAATAAAATCACTGCTCCTGAAAAAATCCTTTAAATATTGTACCTGCTGGGTGTCTATAGTTTGCCTGTGAAAACGTCTTTGAGAACCCGGGTCTTGCCCGAGGGAACATGTATCAATGGAAAAAAGTTTTAAAAACGGTCACTTTTTCAGTCCTTCTCCTGAAAAAAAACAACCGTTTTTTTAAACTTTTTTCCATTGATACATGTTCCCTGGGGCAAGACCCGGGTTCTCAAAGACGTTTTCCAACAATAACTTGAATATTGGTCTTTAAAATTAGCGTTTTTGAATTCGAACGTTCGAGTCCCATAGACTTAAATGGGGTTCTAAATGTTTGCGCGAACGGTCGGTCTGTTCGACGGTTCTGGTGCGAACGGAACGCGGGGGTGTTCGGCTCATCCCTAATCAGCACGAAGGAAGCAGTGTTGTTTATTTTTATTATAGGACTATATATCTATATATATGTTAGGTTAGATGGATGTATATGCAGTCTCCTGGGTCTTCGTTGTGTTGCTGGCAATTGTAAAAACCTGTATAGTGGGCAGAAAATGCTTTTGATCTTTTATTCTATGATATTTACCATGTGTGACCTCCAACTGGGAGTCACATTCTATATCTCTTCTTTAAAGAAAATTCAACAAAAGGGAAATCTTGAAGGTCTTTTATGTTACATGAATACACTTATTTGCTGCATTTTAGGAGAAGCCAGAATAGTTGGACAAAATGCAGGAGATCCTTCTGAGACCGCAAAAAATCCCATCGGAATTGTGGAAATAGAAACTCTGTAGGACAGGAAGGAGCTGATTGAGTTTGGAGGCTATCAAACAGCAGTTTTACTCACGGAGGATTTGTGAAGCATTTTTTGTCTGCTCAGTGATGCTCTCAAGTAGAAATGCTGGAGTCCATGAGACACCTGGGTGAGTATTTCTGAATCCCATGTGTTCAATTTGAGAATCATAGCGGTCTTAGGATGCTATCGCAGTTTTCCTGCTGCCTGACTGAGCTTAGCAAATAAACGTGGCTGCCTGCAGGAAGGAAGCAAAATCCGTCAAACAAAGCAGCGATCCCATTCTTTCTTTATACATCTACCTAAAACTAGAGAATGCATTTAACCACTTAAGGACCCCTTCTTCTTATACTTCGGCAGAATGGCACGGCTGGGCACAATCACGTACCTGTACGTGTCTCTTTAAGTGCCCAGCCCTGGGGGCACGCGACCCGGTCCGAAAGCTCCGTGAGCGCGCCCGCGGGACCCGCGGACCTGTTCGCCGCCGGTGTCCCACGATCGGTCACCGGAGCTAAAGAACGAGGAGAGACACACCTTCACCGTTCTTCACAGTGGCAGTGTCATTGATCGCCTGTTCCCTGATATAGGGAAAGACGATCAATGATGTCACAAGTCCAGCCCCACCCCCCTACAGTTAAAAACACATATGAGGTCACACTTAACCCCTACAGCGCCCCCTAGTGGTTAACTCCCAAACTGCAATTGTAATTTTCACAGTAAACAATACATTTTTGTAGCACTTTTTGCTGTGAAAATGACAATGGTCCCAAAAATGTGTCAAAATTGTCCAATGTGTCCGCCATAATGTCGCAGTCACGAAAAAATCACTGATCATCGCCATTAGTAGTAAAAAAAAAAATTATTAATATAAATGCAATAAAACTATCTCCTATTTTGTAAACGCTATAGATTTTGCGCAAACCAATCAATAAACGCTTATTGCGATTTTTTTTTACCAAAAATATGTAGAAGAATACGTATCGGCCTAAACTGAGGAAAAAAAAAGTTGTTTTATATATTTTTGGGAGATATTTATTATAGCAAAAAGTTAAAAATATTGAATTAAAAAAAAATAATTGTCAAACGTGTCTGAAGTGTCCGCCATAATGTCGCAGTACCGAAAAAAAAACCCTGATCGCCGCCATTACTAGTAAAAAAAAAATATTAATAAAAATGCCATAAAACGATCCCCTATTTTGTAGATGCTACAACTTTTGCGGAAACCAATCAATAAACGCTTATTGCGATTTTAATAAGTATCGGCCTAAACTGAGGAAAAATTTATTTTTTAGATATTTTTGGGGGATATTTATTACAGCAAAAAGTAAAAAATATAGATTTTTTTTCAAAATTGTCGCTCTATTTTTGTTTATAGCGCAAAAAATAAAAACCGCAGAGGTGATCAAATACCACCAAAAGGACGCCAATGTTGTTTGGGAGCCACGTCGCATGACCGTGCAGTTGTCACTTAAAGCGACGCAGTGCAGAATCGTAAAAAGGGGCAAGGTCCTTAACCTGCATAATGATCCGGGTCTTAAGTGGTTAAAGAAACCCTGGCAAACAGAACACCTCTGTGAGAAGAACGATGGGAGCTGTAATTTCCCGACTCATTAAACCTGGGGACTGCTTGGATTTACCTGCTCATGTGCACCACCATGACCGTATGAACATTCCAACCCACCTGACGCTCTGGGTTCAGACATCTTTGCACCACCTTAAATTAATAAGTCAAACAACTGTTTACTGGAACAATTCAAAGAAGGTATTGTACATAGAAGAGGCAATAGATCTGCTGAGGTTTGGATAACAGTTCTAACTCAGCAGAGGAATTCCTCTAAATAACACAAGTCAAGATAATTTGTAGCTAACAGTATATTATATACACATATGTACAAAGAATAATACTTGGACCCTGCCTGAAAGGATAAGCAAAGGTTAAAGTAACACTATAGGTTCACTTTTTTTTTTAAATAACAAACACTTCAATATTACCTCTACTGTGCAGTTAGTTTTGCACAGAGTCCACACAGATGGTCCTCTTCTGGGGTCCCACGACGGCTCTCGTGGCTCGTCCTCGCAAGAGCTATCCCCCTATGGGAAGCTCTCTCCCGAGGGGGTTAGCTTGCGGGCGTTCTTCTGTGCCATACAATCGGTGTCCATAGCCGCCAATTGTATGACTTGGCCCCGCCCCATGGCGGCCGCATCATTGGATTTGATTGACAGCAGCGGGAGCCAATGACTGCTCTGCTATCAATCTATCCAATGAAGAGCTGATCAAGCATGGGGAGAACGACGCAGGATTGCGCCCTTGGAGATTCGGGGCTCAGGTAAGTAAAATGGGGGCTGGGGGGGGGGGCGGTGATTGCAAGGTGTTTTTTCACCCTAATGCATAGGAATCAATAAGGTGAAAAAACACAAAGGTTTACAGCCCCTTTAAGTATTTATGCAGGCAAACTTCTGGCAAACTTCTAAAGGGGAAACCCAGCTTATTAACCTTTATTCCTAATGAGAGATTTGGCTTAATAGAATTGGTACGAGGGTCCTTTAAGCAATAATGACGGCAATGTCCTCGTTGCAGGCCTGATGGTCTTCACCTGCAGTTGGAGCTCATTAACTCTATCTAATAAGGGATTCTTGAAATGGAAAAAGCTAAATGTAGGTGCAGTAAAGCATTCCCCAGATAAAGCTGTCTGTACACAGTGTCCCAGTGAAGTTGTAAGGAAAGGTTTGTAAAGGTGGGCAATTTCCCTCTCGCCAATGACCAGGCCGATTCAATACATTCTGGAAAGCATCTCCCAGGGCGACGCTCGTGCAGCAGATTCGCTGTGATGATCTCCTGAAGCGAAGCTGGAAGCACGAGTTGTCGGATGACCGAGGTGGTGCTGACGAACAGCAAACTAAGATGCTCGATGTAACTGGAGTTCCTTTTGGGGCACAGGGTGACTGAGAAATGATATCATAAATTACATGAGATGGGTCATTAATGATACTTCATATACTGCAGGATATCTTGAGATATTACAAGTTGTTCCTCATGAACAGGTCAATAGCTTGTTGAGGTGTTAATTGTGTATGCTAAAGTCTATTGATGAATAGGTGTGGAATGTGACTTCTCAGGTGTAGTAATTTTAATTATGTCAGACCCGTGCCGAAATGTCTGGATACTAATTAGTAATTAGCCCATCTGAAGGTGTATTAAAGCCCCCCCCCATTGTGTGATGAGGGGGTGGAGAGTTTCATTGTCCCTGTAACATGCCTGTACTGTATATAAAGCTGAGAGCTACCCATTAAAGCGTTCATTCATACATTTGACTTAGAGAACGGAGCTTGTCTCGTCTTTATTCTGGGGAATGGAATGGATTGTGTCTACATGGATTGTCGGACTGTCGGATAAGCTGTCTTGGGTTGATGGAAGATCGTAATCGGTGGTGACCGTTACACTCGACAAGCCCATATATTTACTGTGAGGCCGAGTACACACGAGGAGACATGTCCGATGAAAACGGTCCGCGGACCGTTTTCATCGGACATGTCTCCTGCAGGATTTTGGTCCGGCGGTGCGTATCCATTCGACGCATGCAGGGGATTTTGGTCCGCTGGTTAGTCGTACTAACCAGCGGACATGTCCGACGGACAGGTTTCCAGCGGACAAGTTTTAAAGCATGTTTTAAAACTTTTGTCCGCTGGAAACCTGTCCGCTAGGCCGTACACACAATCGGATATGTCTGCTGAAACTGGTCTGCGGACATGTTCGATCGTGTGTACGCAGCCTGATGAATTCAAATAAATAATGTGAACACCTGAAAAAAAAATCTATCAATATTAGTGACACTGGAGTAAAAAGACAGGGCTGTAAGTACAACCAAAAATATTTCTATAAGATGGGGTTAATTTCTAACCCTTATTTAAACCTCCAGGAGATAATACATCCAGGGCAAATATCCAGCATTTTTTTTTCCAAAATTGGAGGGTTTTTTTTTGTTTATAGCGCAAAGAAATTAAATCCGCAGAGGTGATCAAATACCACCAAAAGAAAAGCTCTATTTGTGGGAAACAAATAGACATTCATTTTGTTTGGGTACAGCATTGCATGAACGCGCAATTATCAGTTAAGTAACGCAGTGCCAAATCGCAAAGAATGCTGTGGTCTGGAAGGGGGTGAAACCTTCCGGGGCTGAAGGGGTTACACAGGTTTTTAATAAATATATAACAATATATGCTTACTTCACAAAATATGTTATACACAGATGAATAAATGTAAAGAATGTATGCTCAGTTCACAGATACAGAACATAATACACAGATTATTAAATAATAAAATGTATAGTCAGCTCTTTATAATACATGGATTACTAGATATAAAAAATGTATGCCTAGTTCACAGATATATATTACACAGGTTATTAAATATATAGTATAGGGCTCTTTCATCTGTTCAGTCACATCAAAGCGAATGAAGTATTCATCGTTTTTTTTTATCAGTGCTCATCCGTTTTTCATCAGTTTTTCATCCGTTTTTTATCAGTGCTCATCAGGTTGCCCTGATACACATGCCCTGTACACACAATCGGTTCGTCTGATGGAATCTAATCCGATGGATTTTTTCATCAGATATCCGATGAAGCTGACTTTCATCAGTCTTGCCTACACACCATCGGTTAAAAATCCGTTCGTGTCAAACGCGGTGACGTAAAACACAACGACGTGCTGAAAAAACAGGAAGTTCAATGCTTCCGAGCATGCGTCGACTTGATTCTGATTTTGGATTTTTGACCGATGGATTTCCACACAGAGGATCGTTTCTTCTATCGTTTTTTTAACCGTAGGAAAAGTTTAACTGGTTCCCGACCGCCCACCGTCATATTACTGCAGGGACGGTGGCGCGGTCTCGCGGGAGCACGTAGCTCTACGTCCTCTCCTTTTCGGCCACTAGGGGGCGCGTGCGCGCTGCCGGCGGCCGGTGCGCGCGCCCCCCCCGCGCCCCGCGATTGCTCGTTACAGAGCGTGGAACGGGAGGTATGTGTGTAAACGCATAGCTCTCGGTCCTGTCAGCGGGGAAAAGCTGATTTTCTGTTCGTACAATGTATGAACAGAAGATCAGTGATTCCCCCTAGTGAGTCCACCCCCCCATACAGTTAGAACACAAATAGGAACACACTTAACCCCTTCCCTGCCCCCTAGTGTTAACCCCTTCACTGCCAATGGCATTTTTATAGTAATCCAATGCATTTTTATAGCATTGATCGCCCAAAAATGATGGTCCCAAAAATGTGTCAAAAGTGACCGATGTGTCCGCCATAATATCGCAGTACCGAAAAAAAACACTGATCGCCGCCATTACTAGTAAAAATATTAATAAAAATGCCATAAAACTACCCCCTTTTTTGTAATTGCTATAAATTTTGCGCTAACCAATCAATAAACGCTAAAAACGCGAAAAATATGTAGAAGAATACGTATCGGCCTGAACTGAGGAAAAAAAAACGTTTTTTTTATATCTTTTTTGGGGATTTTTATTATAGCAAAATGTAAAAAATATTGCATTTTTTTCAAAATAGTCGCTCTATTTTTGTTTATAGCGCAAAAAATAAAAACCGCAGAGATGATCAAAAACCACCAAAAGAAAGCTCTATTTGTGGGAAAAAAAGGACGCCAATTTTGTTTGGGAGCCACATCGCACGACCGCGCAATTGTCAGTTAAATCGACGCAGTGCCGAATCACAAAAAGTGCTCTGGTCTTTGGACAGCAATATGGTCCGGGGCTAAAGTGGTTAAAACCACTTTTTTCACGATAGGAAAAAAAAACGATGGGGCCCATACGCGATCGGTTCGTCTGATGAAAACGGTCCATAGGTCTGTTTTCATCTAACGAACCGATCGTGTGTACAGGGCATTCGTTTTTCATCGGTGCTCATCAGTTTTTCATTCGTTTTTCATCAGTGCTCATCATTGTTTTATTAGTTTTTCTTCCGTCTTTCATCAGTGCTCATCAGTTTTTCATTTGTTTTTTATTCGTTTTCATCTCTTTTTCACCAGTTTTTCATCAGCGCTCATCAGTTTTTTATTTGTTTTTCATCCGTCTTTCATCAGTGCTCATCAGTTTTTCATTAGTTTTTTATTCATTTTTCATCCGTTTTTTATCAGTGCTCATCAGTTTTTTTATTTGTTTTCCATCAGTGCTTATCAGCTTTTTATCAGTTTTTCATCAGTGCTCATCAGTTTTTCATCTGCTTTTCGATAGTTTTTCATCAGTTATACCCCATATACACGAACCGATTTCTAGTCAGAATAAACTCCAACATTTTTTTCTGACGGAATTCCGCTCAAGCTGTCTTGCATACACAGGGAACACCGCAGCCAGACTGGTAACGGGTAAAAAAAAAACGTGGGAACCAATCTCCCCGATCATGAGAACCCTCCACTGGCTAGCCGTAAAGGATCGGGAGACATTCAAGACCCTCGGCCTCACTCACAAATGCATGCAAAGAAACGCACCGCAATACTTATGCGAGAAAATAAAACACTACACTCCAAATCGGGCCCTATGATCAACTAATCAGAACCTCCTCCACATCCCCAAATCTCAAAGAAGAACGGACATTTGCAGTCCAAGGACCATGGTTATGGAACGCTCTACCTACAGACATTCGGATGGAAGTAAACCATCGAGCCTTCAGAAAAAAACTTAAGACACATCTATTCTGAAGCTTGGCTGGACAACGACATTGGATACAGCGCCTTGAGGCGATTTAGTTTGCATTTGTAGCGCTATACAAGTTACTCACTCACTCACGGACACACTAAATTCTGACCGTCGAAAACGTGATGACGCACAACACTACGACGAGCCTAGAATAATGAAGTTCAATGCTTCCGAGCATGCGTCAAATTGTTTCTGAGCATGCATGCTTTTTTCCATGCAGACAAACGGAATTTCTGAAAGAAATTGTGACTTAAAAAGTCCGATGGGGCATACACACGGTCGGAATATCAGATGAAAAAATTCTGTCTTACTTTTTCCATCGCAAATTCTGACCGTGTGTACGCGGCATAATTCATCAGTTTTTCATTATATTTTTTTATTCGTTTTTCATCCGTTTTTCATTAGTGCTTTTCAGATTTTCATCAGTGTTTCGTCAGTGCTCTGTGACCGTGCCCATGGGTCCAACAGACTTGATGTCTGCCAGCTGCCCGCAATCGTGTAACGGAGCGGCAGAATGGGGAGATGCCCATGTGAACAAGGCATTTCCCTGTTCTGCCTAGCAACATGACAGAGATCTACTGCTCCCTGTCATCGGGAGCAGTAATCTTTGTCATGCTGTAGTGAGCCCATCTTCCCCACAGTTAGAATCACTCCCTAGGACACACTAATGCCGCGTACACACAATCATTTTGCGGCTAAAAAACTATATTTTTCAGCCTCTAGAAAAAACAACGTTTTTACCAACTTCATCATTAAAACGACGTTGCCCACACATGATCCTTAAAAAATAAATAAAAAAAAGTTTAAGGTTTGCCCCAAATAATTGGAGAAAAATAAAAAAACACTGCACAGAAACTAAAATGTGAATGCTGCCAAGCACCAAGGAAATTGTAGATACAAATTCGCTAACAGTGGTAAAAAATATAAGGTGCGGCTCAAAAAACAATACTTAATGACCCAGGTGTGTAAATAATACGTAATTACCCTCTCCCAAGAGGGTGAACTAAAAGATAAATGTGAACAAATTAAGTGCATGAAAAAACATATACATATAAGTGAAGAAAAAATATGTTAAATACAAATACAAAAGAAGAGGAAAAAATTCCGTGAAAGAAGTCTTCCATAAATAAAGTCCCAAGTGTGAACAGTTTAATCAGTGCAAAATCTTCTTAACCTTGTTGCAAGTATGACCATCAATCGACAATGCGTATGTGTATAACTTCCACCACTTATACACCCGTGTGCTATGGTATGGTAATCTCCTGTGACCACGGATGAAGTGGTCAGAAAAGGCCCAGGGTGTAAAAGTCTCCCTACAAGACTTGTGCTGTTTCTGGCTCCTGTATTAGCTTCAGTGGCGTATCTAGGGTATGGCAGCCATGGAAAGTGCCATGGGCACCATATGAAGGGGGCGCTGTTGAGTGGCTGGGCAGCAAGGCACTTACCAGGATCTCTTCTTCCCTCCTCCAAAGCATAGGCAGGATCTCCTTTTCAGCACCTTTTTTAATGGACAATGGCAGCACTATCCCTGCTGCGTTCAGCCACAGCCCTCCTGTTCTCCCGTTCCATCTGGTCGGATTGGCAGCGCACAAAGAAGAAGAAGGAACATCAGTTTCTCCATCTCCTCTGTGAAAACTGAGGCCTTAAGTGATGAAGATTTCATCACTTCCAGTATTGGTTCTGCATTTACCTGGCCTTAGAGGGGAGAGGAGGGATCAGGGGTCTAATAAACCCCAGATGTCTCCATAAAGAGGATATGATGTCACTACCCAAGGTGTCACAAGGGATGATAACTATCACTAGTTTTGTTAGCTGTTTTTTGTTAGGTTATCTGAAAGGGTTTCAAATGTCTCAACAGGGGCGCAGTCGCAGTGCTTGCCATAGGTGCTATTTTCACTAGATACGCCCCTGATTAGCTTCAAAGGATCAAGCTCTCAATCGCATCATTAAGGAGACATTGCCACTGCCTTCTTAGTTGCTGGTATTGTTTCCACTTTTCAGAATGACGTCAGGTCACGGAGCGGACTCCCAACAATGCTGCCCCACCTTTTCCATTTTCTAGGACTCCACTACTCCTGGATGTCCTTGGCAGAATGCACTGCAGAGTATTCTCAAGAAAGAGAATGTGTACCTCTTCCTCTGCTGTGCATGTCACTGTGATGTCACTTGTGCACACTTAAGATATCTCTTCTTAGCAAGAGAAGTATTTGGGTTAAAAAGAAAAAAATGCTCTAGCAAAGCGCGGTGACGTACAACACGTACGACAGCACTATAAAGGGGAAGTTCCATTCGGATGACGCCACTCTTGGGGCTGCTTTTGCTGATTTTGTGTTAGTAAAAGAAGATTTGCGCTTTTCTGTCTGTTACAGCGTGACAAATGTGCTATCTCCATTACGAACGGTAGTTTTACCAGAACGAGCGCTCCTGTCTCATAACTTGCGCGGGTTTTTCACATCGTTAAAGCCTAGACACGATCATGTCATGATCGTGTGTACGTGGCATTAGCCCCTTGATCGCCCCTTAGTGTTTAACCCCTTCCCTGCATTTTTATAGTACTGATCGCTGTATAAATGACAATGGTCCCAAAATAGTGTCAAAAGTGTCCGATGTGTCCGCAATAATATCACAGTCATGATAAAAATCGCAGATTGCCGCAATTACTAATAAGAAAATAATAATAACAAAAATGCCATAAATCTATCCCCATATTTTGTAGACGCTATAACTTTTGTGCAACCCAATCAATAAACGCTCATTGCGATTTTTTTTTACCAAAAATAGGTAGAAGAATACGTATCGGCCTAAACTGAGAAAGAAATTAGTTTTTTAGATATTTTTGGGGATATTTATTATAGCAAAAAGTAAAAAATATTGCTTTTTTTTCAAAATTGTCGCTCTTTATTTGTTTATAGCGCAAAAAATAAATAAAGGCAGAGGTGATCAAATACCACCAAAAGAAAGCTCTATTTGTGGGAAAAAAAGGACGCCAATTTTGTTTGGGTGCCACGTCAATTGTCAGTTAAAGCGTTGCAGTGCTGAATCGCAAAAAGTACTCTGGTCAGGAAGAGGGTACCATATATACTCGAGTATAAGCCCAGTTTTTCAGCAAATTTTTGTGTGCTGAAAATGCCCCCCTCGGCTTATACTCGAGTCACTCTTCTTCTACAAGTGTGCAAAGTTTTTAGTCCGGGAGACCTGCGGCCGAGGAGCACCGATTTTTCAAAGCCGGGCACTCCTTCCATAGACTCCCATGTTAAATGGTAATTTCTCCGGTGAATTTGGGGACTTGGTACAGGCCGGTCGTAGGTCCCCTGGATCCGGAACTTGGCACACATGTAGCCCCTTTTCTCCTCTACAAGTGTGCAAAGTTTGTTGTCTGGGGGACCTACAGCTGGGGAGAACCAATTTTTCAAAACTTGGCACCCCTTCCATAGACCCATGTTAAATGTCAGTCTAGTCATGGACACAGTGGGGCATGGACACAGTGGGGCATGGACACAGTGAGGCATGGGCACAGTGAGGCATGGGCACAGTGTGTCATGGGCACAGTGTGTCATGGGCACAGTGAGTCATGGGCATAGTGAGGCATGGGCACAGTGTGTCATGGGCACAGTGAGTCATGGGCACAGTGAGGCATGGGCACAGTGAGTCATGGGCACAGTGAGGCATGGACAGAGTGAGGCATGGGCACAGTGAGGCATGGGCACAGTGAGGCAAACTGAGGCAGGCTTATACTCAAGTCAATAAGGTTTCCCATTTTTTTGTGGTAAAATTAGATGCCTTGGCTTATATTCGGGTCGGCTTATACTCGAGTATATACGGTAAATACTTACGGGGCTGAATCGATTAATTAATATATAACATGTACTATATACTCAATTCACAGACACATAATACGTATTATTAAATAAATAAAATGTTTGCTTAGCTCTCAGCTATATAACACACAGATTATTAAATATATAAAATGTTTGCTCAGCTCTCAGATCTATAATACACACATTATTAAATATATAAAGTGCATGTTTGGTATATAAAATACCTAATACGCAGTTTAATAAATGCATAGAAATGTAAGATTGCTTTGCAGATTTATAATACATTGCATTAGAATAAATACATTTCCAGTTATTTCAAATAGAAGCTGAACTGAGCCGATCTGATCAGGAAACCATCGCTGTCTAATGGGGGCTCGGGGGATGATTTCAGTTCAAATTAACATCAAGTTGTAATGCGGGTGTTTGGCAGACGGGGCCTTACACAAGCTCTGCATTCACTGGGAACGTGTCATATGTACAACATACCAACGAGCTGATAGAGGGATTGGATGTGCCGGGATGTATCGGAGCCGTTATCAGTGAACGCAGGCCTCGTGTATGGCTCTGCCTGGAACATTTCTGTACTATCTTGTTTACAGTTTGAGATTTATTTGGACTGAAATCTGTCCTTTAGCTAAAAAATAGATACAAAAAATTGAGGTTTTGAAATTAAATTGGCTTACAGTAAAACCTTGGCTTGCGAGGATAATTTCTTCTAGAAACATGCTTGTAATACAAAGCACTTGTATATCAAAGCAAATTTCCCCAAAGGAAATAATGGAAACTCAAATGATTCGTTCCACAACCATTTATTCAGAAGTCCTTGAGTTTATAGTCCATTTACAAAGATTATAGCAATGTGATAGGTTGTGTAACCATAAAATGTCCATCCACAAATGGAAGCCTCCCCAAGGGGATTAGAAGAAAAATCCAGCAGGAGCTCCAGAGTATAAAAGAGAAGAGAGGCGCCTCTAATGCCCCGTACACACAATCTGAATATCCGATGGCCTAAAATCCAATGGAATTTTTCATCGGAATTACATTAAAGCTGTCTTGCATACATACTGTCAGACCAAATTCCCACCGTCCAAAATGCGGTGATGTAAAACACTACGACGAGCCGAGAAAAATTAAGTTCAATGCTTCCGAGCATGCGTTGACTTGATTCTGAGCATGATTTCTGGAGTTGCACACAGACGATAGGAATTTCCTATCGTTTTTTTTTCCCCATTGGAAAAAAATAAAACATGTTCTATTTCTAAACACCAACAGTTTTCATCGGAAATTCCAATCGTGTGTAGGCGGCATAAGTGTAGCAATATGTTGCTAAATGTTGTACCTTCATTAAATATAACCATATTGCTACACTTAACGGAATTTTTTCATTGGATATTCCGATCGTGTGGGGGCCCATATCTGACTTTTTTTCGTTGGAGTTTAGAAATAGAACATGTTTTATTTGTAGCGCTCACCCCCGAAGGAGCCGCTGGTTAAAAAGGGAT
Organism: Rana kukunoris; assembly: GCA_029574335.1. NCBI lineage: Eukaryota > Metazoa > Chordata > Amphibia > Anura > Ranidae > Rana > Rana kukunoris. Next base: position 37,255,339 of record CM056056.1, read on the forward strand.
GGCATGTTACCTCGTGGCTCTGGTGAAGTGTCTAGGATGAACGATTCATTGTTCACCCTAGACACTTCACCAGAGCCACGAGGTAACATGCCATCCCTTTTTAACCAGCGGCTCCTTCCAGTAGCAATAAAGGAATGTCCGCAAATAGGAAGTCTCTTTATAGGTACTCTTTATTACCCAGCCGGGTAAAAACAGTCAACAGGTGAGGGAAGGCTAGACAAAGGTTTTGAAGGAGAGTAGCAGACTCAGGCCTTGGATATTGAAGCAATCCTGCTTCCCGACAATAATCAGTCTTTCTGCGCCACTCCAATTTGAGTGGGTATAGTGTACCCAGACCGGTCTCTCTCACCGACCTGGCAGCCAGAGTATTGCTCGAACTTGAGAAGGATGCCTCTGCCACAGACTCTTCTGTATGACCGTCAGACAAGCGCCTTTGCCACAAGCCTTGCCCGATTGTAAATATGGAGGAACTCCTCCTGAGTAAAGTTTTGCCTGAATCTTTCTCCAATGTCGCCAGGGTACTGACTGATAGAGGAGTCAATCCCTCGGTGTCCAGTACCTCGATCCCCGATGGTTCGCTCCAGTGCTGTTGGGCCACCAGCCTCTCATTGGCGTCCCTCAACTGGACTCCCCACCGAACAGCTCAACTCGCTTGGGTCCCCGTTGTGCTCAAAGTGTTCCGGACCAACTTGGCTCCAGAACCAGAAGCTCCGCTTAGCACCCACACCCCGGCCAAGTAGGCCATAACGCATGGGGCGCAGTGATGTGGTCACCCTAAAGGTTGGTGCCACACTCCGTAAGGGTAAAACAGAAGACCTCTCAAAATGGCGTCTGCCTCATAAGTACCCTCTCCCAGCATGCCCAGCGAGGCCCAGGCCACCTGATTGGCTGCTTGAAGAGAGCACCTGAACCTCAGCTTCCACTGCTGCCACCTGCTATCCTGGGGTGGAACAACACCCCAAGCACAGCAGAATGAGCCCACAGCACAGCCAAGCTGAAACCGAGAGCCCTAACATAATCAAAATGGAGATCAGAGTCAACTATACTCCGATCTTTCCCTTAAATTTCAATAGCTCCCGTACTTTGAAGTACATGGGCATTACACATTACACATTTTTTTCCAATGGAAAAATGTCCTATGGGAAATTCCTATCATCTGTGTGGAGAGGAAAAACCCACGCATGCTCAGAATCAAGTCGACGCATGTTTGGGAGCATTGAACTTAATTTTTCTTGGCTCGTCGTAGTGTTGTACGTCACCACGTTTTGGGCGGTCGGAATTTGGTGTGACAATGTGTATGCAAGACAGGTTGAACGGAATTCAGACGGAAAAATCCATCGGATTTTAGACCATCGGAAATTCCAATCATGTGTATGGGGTATTAGAGGAGCCCCTCTTCTCTATTATACTTAATTATGACATGACGCTACTTGTATATCAAGTCAAAACGTATTAAAAAATGTTGCCCGTCTTGCAAAATGCTCTCAAACCAAGTCACTCTCAAACCAAGGTTTTACTGTATTTTGGCTTGTCATTAGTGTTGAGCAGAATATGCCATATTCGATTTCGCGATATATCTCGAATATATAGTCGAATATTCGAGATATATTCGCTAAATACGAATATTCGTGATATATTTTGGAAATGAAATCATTGCGAATTTTCGCTATCGCGAATGCGAATGCGAATTGCGAATGCAAAATTTCGAGTATTCGGCAAATGCGGAAGGAGCACTCTGATTGGCTCAGAATATTTGTGATATATTACAATACACAATAATTGCGAATATTCGAGAAATGCGGAAGGAGCACTCTGATTGGCTCAGAATATTCGTGATATATTACAATACACAATAATTGCGAATATTCGAGAAATGCGGAAGGAGCACTCTGATTGGCTCAGAATATTCGTGATATATTACAATACACAATATTTGCGAATATTCGGCAAATGCGGAAGGAGCACTCTGATTGGCTCAGAATATTCGTGATATATTACAATACACAATAATTGCGAATATTCGAGAAATGCGGAAGGAGCAGAATATGGCTCAGAATATTCGTGATATATTACAATATAAAATAATTGCGAAATTCCGAGAAATGCGGAAGGAGCACTCTGATTGGCTCAGAATATTCGTGATATATTACAATATAAAATAATTGCGAAATTTCGAGAAATGCGGAATGGAGCACTCTGATTGGCTCAGAATATTCGTGATATATTACAATATAAAATAATTGTGAAATTTCGAGAAATGCGGAATGGAGCACTCTGATTGGCTCAGAATATTCGTGATATATTACAATACAAAATAATCGCGCAATATCGCTATTGCCGAATAATCGCATTGCGATTTTTCGGGAATATAAAATGAGCGCTGCAGCTACTCGGCCCAAGGTCTCTAATCATACCAGCAATGCTTTTAGACGTCGATGGGGATCTCTAGGATGTGATCTGTTCTAAAAAATTAAAAAAAAAATACGAATATTCGAAATAGCGAATATTCGCCGCGATATTCGCGTTATTCGCGAATACTCGAATATGCAATATTCGTAGCGAATATTCGCAATGCGAATATTCGTGAGCAACACTACTTGTCATACAACTGATGACGCATGGACTAAATTTGTTATTATTTTAAGTATACTTATTTATTGATATTTAGTAATCCCGTTTAACCACTTCAGCCCCCTTAATGACCTGGTATTTTTTTGCGATTCGGCACTGCGTCGCTTTAACTGACAATCGCACAGTTGTGTGACGTGGCTCCCAAACAAAATTGACTTCCTTTTTTCCCACAAATAGAGCTTTCTTCTGGTGGTATTTGATCATCTCTGTGGTTTTTAGTCTTTGCGCTATAAATAAAAATTTTGAAACGACAATTTTGAAAAAAAATAATATTTTTTACTTTTTACCATAATAAATATTCTTAAAAATATATAAAAAAAAATCATTTTTTTCCCACAGTTTAGGCCGATATGTATTCTTTTACCTATTTTTCGTAAAAACAAAAACCAAACGCAATAAGCGTTTATTGATTGGTTTGCGCAAAAGTTATAGCGTTTACAAAATAGGGGGTAGTTTTATGGCATTTGTATTAATATTTTTATTATTTATTATTTATATTATTGGCGGCGATCAGCGATTTTTTTTCCCGGTACTGCGACATTATGTCGGACACTTCGGACACTTTTGACACATTTTTGGGACCATTGGCATTTTTATAGCGATCAGTGCTATAAAAATGCATTGATTACTGTAAAAATGCCACTTGCAGAGAAGGGGTTAACACTAGGGGGCGGGGAAGGGGTTAAGTATGTTTCCCGGGTGTGTTTTAACTGTATGGGGGGGTGGCCTTACTAGGGGAAATGACTGGTCGCTGTTCATAAATTGTATGAACAGACGGTCAGGCATTTCTCCCCTGACAGGACCGGGAGCTGTGTGTTTACACACACAACGTTTACACACTGTAACGAGCGATCGCGGGTGCCCGGCTGCGATCGCCCGTGCCGGTCACACGCGCAGGAGTCAGGGGGGCGAGAGGGAGGCACGCTCGCGCCCCTATAGGCTGCTCAGCGAGATTAAGTATAGCTACGTGATCTCGCCCAGTAGAGCCGACCTGCCGCCGTATAACTGCGGCGGCTGGTCGGCAAGCAATTAACTGACAATTGCGCGTTGTACCTAGACAAATTTTACGTCCTTTTTTACGTCCAATGTATCTATACGACAGTTCACGCAGGGCTGCCAACCTGCCGTAGTATATGTACGTGGGGCGGTCGGGAAGTGGTTAAATAAATATAAAGCATTAATGTCAATAGCAGCGGTCAGCAAGCGGTTAAACACAGTGTCAATCAACAACAATGAAACACTATCCATATAGTACAACAACAAAAAAAAGCTGCTCATAAAAACAAGTGAAAATAATTGTTTGTGTAATGATAAATTCATTTTTCAGTGATGTGTATTGTCTACATTGAAGTAGACCTGTCATTGAAGACACAGAGGGACCGTCCACTGCCAGAGCATAGAAGAGCGCCATCTGCCAGGGGATTGGACTCTCCAGTAGACCTAGACAATCGGATGTATTGTAACAAACATTGCAATTGAAGTGCCAAGATATCCAGGTACAGTCCTAGGTATCTTAGGTATATAAGAAGGTATCCAACACATTTTTGGGGGTTTCATAGGCCTTTCAGCAGCTTGTTAGGCTTGCCAATCAAGGCTCCAAAAGTCCTACAGTATGTCTATAATTCACACTGGAAAAATACCATTGTAGATTCGGTTCACTTCTGATTGGTTTACATTGTTGTCATTTAAGCCCCGAAGAAAGGGGTGCTCTTGGACCCCCTAAAAATATTGGGTACTTTTTTTGGTTGTACCTCTGGTTTTATAAATAAAGTTGTATCTGGACCTCTTGAATTTTTTTTGCCTCTAAAAAATAGAGAACCTGCTCTCTAAGTCCGTCGGAAATTCTGACAGAAAAAGTCAGATGGGGCATACACATATCAGACGAAAAGCTCCCATCTGACTTTTTCCATCAGAAATTCCTTGCGTGTGTACACGGCATTAGCGGTGGTGTGACCCTTCAGTTTCAATGTGTGTTACATCGTTTACATCAACATCAATACTTTAAGATAAAAATAACCTTACAGGCACAGCATTATTTTTCCACTTCCCGCAACTAGAGAAGCACATGGCCCTTGGAGCGAATTTGGGGAGAATTTTCAGAATTCTCAGTCATTGGTGGCTGGTGTTTTTTTTGTCAAACAGCCACTCTTCCAGTTGGCGCTACTCGCCCACACCTGCTACTCCCCCACACTCCATCTAGGTGGTGGCAGCGGCTTTGGTGTCCTTGAGCGCGACAGACCCCATCTAGGTGGCGGGTGGTGGGCGGCGGTCTGTGGGCAAGGGCTCTGGTGTCCTTGAGCATAGAGGACGCCATCTAAGTGGCAGGTGGTGGGTGGTGGGCTGCGGGCAGGGGCTCCGACGTCCTCGAGCATGGCGGACCCCATCTAGGTGATGGGCGGGTTGCGAGCAGCAGCTCTGGTGTCCACTTTTCCAGCATGACGGCTTCAGCTTATAGGAGAAGTTTTCATACTGCACAGGCTGCCCTATCAGGATGCAGGACCCCTGACCCTCTGTCTGGACAGTGCTGATTGGCCCTGTTCGGATCACATGCACCCTCCCTAAGAAAAAAAAACTCTCTAGCAATACACACCAAACAGAGCATGTGCAGCCTGACTCCAGTAACTCTGTTTTAGATATGTTTTGGAGACAATGCAAGAAGGGGAGGATATGTGCATACAGGATCAAACCGCCTTTTTACACAATGCAGAGGATTTATCCCTTAGGTTCCACAGTGAGTATAACAAGCATGTTTTACTGCATATACACACTGATTTTACTGTTGTGAGTTTAGTAACACTTTATAGCTGCAAAGGCAGTGAACAGGGGTGCATGGTTTAGCAGGCTTTGCGTGGCAAACATATCCTCCCTGTAATGTTCAGTGGGCAGTACTGCCATCGATCTCAACCCATTCTAGCATAATGGGACATGCCACAGCTCCGGCATTAATGGGGTTAAAAAGGGCAAAGAGGAGGCATCATATAGCTTCCTCTAGACATGTGCACAGAAAAAAAAATGTTTTTTTTTTGTTCCGTTTCGTATGGTCCCGTCTGTTCGTTTCCGTTCGTTTTTCGTAAGACGCCCGTTTTCCCGTTCGTTCCCGTTCGTTTGTCGTACGACGCGATTTTTTCGTATTCCGATCGTTTCGTATTTCCGTTACCGTTTTATTTTCGTACACGCGGGATGATTCGTTATTCTGTTTAATTCATGTTCGTTTCTTGTTAGACAATAATTATCGTGAATTTTCGTCAATTTGCATTCTGTGTATCTTGAATGCTTTTCTTTTGTTAGTGTCAGTTGTATGTTCATTGTTCAATTACATCTATAACAAAAGAATTTCATTATGTATATTGAATGAATTCCTTTTTCTGTTATAGGTGTCATATCAACATACGAAAATAACAAAAGAAACAGGTTCAAATGCAAATCTTTTGTTTATGTTTTTTTTTGAATGGCCAGAGAGTTAGGCTGGCCATACATGATACAATTTTCTGTGCAATTTTCTTTAGATTTACCTTCAACTATGTAGTGCAAGGGCCTGCCTGATTGCATACAATTGAAAGTGTTGTTTAGTTTGACCTCATATATGGTTTTTGGTAAATCTAAAAGAAAATTGTACAAGAAAATTGAACATGTATGGCCAGCCTCAGTGACTGAAAGCAGCTTCTCTTTTGTGGAGAATAGTGAGTACACTTGTACAGTAAAGCCTAATAAACTTTTCTGTGGATTTTCATCTGAAGGGAGATCAGTTGGCCAGACTTCTGAACCCAAAAATGGTTTTCTGATGCAGTTTAAAAACGAACTAATTTTCTGAGAACGATCGGAAAAGATCGTTTTTATGTTTGTTGTTAAAACAGTCTGACCAAGTGTATGGAGCTTAACAGTAGTATTGTTAAGCCCCATACACTTGGTCAGACAATTTTAACAACAAACATAAAAACGATCTTTTCCGATCGTTCTCAGAAAATTTGTTCGTTTTTAAACTGCATCAGAAAACCATTTTTGGGTTCAGAAGTCTGGCCAACTGATCTCCCTTCAGATGAAAATCCACAGAAAAGTTTATTAGGCTTTACTGTACAAGTGTACTCACTATTCTCCACAAAAGAGAAGCTGCTTTCAGTCACTGAGGGTGGCCATACATGTTCAATTTTCTTGTACAATTTTCTTTTAGATTTACCAAAAACCATATATGAGGTCAAACTAAACAACACTTTCAATTGTATGCAACCAGGCAGGCCCTTGCACTACATAGTTGAAGGTAAATCTAAAGAAAATTGCACAGAAAATTGTATCATGTATGGCCAGCCTAACTCTCTGGCCATTCAAAAACCCATAAACAAAAGATTTGCATTTGAACCCGTTTCTTTTGTTATTTTCGTATGTTGATATGACACCTATAACAAAAAATTTGCCTTCAGTATTTTGAATACACAGAAAAAAGAAAAAGGAATTCAATCAATATACATAATGAAATTCTTTTGTTATAGATGTCATTGAACAATGAACATACAACTGAAAACGAACACAAAACGGATTCAAACAAAATACACAATGCAAACCTCTTGATATAGATTTCATTTTCGTTATTTTGCCATTTTCGTTTTGTCGTTTTTTCCCGTCGGATCGTTTGTTCGTATTTGCGGTCGTTCGTTATGCGGCTCATCCGTTATCCCGTCGTATTCGTATTTTGGTGCTTTACCGTTTTCGTATGTACACATTATCCCGCGGGTACGAAAATGAACATTTTCGTACGAAAATAACATTCGTACGAACGGGAATGCACATATCTAGCTTCCTCATCTCCTGTCAAATGCCTCAGTTGCTGCATGTTTAAACCTAGCCCTACATTACACTCCCAGATAGCAAGCAATTGAGCTACATGTTTGAAAATAACTTGCTAAGCTATTGCTAGACTTGCCAGACTTCACAAGTTTGTTGCACAATTGTAGCAAGTCTGCATTGCATGACTCCAGATCAACTTTCTTTGCAAACAGTCTGCTGCAAGTTCTGGTTCAGTTATGTTGTGCAATAGTCATCCCACCACAGGGGGTCACTGTGGCTGAATTTCCATGCTGTAGACTTGCAGAGCTCTTGCTGTAGTCTCACCACTGCAACTTTGCTCTTGCTACACACAAATTTTCTACAAATTGGGAAAGTGTCAACTAGAACTTGTGCTTCAAGTGCTCTGCAAGTGTACAACTTCCCAGTGAAAATGTGCAGCAAGTTAACTGATTTACAAATCAACACTGACACATATTTGTTGCAAGTTATCCTCGCTATCTTGGCCGTTGTGAATTATTATGCATATATAATTCTGTGTCTCAGTGTTAGAAAAAGTATTTATGTGTTCATTATAAACTTTTTATAACTTTTGGGGACACGCATTAATACAGCAGTAAACCAGTTTTTGTTTTTTAGTGTTTTCTTAGAAGCTTCCATTTCTCCACGACCTGCTTTTAATTTCCGCTGACAGATTGTAGCTCCGCCAGCAATAAAGAGCTGCCAATCATTGACTTTATACAGCCTCCCAGGGTGCATGCTGATTTCCTTTTCTTACAGGCAATTAACATATTGCCCTATAAATGTTTCCTGTCTAGAAATCACACATCACTCTTACGGAGAATTCCATTTACCTCCACATGATCTCCCTAAAGTGCTGTGCACTATTCAATTTATATGAAAAAGTGTGTTTTACTAAGTTATTTAGGATAGTTTGTTAAAATTGTTTATGCTTTTAAAATTGCACATATCAGTGTTTAAATAAGTTGAAAAAATGTTACAGCAAACAGAAACAGGTCTATTAAAAAAAATGTTTTATCACTAAATTAAATCATTTTAAATGCCTGGGCCTATGTCTGCCTCCCAGATAGCAAACAATTGAGCTACAAGTTTGAAAATGACTTGCTAAGCTATTGTTAGACTTGCCAGGCTTCACAAGTTTGTTGCACAATTGCAGCAAGTCCGCATTGCATGACTCCAGATCAACTTTATTTGCAAACATTCTGCCAGTCTGCTGCAACTTCTGGTTCAGTTCTGTTGTGCAATACTCCTCCCACCACAGGGGGTCACTGTGGCTGAATTTTCATGCTGTAGACTTGCAGAGCTCTTGCTGTAGACTCACCACTGCAACTTTACTCTTGTTAGGCCGCGTACACACGAGGAGACATGTCCGATGAGACAGGTCCGACAGACCATTTTCATCGGACATGTCTCCTGGGATGTTTTGGTCTGATGTGTGTACACACCATCAGACCAAAATCCCCGCGGACAGAGAACGTGGTGACGTAGAAGTCATCAACGTGCTCTAACTAGGAAGTTCAATGCTTCCACACATGCGTCGAATCAATTCGACGCATGCGCGGGATTTCGGTCCGCTGGTTAGGCGTACTAACCAGCGGACATGTCCGACGGACAGCTTTCCAGCAGACAAGTTTCTAAGCATGCTTAGAAACTTTTGTCCGCTGGAAACCTGTCCGCTAGGCCGTACACACGATCGGACATGTCCGCGGAAACTGGTCTGCAGACCAGTTTCCGCGGACATGTCTCCTTGTGTGTACGTGGCCTTAGAGACTTGCCACAATTTGCTACAAATTGGAAAAGTGAAGTAACGGTATGGCCCGTGGGACCCAGAGGCTTTTGAAGGATGCGGGTTAATCCTGGTTCAGCTTCACCAATGACTCTTGCGTCTAGGGTCATCCTATGTCCACTAGGGGCATAGGATGACTAAGAAATTATATCATGGATTACATGAGACGGGACAGTAATGATAATTCACAATGTATTGCAGGATATCTTGAAATATTACAGGTGGTTAATTCTGAACACAATCAGTCAATAATAGTGTGATTCATTCAATGTGGGGACACATACTGTTAAGATGTTAATTGATGTTAATCACCTCCAGCTACCTGGCTGTAGTGATAAAGCTTGCTGTGATTGCATTCTATTGTCTATTGTGCTAAATAAGTCTGCTACTGTGGAGATGTGGAATGTGACTTAGCACCCTCTAAAGGTCAGACGTCTGACTTATGTTTACTAAAGGAATGTGTATTGTGTAGCAGGTGAGAATAGCTTATTGTGGAGTCAGAATGTCTGTCTAAGATGTGGATTGAGGGGGACTCATTAGGAACCATTTTATGATGTTGTGGGTGTAGTGTGTCATTGTCTCTTTGATTACTGCAGCATGCTTTTGGTTGCTAACTGTATATAAAGCCTGAGTTTTACCATTAAAGATCTATCCGTTTGGAACCAGAGAACAGAGCTGTGTGTGTCTCGTTTGTCTGGGGAATTCTTATGTCTGTCTGCTGGATTGTGGAGTGTCGAGAAGCTGTCTTGGGTTGGTGGAATGGAATATCGTAATGGCGTTAACCCCTGACCGTTATAAGTGACAACTAGAATTTGTGCTTCAAGTCCTCTGCAAGTGTACAAGTTGTCAGTGAAAATGTGCAGAAAGTTAACAGACTTACAATTCAACACTGCCACAAATTTGTGGCAAATTATTCTTGCTATCTGGGAAGCACATACAGCCCTGCACATATATTCGCACAGATTTGTGTGCACTTTTGCTCATATGTCTACAGCTGCGGCCTGCTATTAAGCGAAAAATGTATATGGTTTTAGAGGTTACCATAAACCAACAACATATAACAAAACTCAAAAAAACTATCCGTAGGCTATAAAAATAATAGGACTGTGTCCCTTTAGAGCCGGTTCCCACTGGGGCGACCTGGGATCCGACTTGAAGTCTCCCCAAGTCGTCCCAAGTCGCGTGGTTGAGAAAATCAATGGAAGTGAATGGAGCCGTCTTAATACACACTACTGAAGTCGCTCCGACTTCAGAAAAAGGTTCCTGTACTACTTCAATCCGACTTCTAGGCGATTTGTACCCATTGATTTCGTGGAAGTCGCCTCAGAAGTCTGATCACTTTCTTAACTGAAGCAACTTTCCAGGAAGATAACATACATTTCTCAGGCAAACCCCTCCCTTCCACAGAGCTGATTGTTGTTTGATTGGCCACTGGGAAGTCTCTTGTCCTGGAGACGACTTCAAGTAGTGTTGTAAATCGCCCCAGATCGCCCTGTGGTTCATGCTGAAGTCGTGTTGGAGTTGCCTCTGAAAGTCGTGCTGGAAGTCGTGTCGTCCAAGTGTGAACCGACTCTTAGAAGTAACTTTATTATAAACAATTAAAAAGTATTTGGATATATAGCAACATCCCCCCATAAAATCATACCCTACCACTGTACCCCATCCATAGATAAGAGGTCTGTCAGACAATAGTATTATCTGACACCCACTTATGAAAAAATTGCCCACATGCTTTAAGAGTACCAAGGTTTACGAAACACTACCCTAACCCACTACCCTAACTCATGAATTGGTTACTGTTGACTTTGGACCAATAGTGGTGGTGTTGCATGCCTTGTGGAGTTGACAAGAGGGCTTCCTTTACTTATGACCCCCCATGGGGACTTTTGCACAACACAAGTGAACCAGAACTTAAAGCAAGCCTTGTACACACACTCGGTTTTCTCGGCAAGAACCAGCAAGAAAACTGCTGGCAGAGCTTTCTTGCCGAGTATACCGAGCGTTTGTACGAGGCTTTCAGGTTTCTCATCTGGAAATCTGGCCAGAATCTCGACGAAAAAAATAGAGAACCTGCTCTCTATTTTCTCGTCGAGATTCTTGTCGGCCTGTTTCCCGACGAGAAACCAGAGAGTTTGTACTCACCTCTCGCCATGGAAACCCGCGCATGCTTGTAAAGACTTTGACACATACGCGGTAGCTTCCACGGAATAGGTAGGGTGAAGAAAGATGGCGGCGACGAAGGCAAGGCCGCAGACTTGCAGAATGTTTGTAAAGAAAGTTGATCTGGAGTCATGCAATGCGGACTTGCTACAATTGTGCAACAATCTTCTGAAGCCTGGCAAGTCTAGCAATAGCTTAGCAAGTCATTTTCAAACTTGCAGCACAATTTCTTGCCATCTGGGTTCCCTGAATTATTTATAGAAGCTGCACTATAGCTTTCATTATTAACAAGTGCACTATGAATGGAAAACAGATGAATAAAAGGTCTGCCTCCTCAAATAGCACCTTTCATTGATGGAAGCTATAGTACAGCTTCTATGAATGGAGGAGGGGGTGGAATAGATGGGCATAGTTGGCATTCTTGATGAGTGCTTGTGACAGGTTAAAGGGTTAGTTTTCTTTTTTAAATAACAAACATGTCATACTTACCTCCACTGTGGCCCGATCCTCGTCTTCTGGGGTCCCTCGGTGGTTGTCTCGGCTCCTCCCCACAAGAGCTAACCCCCTTCTGGGAAGCACTCTCCCAAGGGGGATAGCTTGAGGGCGCGCCCCCGTGTTATACGGTCGCGCCCATTACCGATGCAACGCCTAATTTATTTGTTTGACAGCAGCGGGAGCCAATGGCTGCTCTGCTATCAATCATCCAATGAAGAGCCGAGAACAGCCGAGAAGCCAGCACGTTCACAACATGGGACTTTTGAGGGCTCAAGTAAGTAAACAGGGGGGCTGGGGCAATTGTATGCATCAGATGTTTTTTCACCTTAATGCATAGGATGCATTAAGGTGAAAAAACGGGAAGCTTTACAACACCTTTAACCACTTGGCATTTGCGCTATAGCCGATTGACAGCCACAGCATGGACCACAATTGCTGGGAGGCCGTCAATAGAAGTCCTCCCCTTCGTACGCTCCTCGCGCAGCACACACGGTGATCACTGAGACTCGGATGATCACAGATCCGAAAAAGGGGCCAGTCCCGGCCCCTTACCACATGATCAGTTGTCAGCCAATGACAGCTGATCATATAATGTAAACAAAAGCTTGGTAATCATTTTCTTTTCTCCCCGCGCTGACAGCGTGAGGAGAAAAAAAAGCCGATCACCGGCTTGTGTGCAAGGAACATGGTCCCGAAGAGGAAGAGGCAATTCTGCCTCAACTGTACAATACATACCCACCTGCCAGTGCGCACAAGTGCCACCTATCAATGCCCACCAGTGGTGCCAATTAGTGCCTCATCAGTGCAACCAAGCAATGCTGCCTATCAGTGTAACTACCAGTGCCAATCAGTGCCCATTATTGTCACCTATCAGTGCCCATCACTGACACCTATCAGTGCCACCTATCAATGCCACCTATTTGCGCCACCTCTCAGTGCCCACCAGTGTCACCTATCAATGCCCTTCAGTGCCACCTCTCAGTGTCACCTCAGTGCCCACCAGTGCCACCTGTCAATGCCCTTCAGTGCCACCCATTAGCGCCACCTCTCAGTGCCCACCAGTGCTGCCTATCAGTACCCACCAGTGCCGCCTATCAGTGCCCACTAGTGCCGCCTTATCAGTGCCCATCAGTGCAGCTGCATCAGCATACATCAATGAAGGAGAAAAATTACCTGTTTGAAAATTTTTATAACAAAATATAAAAAAAATAGGGTTTTACCACTTTTTTAGAACCAAGTACAAGTACTGATACTTTTCTTGATGTACTCACCGATACTTTTTTTAAATGTCATGTGACAGTTTTCAAACCACAATACAGACTAAGGATATTTTCTTTTGAATTATGAAGAACTCTAACTCAAGACATTATAAAAGAATAAAAATGAGTAAAAATGAATAAAAAATGTTTTATTTGCTTGTCACGCAGTAGTAAAAAACTCAAAGAATTTTCATAGAACATGTTGATAAATACAAAAAAAGTATCGGGTGAAGCATCGGGAGCATTTGCGCGAGTTCAAGTCCCGATACTAGTATCGGTATCGGGACAACCCTAAAAAAAATATAATTTTGTTTTTAAATCGGTCTTTTAAAAAATGTTTTAACAAAAAATAAAAACCGCAGAGGTGATCAAATACCACCAAACGAAAGCTCTATTTGTAGGAAAAAAAATTCATTTGGGTACAGCGTTGTATGACTGCGCAATTGTCATTCAAAGTGCGTCAGCGCTGAAAGCTTAAAATTGGTCTGGGCAGGAGGGGGGTTTATACCCTCACAGCACCAGAAGATTACAGGGGTATGGGGGGGTAATAAGAAGACTTCAGATTTGTATTTAGGAGAGTGGGCACCCAGGGCCGATCCTAGGGTCACAGGCGCCTGGGTGCAGAAATATTTCTGGCGCCCCCACATGGGTGTCATCATTTTACTAACTCCTCCCCTTTACAAATGTTTTATGGCAATGACTCAACCACAGAGATGCTCCCCCACGAAGTCTTCATTAACCTGGGATCCTTACATGATCTTGTAACGATAAAAAAAATACAGGAAGAGAAGCAGAGTACTTCATTGGGACCTGGAGGGGGTCCTCAGTGATGGACACAGAGAGGGCTTCTGTTAGAGAGTATGTTAGATGTTCGGCACCCCCACCTCTGCAGGCGCCTGGGTGCAATGCACCCTGTGCACCCTGCCCAGGATCGGTCAGCACAAAGGACACATCTCATTAACCACTTAAGGACCGCCTCCTGCACATATACGTCGGCAGAATGGCACGGCTGGGCACATCAATGTATATATACGTTGGTTTTAGTACCCAGCCGTGGGTCACTGGCGCGCGCCCGTGGCGCGCTCCCGTGACCCGGTCCGAAGCTCCAGGACTGGGACCGCGGGACTCGCGGACCCGATCGCCGCTGCAGTGCGGCGATCCGTCTCTGGAGCTGAAGAACGGGGAGAGCCGTGTGTAAACACGGCTTCCCCGTGCTTCACTGTGGCCGCAGCATCGATCGCGTCATCCCTGTTATAAGGGGGACGCGATCGATGACGTCACACCTACAGCCACACCCCCCTACAGTTGTAAACACACACACAGGGAACACTCAAAGTCACAGCGCCCCCTGTGGTTAACTCCCAAACTGCAACTGTCATTTCCACAGTAAACAATGCAATTTAAATGCATTTTTTGCTGTGAAAATGACAATTGTCCCAAAAATGTGTCAAAATTGTCCGAAGTGTCCGCCATAATGTCGCAGTCACGAAAAAAATCGCTGATCGCCGCTATTAGTAGTAAAAAAAAAAATAATTAATAAAAATGCAATAAAACTATCCCTTATTTTGTAAACGCTATAAATTTTGCGAAAACCAACCGATAAACGCTTACTGCGATTTTTTTTTAACCAAAAATAGGTAGAAGAATACGTATTGGCCTAAACTGAGGAAAAAAAAAGTTTTTTTATATATTTTTGGGGGGATATTTATTATAGCAAAAAGTAAAAAATATTGCATTTTTTTTTAAATTGTCGCTATATTTTTGTTTATAGCGCAAAAAATAAAAACCGCAGAGGTGGTCAAATACCACCAAAAGAAAGCTCTATTTGTGGGGAAAAAAGGACGCCAATTTTGTTTGGGAGCCACGTCGCACGACCGCGCAATTGTCAGTTAAAACGGCGCAGTGCCGAATCGCAAAAAGGGGCCGGGTCCTTTACCTGCATTTTGGTCCGGGTCTTAAGTGGTTAAATATAATTACCATCCCTTTTTATTATTGAAATAAAAAAATTACCTAAACATAGACATTAAGCCTTTCTATGGAGAAACACATCAAATATTTATCTGGAATCAATCTGGAACTGTATCAATCAGTCTTAGCCATCCAACCACCTCTCAATGATCCGTCTCTATATTGTAGGATACTCTTTCACCTTAGCAATAAAACAAATCTCACATTTCATTCCCAGGTCTTTGGAAGGACTTACAGCACATTTTTAGCCCCGTGCCAGCAATACTTTGCCTTAGGGCACTAATAAAAATGGTCATTTATGTTTTGCTTCATTTAATGTGGCAATTGCTTTGGTTAGGAGAGACTCGGGAGCCATTTAATTTAGGGGTGAATCATTACCGCACAATACAATAAAACAAAATATTTAATTTGTTGCTGTATGCCATAAAAATATTCTATTACCCGTTCTCCGATATATAACCATCAGCGTGTGCATTGCTTTTGGAGGTCATCATGAGATGGGCTATGGGTCAGGAGATTCAGGCTCCACGGAGGCCATGCAATTTATATCAATAGACTGTCTGATGCAGGTAAATTGTCAATGCTATTTTATGTGTTATTGTAATATATGTCAGAATTCAAGCTATGGTATTGCTGGGCCTGAAAGAGGTTCATGGGATTTGATGAATAAAAATAGCTCAAGTTGAATGATATGGTGTCAGGGCAGCCATCACAAATTTTGGGGCCCTTTACACAGCTATAGGCAGGGCCCCTCTGGAGCAGAGAACCGGTGGGGCCCTCCTCTATCCTGCCGCAAGATCAGTGCCGATCCTGGGGCCCTAAGCAATATGGCATGTCACATTAAAGTTGTTGAGAAGCGCGGGGGGGGGGGGGGGGGGGCTGCCGAAAATGACATGTCACATTAAAGGAGTTGTAAATGAAAACATTTTTTCACCTTAATGCAGTCTATGCATTAAGGTGAAAAAACATCTGGTGTTGTCGGCCCCCCCTCCCCCTCGTTTTACTTACCTGACCCGTCTAAAGTCCCTTGCGAGAGATCCTCTTCGCCGCTCAGCCTGCCCGCTGATTGGCTAGAGCGGATGGATTGAGAGCAGCGCAGCCATTGGCTGGCGCTGCTGTCAATCACATCCAGTGACGCGGCGTGCCAAGGGGCGGGGCCGAGTGATACAGTGAGCCGCTATGGCCGCTTGCTGTATCACGGGAGTGCGCCGGCAATTACTGACCACCATGCGAGCCTTCTCGCATGACTGTGGTCAGTACTTGCGGGGAGGACCAGAGACAGCCGCCGAGGGACCCCAGAAGACGTGGATCGGGGCCACTCTGTGCAAAACGAACCGCACAGTGGAGGTAAATAAAACATGTTTGTTATTTTAAAGTAACATTTTTTTTTCCTTTACAACCGCTTTAAAGTTGAGAAAGCGAGGGGTGCCAACAGTGACATGTCACATTGTAGATTAAAGTTGAGAAGTGGGGGGTGCTGACTTCTTACCTCTTCTCCCATGCAGCCAGCGGGGTGAGGGGCTGTAAATGACTTCTCACCAGGCGGGGCCTCTAGTAATTTGGGGGGCCCTCCGCAGCTTTGCAGGGCCCTAAACAGCTTGCATAGTGAGCCTATAGGGCGGATTGGCCCTGCGTGATAAGCAGGGGGGGTTTGTGGTAACGAAAGTGTCATCTCTTCTCTTCTCTCTCCTGCCACAAAATAATAAGCAGGACGGGGTGGAGGTGGTTGGTGCTGATGAGCAAAACAAAGTCAACTCAAGTCTTCTCTTCTCTCTCCTACCGCGAGTTGCTAAAGTCAGACGATAAAAAAAGAAAAAAAAAACAGGGGGTCCCCTTCTGCGAATTACTAAAGGGGGGTCAGACGAAAAAAATATAAACAAAATAAAAAAGGGGGGGGCACTGGGGCCACGGGGTTCAACGGGCCCCTGACAGGTGTAGTGCCTGTACCCCCCCTGATGTCGGCCCTGTATGGTGCCAATTTTGCCAAGGCTTGCTAACACTGGCAGAGCTACTGCAGGCTTATTTGGCACAGCAGAACCTAGTACTGTGAGCTTAGATGGCTGTCTTTATTGTACCATGTACTTCCATGCCTTAGGTATGCTTTGGGGTGACCTTGCTATGATTGCTTGTAATTAAGTCTTTATATTCTGAGAGCATGGTGAGCTTAATGAATTGTGCTTAATTAAACTGAAACTCTACTTTTAGTGTGGGAAAAAAAAAATAGTCCTCCCTAGGACAATTCTGTATACCATATTACCAAAAGTATTGGGACACATGTCTTTACACGCACATTACATTTTATGGCATCCCGGGGGGTAGGGTTACATGTTCATTCGCTATTGTCACAAAGCTGGATGGGCTCGGAGCGCAGTCCATGCAATCCAACAGGTTTTGCCTAATCAGATCGGGATTCTTCAGGGATAGGCGGGGACTGTATTACCGACCTTGACCACTGGGTGTCACCTCTCCAGCAACTACATATACGCACGCTAAAAACCTTTACTGCGTGTCTGGTAAAGAGGAAAGATTAACCAAAATAAGGACATACACTATATTGTCAAAAGTATTGGGGCACCTGCCTTTACAAGCACATGAACTTTAATGGCATCACAGACTTAGTCCATAGGGTTCAATATTAAGTTGGCCCATTCTTTGCAGCCATAACAGCTTCAACTCTTCTGGGAAGGCCATCCACAAGGCTTAGGAATGTTTGACCATTCTTCCAGAAGTGTATTTGTGAGGCCAGGCACTGATGTTGGATGAGAAGGCCTGGCTTGCAGTTTTCGCTCTGATGCCGCGTACACACGGCAGAGAAACTCGACAGGTGGAACACATCGTTCCGCCCGTCGAGGTTCTCTGCTGGCCGTCAGATTCGGCAACCCGCCCGTCGGGAAAGGCAACCAGCCATTCATCCCGACGGGCCGTCGAGCAAATAAAGAACCTGTTCTCTATTTGCTCGACGGGTTTCCCGACGGGCGGGGCTCGCCGACAGTGTACACACGGCCGAGGTTCTCGGCAGAATGCGGCTCCCAGCGAGGTTCTCGCTGGTTTCTGCCGAGAACCTCGGCCGTGTGTACGGGGCTTAATTCATACCAAATGTGTTCTGGTCGGGTTGAGGTCAGGACAGCCAAGTTCCTCCACCCCAAACTCACTTATTCATGTCTCTATGGACCTTGCTTTGTGCATTGGTCCATATCATTTGGTGGAGGAGGCATTATGGTGTGGGCTTGTTTTTTCAGGGGTTGGCCCCTTAGTTCCAGTGAAGGGAACTCTTAGGCCCTGTACACACGAGGAGACATGTCCGAGGAGACATGTCCCCAGACCGTTTTCATCGGACATGTCTCCTCGTGTGTACAGGGCATTATGTGTGTACACACCATCAGACCAAAATCCCCACGGACAGAGAACGCGGTGACATGACGGTGACGCGGCGTTGTGCTCTAACCAGGAAGTTCAATGCTTCCACGCATGCGTCGAATCAATACGACGCATGCACGGGATTTCAGTCCGCTGGTTAGGCGTACTAACCAGCGGACATGTCCGATGGACACGTTTCCAGCGGACAAGTTTCTAAGCATGCTTACAAACTTTTGTCCACTGAAAACCTGTCCGCTAGGCCGTACACACGATCGAACATGTCCGCTGAAACTGGTCTGCGGACCAGTTTCAGCGGACATGTCTCCTCGTGTGTACGCGGCCTTAAGGTGTCAGCATTCTGTCCCCTATTTTGTAGGCGCTATAACTATTGCGATTTTTTTTTTACCAAAAATATGTAGAAGAATACGTATCGGCCTAGACTGAGAAAAATTTTTTTTTTTTTTTTTTTTAAATTGGGATATTTATTATAGCAACAAGTAAAAAATATTGTATATTTTTTCAAAATTGTCGCTCTTTTTTTGTTTATAGCGCAAAAAATTAAAACCGCACAGGCGATCAAATACCACCAAAAGAAAGCTCTACTTGTGGGGAAAAAAGGACGTCAATTTTGTTTGGAAGCCACGTCGCACGACCGCGCAATTGTCAGTTAAAGCGACGCAGTGCCGGAAGCAGAAATTTCTCCTGTGCAGGAGGGGGGGATATGTGCCCAGTAAGCAAGTGGTTAAACATATTCCTAACATAGAAGGTCACAATAAATAACTAAACTGGTCACAATAAATAACTAAACTGCCAAACTTTTCTGGCCTGCAGCATTTATTTACTTGGTAATAATGTGCGAGGAAGGAGGTAATGTAGCGTCATTACTCTGCTCAGCATTAAAAATGTGCGTTATAAATATAGGACTTCAGAGGTGCGCACACTGTGCAGTTGTTTAGCAATTTGCATATAAAATGCCAAATCCATTCTTACTTAATTTACTGTGACCATTTAAATGAAGGGATAAGTTCATTATCTGTGATGAACAGAATGAAACTCCCAACCAATGAACCCCGTAACCTAGATTCCTCTGTGAGGCTGAATCTGCTCTTATCACGGGCAAATATTTTCATTTGGATTTATAGCTGTATATTATGTCTGGAACACCTAATCAGCTCTTCTTGTTTGCAGACATCACAGATAAGGACATGAGACGGGCAGGTGGCCAAGTGCGATGATCAAGCACTATCTTTTTTATTTTTTTTAGAGGCCAACAGTAACAACGTAAAATGTTCCCGTAGCAAATAATCAGATGTTATTTTTCATATTTGTATAGAGCAAAATAAGAAATTTGATTGGTTGGCAATTTTTTCATGTGTAAGGCTAGCCCTATTACAGCTCTCTGTTACAATAATATACACACACCAATAGCAGTAAGACCCCTTTAACACCGGGGAGGGAGGTGCGGTGGCGGTATAGCGTCGCTATTTTTAGCGGCGCTATACCGTCTGAATTGCAGTGGTATTTGGCTGCTAGCGGTGCAGTTCTAACCCCCCCTAGCGGGCAAAAAAGTTTTTTTTACCTCTGCAGAGGCGCATTGCCGGTGGTATAGCCGCGGTGTCCCATTGTTTTCAATGGAGGAGCGGTAAACACACCACTCCTCTCACCGCTCCAAAGATGCTGCTGGCAGGACTTTTGGAGCGCTCTCGCCAGCGCATCGCCTCAGTGTAAAAGCCCACGGGCTTTCGCACTGAAACTGCAGGGCAGGAGTTTTTCAGGCGGTATTTAGGCGCAATTTTTAGCCTGAAAAACCCCTCAGTGTGAAAGGGGTCTTAAAGCGGAAGTCCAGTTTCTAAAAACAAATGTAAAAGTCAGTTTAACCACTTCAGCCCCGGAAGATTTGGCTGCTCAATGACCCGGCCATTTTTTGCGATGCGGCACTGCGTTGCTTTAACTGACAATTGCGTGCAGTTTCTGTAGATCTGAGGGGGACATGCAAGGAAAATAAAGAAACAGCATTTTAGCTTACACATGATTGGAAAATAAAATCAGCAGAGCTTCCCCTCATTTCAGATCTTCCCCTCTTATTTATAGCGACTGCACTTCCAATTTCAAGTGCACTTTGCACTTGTAGTTTGCACTGGATTTGCCTTTCGTAAATAACATCCAATATCTTTTTTACATTTTGCTATAATAAATATCCCAATTAAAAAATATATATATTTCTTAGGTTAGGCCGATACGTATTCTTCTAAAAAATTTTGGTAAAAAAAAAAAAAAATCACAATAAGCGTATATATTGATTGGTTTGCACAAAGGTCATAGCATCTACAAAATAGGGGATAGTTTTATGGCATTTTTATTATTATTATTATTATATTTTTAAAAGTAATGGTGGTGATCTGCGATTTTTATCGGGTCTGTGATATTGCGGTGGACAAATTGGACACTTTTGACACATTTTTGGAACCATTAACAAATATACAGCGATCAACGTTATAAAAATGTACCGATTACTGTATAAATGTCGCTGGCAGGGAGGGGGTTAACACTAGGGGGCGATCAAGGGGTTAACTGTGTTCTCTGGGAGGTGTTTCTAACTGTGGGGGGGGGTGGGACTGACTAGGGGAGGAGAGAGATCGGTGTTCATACTTAGTATGAACACACAATCTCTTTCCTCTCCCTTGAGAGAACTGGGATTTGTGCGTTTACAAACACACAGATCCCGGTTCTCGCTCTGTCACGATACCTGGCGGTCTTCGCGCCCTTCCGGCACTCGCAACAGTTCCGGGAACATGTTGGGGCTAACGTACAGTTACAGCGGCTCGCCCAGGGGAGCCATTCTGACACAGTAGAAGACGCCCTCAGTTGAAGTCGGAAGAGATGAAATGTCAGAGCGTGACCTCCACGGCAACCGGGAGTGACGTGTGCGTTCCACCATCAGCTGGCTAGTTTCAGGAAGCACCCAGTATCTCTGTGTATTCAACACAGACGTCTCCCTGGGCAGCAGACTGGTGACTACAATCACTTTGTGATTTTATGCTTCATTGATGTTTAAAATGTGTATGTAGTCTGTATGAGGGATGGTGTTTATGGGCTTTTTATTAATAAATTCATGAAACAGGATTACGCTATGTCCAATTATTTTTATTTTTTTAAGAATACACTTTATCGGAGAGAATTATAGTTACCAAACAAGGCATTTCCCTGTTCTGCCTAGCAACATGACAGAGATCTACTGCTCCCTGTCATCGTGAGCAGTGTTCTCTGTCATGTTCTAGGAAGCCCACCCCCCACAGTTAGAATCACTCCCTAGGACACACTTAATTCCTTCATTGCCCCCCTAGTGTTTAACCCCTTCCCTGCCAGTGTCATTTACACAGTAATCGGTGCATTTCTACAGGGCTCAAAATTTCATTTCCTGAGCTACTAGCCAGGCCTCAAGAGTTACTCGCCACCAGTTGCCCCACCTAATTCATACACAGCCCTGCGCCTAATTGCACCTGTAAACACGCCCTCGTAGATTATCTCATAGAATGACACCGTTAAAAGTTTTATGCAGAATCAGGTTACAAAATTAAATATTACCAACAACAACTTTAACAAAATAGGACAGGGCACTGGGGGCAGATCAGAGGGACAGGGCACTAGAACTGGGTCTCTTCCCCATTCCCTTGCTGTCTCCTCTGCAACTCTCTCTCTCTCCTATTCATCTCATCATCAGGAGCCTGTGTGTGCGGCTCCACGCTTGCATGTCCCCACTTCCCCCTTTGATTCAGTCTGGCAGTGAGGAGAGGAGGTCCCATGGCTTAATGAGAATTGTAAGTAGAGCACCTGTGTACTGCTCTGCCTGTGTGCGGCTCACCAGTCTACTATTCCTGAGCATGCACCTTTCCTCTTCGGCTGCCAATCTCATCGGGACGCTAAGTGTAGGCACAGGTTGGAGGGAGATTGGTCATACAGCCCTGTCATCACTCGCCCCCAGCTTAAATCCACTCGCCAAATGCTAGTAGGCGAGTGGAAATTTTGAGGGCTGCATTTCTATATAAAATACAATTATATATATATATATATATATATATATATATATATATATATATATATATATTAATAGAGGGACTCCAAAAGCAGGTTGATATGTGTATTATGCTGGTGTTTTGATACAGTGGGGTAGATTCACATAGAGATACGACGGTGTATCTACTGATACACCGTCGTATCTCTGAGATCCGACGCTCGGATCTATGCGGCTGATTCCTCGAATCAGGTTCCGCATAGATCTCCCTTAGAGCCGACAGGTGTAAGTGACTTACACTGTCGGATCTTAGGCTGCAATCTCCCGCCGGCCGCTAGGTGGCGCTTCCGTTTTTCTACGCGACGACTATGCAAATGAGGAGAACCGCCGATTCAGAAACGAGCGCCCGGCCGTCGTTTTTTTTTTTATGTCGTTTGCGTTCTTCTTTTTCCGGCGGATAGTTACCCCTGCTATATGAGGGGTAAGTGCGGCGCATCCTATGTTAAGTATGGCCGTCGTTCCCGCGTCGAGTTTCGAAATTTTTACATCGTTTACGTAAGTCGTTCGCGAATACGGCCATACGTAAATTGCGTTAACGTCGAAACCAATTCTTGCGACGTCATTTGGAGCAATGCACGCTGGGAAATTTAGCCGGCGGCGCATGCGCAGTACGATCGGCGCGGGGACGCGCTTGATTTAAATAGTAAACTCCCCCTAGTCGTGGAATTTGCATTTCGCCGGGGGATTTACGATCCGCCAGGGCAACTTACGAGGCAAGTGCTTTCTGAATACAGCACTTGCCTTAAAAACTGGCACTGGCGGATCGTAAATAAGATAGATCACGCGGATCAAAAGATCCGCTGATCTATGTGAATCTACCCCAGTATGATTAACAGCTATGCCTTTCTCTTTGGATAGGCCATCTTTATCTGTGGTCAAGATATAGAGGTCCTGGGGAAGCAATAATTGTGAAATGCGTCAACCTCTTGCCATAGCAGTAATATAATCACAATAGTAATAGTAACAGTAATAATTGACATGTTATATATGCATTGAGGAAATCTATGCCAATTGAGGGAATCCATTGCCCACCCAGGCCCTGAGAACTCAATAATTTCAGGGTGGGTCTTAAACAGAAAGGGATGTGGCCTTGACAGGAAGGGGTGGGTCATATTTAAATTAGGGGGTGCACAAGTTTAGTCAGGCCTAGGGCAGCACAAATCCTAAATACACCACTGCCTTTCACACTGGAGCAGTTTGCAGGCGCTTTTGCGTTAACTGCTTAACCACTTAAGACCTGGACCTTTAGGAAGCTAAAGGACTCGGCCAGGTTTTGCGTTTCGGCACTGCGTCGCTTTAACAGACAATTGTGCGGTCATGCAACATATCTCCTAAACAAAATTGGCGTCTTTTTTTTCTCACAAATAGAGCTTTCTTTTGGTGGTATTTGATCATCTCTGCGGTTTTTATTTTTTATTAACAAAAATAGAGCGACAATTTTGAAAAAAATTCAATATTTTTAACTTTTTGCTATAATAAATATCTCCCAAAAATATATATAAAAAAAATTTCCCCCTCAGTTCAGGCCGATACATATTCTTCTACGTATTTTTGGTAAAAGAAATCGCAATAAGCGTTTATTGGTTGGTTTGCGCAAAATTTATAGCGTTTACAAAATAGGGGATAGTTTTATTGCATTTCTATATTTTTTTTACTACTAATAGCGGCGATCAGCTATTTTTTTTGTGACTGCAACATTATGGCGGACACTTCGGCCAATTTTGACACATTTTTGGGACCATTGTCATTTTCACAGCAAAAAATGCTATAAAAATGCACTGATTACTGTGAAAAAAATTGCAGTTTGGGAGTTAACCACAAGGGGGCGCTGAAAGGGGTTATGTGTGACCTCATTTGTGTTACTAACTGTAGGGGGGTGTAGCTGTAGGTGTGATGTCATTGATTGCGATTCCCTATGTAAGGGAACACACAATCAATGCGGGCGCCACAGTGAAGAACGGGTAAGCCGTGTTTACACACTGCTCTGCCCGTTCTTCAGCTCCGGGAAAAAATCGCCGGACTCTAGCAGCAATCGGGTCCGCGAGTCCCGCGGTCCCGGTCACGGAGCTTTGGACCGGGTCGCGTGCACGCGCCCGCGACCCCACAGCTGGGCTTAAAGGGCCACGTACAGGTGACTGAGTAAGGAACTTATATAGCGCAGCACATGCAAACTAAATCGCCTCTGGGCGCCTCAGGTACGTGAATGTGCCCAACTGTGCCATTCTGCCGACGTATATCGGCGTGAAGGGGTCCTTAAGTGGTTAAACAGCTGCTGCTGTGTCTCCGTTGTGAACCCCCAAGGGCTTTCACACTGGAGAGGTGCGCTAGCAGGACGCTAAAAGTCCTGCTACCCGCATCTTTGGAGCGGTGAAGAAGCAGTGTGTATACCACTCATCCACCGCTCCTGCCCTTTGAAATCAATGCTTTACCGCCGGCAATGCGCCTCTGCCGAGGTGCTTTGTGGCGTTTTTGAACCATTTTTTCAGCCGCTAGCGGGGGTAAAACTGCACCACTAGCGGCCTAATAGCGCCGCAAAATTGGCGGTTAAGCGCAGCTAAAAATAGCGTTGCATTACCACCGACGTTGCTCCCGCCCCAGTGTGAAAGGGGCCTGAAATGTAGAGGAAAGATGTAGCTTTCAATGAGATTTTATTTTTATTCAATGAAAACAAACTTTACATTTCACACATCCTTATTGCAACACATGCTTGAGAATAACTACAACTTGCCACCCTTGTTACAGCCAGCTATAGCGTCCATACCTAATTCAGCCGAAAGACCCTGAGGAGCCAAACGGCGAATTAATCCATACCGCTACGAAGCACTTTAGCTGGGAATTTAAATGAGAATGTTAAAAGGTACATCTTCAATGCATTCCAAGTCCCATTAACAATAATTGTCTACATTGCCATCAATGAATGCTTTCTCCCTTATGTCCCCATCAGCTGCAGTCTCTGCGCTAAAGTCACAACTAACAAGGCCACAAAATAACATGATGGTAGGGAAAAGCTCGCCGCCTCTGTGCTAATTAGCAAATGAAACCTTGTTCAACATTAAAATGATAATGGCGCTATGCAATAGCGCAGAGGACTCCATCACTACATTATTCTATTCAGACTACTTAAGTCTTATTTTGAAGAAACGGGGGCACTGGGATAGCAATTGTTTTTCAAAAATGATTTGGAATTCATGGCCACACAGGCAGGCTGGTGAGAAAAGGGAGCTTCAGGAGACTGCAAAAAAGCTTGATAACTATGTTAGACTATCAATGCCCTACAGTAACACTGTGCATTTTATAGAAGGCTAATTATGTGTATAATTGCAGACATGACAAGTTCAACATTAATTTGAAAGAATTTCGGAATTACTCAGCGCCTGCAGGAAACATCACTCATACAGGCCTCTAATTGTCAGCGGCCATTAATGAATTTATATGTCCTGCAGGGTCCCATCGCTAAATTTCTAAGAACTCGAATTTAGGCCCAACCTAGATAAGATTTGCATTGGAAGTGACTATGGGCCAGATTCAGTAAGAAGTTACGCGGCGTATCTCGCGTAAACTTGATCAGACATGTCCGATGATCCGACGAACCGTTTCCATCGGACATGTCTGAAGGGATCTTTTGGTCTGATGTGCGTACACACCATCGGACCAAAATCCCCTCAGACCGGAACGCGGTGACGTAGAACACACCAACGTGCTGGAAAAAGGAAGTTCAATGCTTCCGCGCATGCGTCAAATCAATTTGACGCATGCGCGGGATTTTGGTTCGATGGTTAGGCGTACTAACCAATCGAACATGTCCGACGGACAGGTTTCCAGCGGACAAGTTTCTAAGCATGTTTAGAAACTTTTGTCCGCTGGAAAACTGTCCGCTAGGCTGTACACACGATCGAACATGTCCGCTGAAACTGGTCTGCGGACCAGTTTCAGCGGACATGTTCGATCGTGTGTACGCGGCCTTAGATGCGCCGGCGTATCTTTTTTCTGTATTCAGAAAACAATATACGCCGGGATTGAGCTAAGATCCGAGCGGCGCAAGTCTCTTACGCCGTTGTATCTTAGTTGCATATTTACGCTGGCCGCTAGGTGGCGCTTCCGTCGATTTACACGTTGAATATGTAAATGAGCTAGATACGCCGATTCACGGACGTACGCCCGGCCTTCGCAGTACTGATACGCCGTTTGCGTAAGGCGATTTCAGGTGTAAAGATATTCTAACAAAAAGATGGCGCAGCCAATGTTAAGTATGGACGTCGGGGCCGCGTCGAAATGTATACATTTTACGTTGTTTGCGTAAGCCGATTCAGAATGGGACTGGGCGTAAGTTACGTTCACGTCGTTTTCATTGACTATTTGCAACGTGATTTGGAGCATGCGCACTGGAAAACGTCCACGGCCGGTGCATGCGCAGTTCGTTCGGCGTGTCATTTACGTGGGGTCACCATTAATTTAAATACAGCGCGCCCCCTACCTGCCCAATTTTAATTGCGCGCAGATACGCCGGCCCATTTACGCTACGCCGACGCAACTTATGGAGCAAGTGCTTTGTGATTACAGCCCTTGCCTGTAAAAGTTGCGGAGGCGTAACGTAAATAGGATACACTACACCCGCACAAAGTTACGCGCTTCTACGTGAATCTAGCCCTATGACCAATTTTCAGCTTTCGGTGCTCTCACAATTTAAATGACAATTACTCAGTCATACAACATTCTACCCATTTGAAATTTTTGTCCTTTTTTTCACACAAATAGAGCTTTCTTTTGGTGGTATTTGATCACTTCTGGGTTTTTTATTTTTTGCGCTATAAAAGAAAAACGACTGAAAATTCTGTAAAAAAAAAAAACTTGTTTCTGTCATATTAGTGGGTTATTTCTCACACACAGCATATGCATACCACAAATTACACCCCAAAACACATTCTGCTATTCCTCCCGAGTATGGCGATACCCCATGTGTGAGACTTTTACACAGCGTGGCCACATACAGAGGCCCAACATGCAGGGAACGCCATCAGGCATTCTGGAACACCCAGGCCAATTCTGACATTTCTCTCCTACATGGAAAAATCATCATTTATTCGCTAGAAAATTACATAGAACCCCAAAACATTATATATTCTCTTTTAGCAAAGACCCTAGAGAATACAATGGCGGCCGTTACAACTTTTTATCTTGCACGGTATTTTCGCAGAACCTTATTGAACGCGTGTTTTTTAAAAAAAACTGTTTTGTGCTTAAAACAAAACAAATCAGTAAAGTTAGCCCAATTTTTTTTCAAAATGTGAAAGATGAAGTTACGCCGAGTAAATAGATACCCAACATGTCACACTTCAAAATTGCGCACACTCGTGGAATGGCGCCAAACTTCGCTACTTAAAAATCCCCATAGGCGGTATTGCAGAGTATTGGGGTATTGCAAAGTATCATGCAGGGTATTGGGGTATTGCCGAGTACTGGGGTATTGCCGAGTACTGGGGTATTGCCGAGTATTGGGGTATTGCCGAGTATTGGGGTATTGTCGAGTACTGGGGCATTGCTGAGTATTGGGGTATTGTTGGGTACTGGGGTATTGTGGGGTATTGTTGGGTACTGGGGTATTGTTGGGTACTGGGGCATTGCCGAGTACTGGGGTATTGCCGGGTACTGGGGTATTGTCGGGTACTGGGGTATTGTGGGGTATTGTGGGGTACTGGGGTATTGTTGGGTACTGGGGTATTGTTGGGTACTGGGGTATTGTGGGGTATTGTTGGGTACTGGGGTATTGTTTGGTACTGCGGTATTGTTGGGTACTGGGGTATTGTGGGGTATTGTTGGGTACTGGGGTATTGTTGGGTACTGGGGTATTGTGGGGTATTGTTGGGTACTGGGGTATTGTGGGGTATTGTTGGGTACTGGGGGATTGTTGGGTACTGGGGGATTGTTGGGTACTGGGGGATTGCTGGGTACTGGGGGATTGCTGGGTACTGGGGATTGCAGGGTACTGGGGATTGCAGGGTACTGGGGGATTGCAGAGCTGGGATGGATTGAGGGATGGCTGGATCTGTGACTGCATTTGTCACAGATCCAGCCACAGCTCAGCTGCTGACACCCCGCTCCCCCCTCTCCTCGCACACTGTACAGAGAGGAGAGGGAGGAGAGGGAGGAACCGGCGTCATCAAATGACGCCGGTTTGTTTACAAGTGATCGCGCCGTCATTCGACGGCGCGATCACGTGGTAAACGGCCGCTATCAGCGGCAATTTACCGTGATCCGTGATGCGCCGGGTCTTCTAGACCCGGCGAGCACGGACACTTTCGCGAGCGCGTCCCAGGGGACGCGCAATCGCGGAAGTGCACGAGGACGTCCCAGGGACGTCGTGTCAAAGCAACTCCACCGCGCCGTAGCAGTAAAATGCTTATGGCGCGGTGGGGAAGTGGTTAAACATTTTACCATTACAGACCCTCAATGAACTGCCCAATATGACCCTATGCTCTCTATGGCTCTATGACTCCCAGATAGCAAGCAATTGTACGGCAAGTTTGAAAATGAAATGCAAAGCTATTTCTAGACTTGCCAGGCTTCACAAGTTTGTTAGTAAGTCCACATTGCATGACTCCAGATCAACTTTCTTTGCAAACATTCTGCAAGTCTGCTGCAAGTTCTGGTTCAGTTCTGTTGTGCAATAGTCATCCCACCACAGGGGGTCACTATGACCTGAATTGTCATGCTTCAGACTTGCAGAGCTCTTGCTGTAGACTCACCACTGCAACTTAGCTTTTGCTAGAGATTTGCTCCACGCAAATTTGCTACAAATTAGAAAGGTGTCAACTAGAACTTGTGCTTCAAGTGCTCTGCAAATGTAAAACTTGACAGCGAAAATGTGCAGCAAGTTAACAAGACTTATGCTGCGCACACACGACTGTTTTTCATGACGAGAAAAATTAAATGTTTTCAATTGGTCGTGAAAAACGGTCGTGTGTGGGCTCCAGAGCATTTTTCACGATGAGGAAACTGCCTGTTAAAAATTTAGAACCTGCTTTATTTTTTCTCGTCGTTTTTCACGTCATGAAAAACAGTCGTGTGTGCGCAGCATAAGTCTTGTTAACTTGCTGCACATTTTCGCTGGCAAGTTTTACATTTGCAGAGCACTTGAAGCACAAGTTCTAGTTTCTCCTGCACCATTGGCATGCTCGTTTCTTCTTAGTTCTCTCCATAAAATTATCAGATAATTGTGCTTAAAGTAGAACTATAGGCATTTTTTTTTTTTGGATAGAGTAAGGGGGGGTTAGAGCCCCTGTCAGTTTATTTTTTACCATCCCTGCCCCATTACAGAGATTTCACTTCACTTCCGGCCCCATAGCCAAACAGGAAGTGAGAGGAAATCTATGCAAGGGAATTAAGGGAATCCATTGCCTCAGGCTCTCAGAACTAGTGTTCCGGTGTAGTGTCACATTCCGCTCCCTATCACAGAATGCCCCGGAAGTGACGTTTAGTCGCCGCCATCTTGCTACACCCCACACAACTGCACAGTAATGATAGAGTGTGAAGGGGCAAGCGGACATCTTGTTACACCCTCCGGAATTTTAGATTTCACAGTTATTTTCAACACAAAACGGAGCTTATATGCTTAAATACAGTGGGCCAGATTCAGGTAGAGTTAGGCTGGAGTATCAGTGATACTCCAGCCTAACTGTCACTTTGAGCCGGCGTTTCTGTTTTCTGTAAGCAGAAAACAAGAAACGCCGGGTTGGAGTTACTATACGAGCGGCGTAATTGTATTTCGCCGTCGTATCGTAACTTCAAGTTTAAAAAAGGCGAGCGGGGCGTTCCCGCTGATTAACGCCGAGAATATGTTAATCAGCGGGAATCGGAAATTCACAATCGTATTCGGGCGCGACGCAGTGACTTTCCGACGTTTCCGTAAGAGATACGCGGTGCAAAGATAAAGCAGCCCCCTAGTGGAGTATCCTATGTTAAGTATGGCCGTCGTCATCGCGTCGAAAAAAAATAAATTTGCGTCGTTTGCGTAAAACGTCCGTGAATGGGGATTGACGTCATTGACGTTCACTGACAGAATTTGGAGCATGCGCACTGACAGTCGACGCATGCGCAGTACGTTCGCCACGGGATCGCGCTTAGTTAACATAATACACGCCCCCTACCCGCCCAATTTGAATTCCGCCGGCTCATTTTCGCTACGCCGCCGCAACTTTAGGAGCAAGTGCTTTGTGAATAACAGTACTTGCTCCTAAAGTTACGGCGGAGTAACGTAAATGAGAAACGTTACTCCAGATTAAAGATTCGCCCATCTACCTGAATCTGGCCCAGTGTTTGGAAATCCAACGGACTGTTTACATGTTAAATTTTAAAAGCAGCAGCAAACCTGCTGACCTTACATGGTTGCTAATGTGACAGAACACCTCTGATTTTCATATTTAACATGTAAACAGTCTGTCGGATTTCAAAATACTGGGCCAGATTCTGAAACAAGTTACGTTGGCGTATCTCGAGATACACCGCATAACTTCTAAGGCCACGTACACACGATCGAACATGTTTTCATCGGACATGTCTCCTCGTGTGTACGCGGCCTCAGATGCGCCAGTGTATCTATTTTCTGTATTTTGCTTAGATACGAGCGGCGTAAGTCTCTTACGCTGCCGTATCTTAGTTGGATATTTACGCTGGCTGCTAGGTGGCGCTTCCGTCGATTTACGTGTCGAATATGCAAATGAGCAAGATACGCCGATTCACAAACGTACTTGTGCCCGGTTGTCGTATTTTACGTAATTTACGTAAGCGTAAGTCCGGCGTAAAGTTACCCCTGCTATATAAGGCGTACGCAATGTTAAATATGGATGTCGGGTCAGCGTTGAATTTTACGTCGTTGGCGTAAATCGTTCGCGGATAGGGCTTTGTGTAAGTTACGTTCACGTCGAAACCAATGAGTATTTCCGGCGTAATTGAGCATGCGCACTGGAATACGTCCACGGACGGCGCATGCGCCGTTCGGAAAAAAGCGTCAATTACGTGGGGTCATGGTTGATTACCATGCAACACGCCCACTCCAAGCCTAATTTGAATTACCCGGGCTTACGCCGGGCCATTTACGCTGCCGTAACTTAGGATGCAAGTGCTTTGAGAATATGGCACTTGCGTCCTAAGTTGCAGCGGCGTAGCGTAAATACGATACGCTACGCTCATACTTACGCCGCCGTACGAGAATCTGGCCCACTGTATTTAAGCACATAATCTCCGTTTTGTGTTGAAAATAACTGTGAAATCTAAAACTCCGATGGGTGTAACAAGATGTCCGCTTGCCCCCTTTACACTCAATCATTACTGTGCAGGAGTGTGGGGTGTAGTAAGATGGCGGCACGGAACGTCACTTCCGGAGCAATCTGTGATGGAGAGCAGAATGTGACAAGACAACATTTCAGGGTAGGTCTTAAACAGAACGGGGTGTGGCCTTGACAGGAAGGGGTGGGTCATATTTTAATTAGGGGGTGCACAAGTTTAGTCAGGCCAAGGGCAGCACAAAACCTAAATACACTACTGAGTACACCCACTAACTCGACTTTCAGGGCTGCATTCTAATTTTACACCTATTTTAAAAAAAATTATGCCATTAGAATGTGTATTAATGTATGTAATATTAGAAGGTTGATTTTAGCGCATTATTACTTTACAGTATTTATATAACCCAATTGCTGTATTCAGATCAGTCTTAGGTAAATACCAACTTGCGGCAGAGCATTAGCTTTCTTCGCACATTACTATTTGCCGTAGTGAATAAACCTGTTTGACCGTGCTGGTGTTTAGAAGTTGGTTGCTCTGACATTTAAAAACTGAGTAATGATTAAATTGGAGGAGGACCTGCCATCGTTACAGAAATATGAATTCAACTGGCAGGAACTTACAAGCAAATTATGCATTTTCCTAATTAAAAAGCTATACAAGAGGATTAGAGTTGCTGCAATCATGGGCCATTGCCCTTTCAAATTTTCAGAAGGCAGGAAAACAAACAAAAGGAGATGGAGGATGGCAATGGAGCAGAGACAAGACTGGCAATGGAGAGGTTTGAAATGTAAACTGGATTAATGTACGAGGAAATAGAAATAGCTTAACTAACTGAATATGATCAGTCAGCATGGAAACATGTCAGATAAATGTGCATATGGCATTGTCATCGCATCGTTGTATGCCTTGTACACAATAATGTCTTCAGAATGTAGTCTACTTGAAAGCGTTGTTCCAAGGACAGAAGCATAACCCTGTAATTTCTTCCCTCTACTCTACCACCAGTGGAGGTGCGTCCACAAGGGCGCAGGAGCGCCGCCCCCCTCTCCTGTCACTCTCTTATTACCATATGTAGCGCTACCCCATTCAGGAGCCTCTGGTTAGATCGGCATAAGTTAAGTTACCTTTGTTGTGTCTAGGGAAATTGAAGGTAGCAACTGTGAGAGCAGTAACAGAATGTCCAAGCCAGTGGTTGATGTATCCGAAATGCTTTATTTTCGGTCCAACACGACCAACAGTCAACTTGAGGTAGACAGGATAGGTTGGTGAAGAGAATAACTTTGCAGAACCAGGCTATGGATAACAAACAGAAGCAGTCTTGCTTCTAGAGTATATTATTTTCTCCCGTCGCCACTGCCGCCGGAGTGGGTGCAGTGCACCTGGACAGGCCGCTACCTGGCAGCCAGAGTGTCACTGAGAAAACTGAGAAGGAACAAGCCTCTGCCACCGACTTGGCTCTAGTAATTAGTAAAGGCCTCTGCCATAGGTCCGATACTTGAGAGCAATAGAACGTATCCTCTCCGTCAGCTTCCCTTGAAGTATAGGGACCCAGTAAGTCACTGGGGCCCCTCGGCAACTCAGTTGCTCTGAGCCATGAGGGCCCAGAGTAAGGAACTTGGCGTAGCACGGGCCCGGCCAGGTAGGCTGAAGAATATTATTAATATTTCATATTCTTGTAGCTCAAGGGCGTTTCTGAATGAATAGCATTCATAGCCGGGTTGACTTGAAAATTACGTGTGAGTTTATTAACACACAGGTGGCATCATAAGCACAATGAAAAATAGTATAAAGTTCAGTTTAGCGTAGATGAAAATATATAAAAATAAATCAATTATGCTGTAGCAAGCTTAATGAAAGCATGTGTGCTGTCTCAGGCCATCTTGCCTGATTCCAAGTGAAGAAGATGCAGGAAATGACGTTCTTAGACTTCTGGTATCAGCTGTTCTCCTTGTCAATACGTCAGCATGTCAGTGTTGTCTTCCAAAGTGGGTGTGAGAGAATCTGTGTGTGTGTGAGCGTCATGAAAGTGTGTGGTGTGTGGTGTCAGCGTCGTGTAAGTCTCCAGCCTTCTTTAAAGCAAAGCATATATATATATGTTACAAATGAACGTCATGACCTCACACCGTCCAGACGTAGACCCTTGTATGGCACAATATTCTTCTGCTAGGTTCAGCAATATGAAGATCTTAGCACAGAGTCATATGGAGTTTGATTGACAGGCACACATGTGACACTCTATACTTAGAGTACTGTGCTAATGTAACGTCATAACCTATATGAACATATATTAATATTACCAGCTATACCTTCATATATACTAATACATATTAGTAGGACTAAGACTTCACTTAAACTAACTTAACAATAGATATAAACAAGTATATTATAAGTAGCTTAGTTACGGATTCTGATTTTAGCTTTAAAACACGTGAAGACAGTATTTCTTGGTTCAGCTCTATGACACATGAACTCTGTGTATTCTTATCTGTGAGCCTGCTGACCTGCTGACCTCATGTCATCCCTTGATACTGGAGAGACAGCTGCGTCAAAATCCTGACACTCAAATCTTATGTCACTCTCAAATTGGCTGATCAGAAATATTATCACTGCTCAGTTTTTAGATGGAAGAATTATGTCATATCAATTGATCAAGGCCATTCACTCATACCTAATTACTATGATTAATCATAAATCCAAATATGTTTTGCAAGCTTGCCTTAAATTATGAATTGCCGAATTATGAATTTGAAATAATATTCTAACAATCCCCCCTGAATTATGATTAATCATACTAAAATTTAATTCACACATACATACATTCGTATCTCAATTGCTCCGCCTTATATCAAATGATCGGCACAATATTCCTCAGAACTGAAGCAGCTAGAAATATTTCTCCTTCTAAATGCTTTAGTTACTTTTAACTCCTCTTAGATCTGTCTATTCAAAATTTTTAAATAATGGTATAGATTTTTACAAATGTAAAACATAAAGATGACTAATATCAATAATTAATAATAATAATAATAATAATAATGAAAATTATTATTATTAAAATAAGTAAATAATGCAATGATATATTTCCATATATGTGCTCAAATAATATTTTAGCTCTTTGGAAATATACTATACTTTCTAAAACTTTTCATAACTTTTCCCATTGTTCTATTAAGAGTGATATATTTCCTAAGTTATGAACAATAAATGTTCTATTAACTTAGAATGATTGTGCTAACATTCAATATGTGAATTAAGAAAAATAAATAAAAATAATAATAATAATCCTAACTTAATGTAAACATTAATATCAGAATAATTGGATGATCAAAAAATGTATATGTATATGTGGACAAATGTTTCAGTCCTAAATTGTTTATCTATAGTAGATAAAGTTCCTTCTGATTAATTTTTCTTCATGAAATGTCTTTAAAATGTCTTCTTCAAGTTCTGTTAGGTTAGAAAAACCTTGTTGAATAAGATAAAATAGTTCATAAATATAAATTATAAATCTTTTGTCAAATATTCTTCCAAAAAGGATCTCTTCTTTTAACTTTGATTTTCTCTTTGCTCTTTATAGAACCTTGTTATCCTCCATATCTGTTTGATTTTAGATGCCATATCTGTAAAAGAGAGGCAGTATCATTACTCAGGAATAAAATATTTATATTAATTCTTGTGCATTTTCCTATTTTTTCCAACAAATATTAAAACATTATGAAACAATAACTTTAGTTTAAACTATATATGAAATACTATCTTATATTTTCCTTCAAAGAGAACTTATGTGTGACTATGTACTTCTATGTACTTCTATGTATTGTCCTTATCCTGTCTAAAAATGACCTAAATTATAAAATATATGTACTGTGAAGTTTAGGTATGTCAGGACGCAATATTTCATTTTTGGTCATGATACGAATTCTATTTCTAACGAACAAAGTTAGATTTCATATCACCCCAGAGATGACAATGGACTATGCCTTTGTTCTCACCTCTAAACGATTAGAAATATGCGTAACTGTATTCTGTGTAGAAGTTCTTACTTTAGTGTCAGAGTGTTCTGCAAGTACTTCAATGTCTTTTTCAGCTCTTGCATTGGAAACCTGAGATAAAGACTTCTCAGCTACAGCTGTATAAACATGTGTTGGTGTAAATTCCTGTAGATGTCTTTCGTTCCCATCTATCTGAATGTGTATGGGCAATAAAGCTCTGAACCAAAGTGGATATATTTTCCTAATTTCTTTAAAACTACCTTCATCAAAAATACCTTTTAATGAGCAGTCAGGTGTCTGTACAATGATTTTGTTTGATTTCACTATGCTCTCTGTAACTTTAATTGCATAGTAAACACTTAGAAGTTGCTTCACACCTGGCTCAAAAGTTTTTTCCAAAAATGATAAAACTCTGGAGAAATAGGCAATTATGTTCTCCTTACCTTCTTGTAACTGAAACAATGTTACTGAGATGGCATTCTCAGATACATGAGTTTTCAAAACAAACGATGTTTCAGAACAGACCTCTATTGTACTTAATGCTGGAGCATTCTGCAAATCTTTTTTCAACACTTCAAAAGCATTTTTCTCATTTGGACCCCACTGGTCAACTATATTACCTTTATTCCTTAAAAGATTATATAGTGGATTAACTTTTTCTGCAAAACAGTGTACAAACTCTTTGCAATGATTTATTTTATGCAAAAATTGATGCAATGCCTTGTAAGTTGTTGGAGTTGGGATAACAGTAATATCTCTTACTGTTTCTTGCAACAATTGTCTCTTTCCTTGACTAATTTGCATGTGAAGGAATTTCACTTGATTTTTCATCAGCTGAACTTTTGTCGTGTTTAATTTTAAACCTTCAGCTTGTAACATCATAAACAATTCAGACAAAAGAGCCATATGTTCATCGATATTCTGAGTACTCAGCAAAATCGTATCCACGTGCTGACAAATGCAATCTGGCCTAGAAAATTTTGAAAGTATTGTTGCTATAGTTTCATGAACTACACCATCACCTATACCTAGTCCAGGTATTAATCGAGTGAACGTATAAGTCTCTTTTCTGAATGTAAACGCAAGTTTGTATTGACAACTTTTAGTTAAAGGAATGGAAAAATGGCTATTAGCGATTTCTAGTACTGAAAACACTTTGTCCTGGGCAATCAAATTTAACTTTATGTTAGATTTATCAGGAAGCACTGGGCTATTTGTGATGTGCTTATTCAATGTTCTTACATCAACTGATAAAGAATATGAATTGTCAATATTTTTGATAGGCAAAATACAGTTATTTACCACTGATTTAGCTTTCTTTACAATTCCAAGTTGTTCAAATTCTTGAATAATGTCAGAAAGTGGACCAATTGATTCTGGTGGTAACTCACTCTGATCAAGAGGTTCTGGATCCTTTCCTTCAATATTTAATTCGCCACTTTTCAAAGTTCCAATGTCATTTTTGAACTTTGACCACAAACTTGGAAAACATTGTACCACTTCCTTTAAAGCACAATTACCATCAACATCAGGCCACTTTTGTTCTGTAGACATATTGGTAACAGAACCAACATTACTGTATACAGAGGGATCAATCAGCACTGATTTGGGCCTAGATGGATCTTTCCAAATGCTTTTATTAGCCAAATCAATCACCCACTTTTGTTTATTGATTACATCAATGCCAAGTATATTCTCTGCTTCTTGACAGACCCAAATGTTAATATTAGTTTTCACTAATCCAGGTACTTCAAATGTTACATTGGATACCTGTCTAGCAGTGGAATTACCTATAGTATTAAAACCCACTATATTACACATAGGAGAATTGGGTTTCACAGGTATGTTTTCTTTGGTAAGGCTAATCTCAGATCCACTGTCTATGAGACAATTAATATGTTTACCATTTATCAAACATTGTAAATATGGCCTCCCATTCTTGTCCAAAATAATTGGTGCTACATATTGTAATGGCAGAGAAATAGAATCTGGGTGTGATTCTATTTTTGGCAATGGCAATAAACCTTCTCTTTCAGTGACAGCTCCTTTTGCCATATTGTCTGAACTACTGTGAACAGTTAAATTACTGATCTGTTTGACTTCAGTGTGATAAGGCAATTCAGTCAAAATATTATCTTGACATGAAAAACCAGGTTGTACAAAAGCTGATTTTTCATACTCCATATCTTTAGTTCTTATTTGTAACTCACTTCTAAACTTAAAGCAATGTTTTTTTATATGGCCAGTTTCATGACAGTAAAAACACGTCACGGGGTCATCTCCTTGCCTCACTTGACTGCACCTGTCCTTGTCATTCCTGCTGAGACCTGTCGTTTCTGACACGTCTGTAACCTGACTATTTTTGTCACATTGAATAATAGAAACCTCGTGTATGAGATTGCTTTGATTCAATTGTCTCCTAATTTTGTCAATGAAGCTTACTATAGCATTTAAATTTTGACGTTCCTGTGCTATGGCCACTGAAGTTGGGTCAAGGTATTTAAATTTTTTTATGAAAGCTATTTTTAAACCTGGGTCGGTTTCATCATCTACTCCAAATATCATTTCATAAACCTTGCAAAATCTTGTTTTAAACCAAAATGGATCTTCTTCTGCAGTAGTCTGTAATAGGTCTAGCATTTCTATGGTCGGTCTTTGTTCACCGGTCATGCATAGCAATAATAGTCGCAATCTATCTGTGGCGTCATTTTGTCTTTCCTGACCTTCATCACCACTAACAAGTGAATGGATTCGTTTAGCAAAATTAACAGGAATCCACAACTGAAATATGTAATTGCGTTGATCGTTTGAAAGATTAAAACGATGCGCAAACATTTCAAATAAATCCCAATTGGAAAATACAGTAGCCTCAACGTCATAACTAGGAAAGTCTTTTAAAACTTTCATAAGTTAGTCATGTATTTGCAACTTTAGTTTTGCAGTTCTACATAATAAGTTTTTATGTTTCATTTCCATTTCATCAGTAGCATCAACATTCTCTATTTCCAAACTTTCCGGAAAATAAGATTGTTGCTTTGACTTGGTTTCAGTCTTTTTGTCATCTGTATTTATTACAGCAATCTGTCTACTGTCATTTTGCAACTCTGGCAAAATCATTTTTTTAGATTCTAATTGTTCCTCAAGATTCTCTATGTAATTACAAAGAATCTCACAGTTAGGACAACTGAGAGAATCCTGGGACACATTTTCATGTATTCCTGTGTTCTGTACATTATTAGTCTCTGTCTGGTTTAGTGTGCACACATTTTTGGCAGGTAAAATATTAATAATCATCTTATTAAATATTCTCACCAATTTCAATACATTACTTATTTTCTTATGTAATTTATTCACAGTAAACCTGGATTTGTCTATCCGGACATTCGAATTTAAGCATTCTTGGTACATATACAACCACAAGTGACTGTCATTAGGATAAAGAGACACATCTTTAAAATCAAGTTTACTCTCTCTAGCAAATTTATCTATAAAATTCATAGTTTTTTACTCACCGTTATTTAGATGAATTTCTCGTCTTCAACCGTCTGTTGCTGGACTGTTGTCCGCATCTGACGCAGCACAACGCCTCTTGCTTGATAGGTTCTGAACCGTCTTTTTTCTCGAGACTTGAATATTCGCAAAATTGCGCCAATCTCTCCCCCCTCATCAAGGTTCGAGATTTTCGTAAAAATAGAGAGATAGGACGGTATACTCTGGCTCGCCAAATGAAGAATATTATTAATATTTCATATTCTTGTAGCTCAAGGGCGTTTCTGAATGAATAGCATTCATAGCCGGGTTGACTTGAAAATTACGTGTGAGTTTATTAACACACAGGTGGCATCATAAGCACAATGAAAAATAGTATAAAGTTCAGTTTAGCGTAGATGAAAATATATAAAAATAAATCAATTATGCTGTAGCAAGCTTAATGAAAGCATGTGTGCTGTCTCATGCCATCTTGCCTGATTCCAAGTGAAGAAGATGCAGGAAATGACGTTCTTAGACTTCTGGTATCAGCTGTTCTCCTTGTCAATACGTCAGCATGTCAGTGTTGTCTTCCAAAGTGGGTGTGAGAGAATCTGTGTGTGTGTGAGCGTCATGAAAGTGTGTGGTGTGTGGTGTCAGCGTCGTGTAAGTCTCCAGCCTTCTTTAAAGCAAAGCATATATATATATGTTACAAATGAACGTCATGACCTCACACCGTCCAGACGTAGACCCTTGTATGGCACAATATTCTTCTGCTAGGTTCAGCAATATGAAGATCTTAGCACAGAGTCATATGGAGTTTGATTGACAGGCACACATGTGACACTCTATACTTAGAGTACTGTGCTAATGTAACGTCATAACCTATATGAACATATATTAATATTACCAGCTATACCTTCATATATACTAATACATATTAGTAGGACTAAGACTTCACTTAACCTCCCTGGCGGTATGATTCTTTAAGATTTTAGGTGCTAAAAGCGGTACCATTATTTGCAAGGGAATTTGGCGTTTTATACTGTAGGCCTGTAATTCTTAGGAATAACTCACTTAAATCTATTCAAACAAGAGTCTAATAGGCATCCCGGGTATGATTTATTTTTTTTTTTTTAATTAAAAATTATAATATAATAAATAATTATAAAAAATGATCACAAATGATAATATAATTATAGTAAAAATTATTCAATAATGTAATCAAATCAAAATCACTGAAATTTGCTCAGTTGCAGAATTTTTGCTGTCATTTTTTTTTTTTTTTTTATGACGAATTTCCCCATAAATCGCTATCGCTAAATTCTGCAAGTGATTCTGATTTATTATCGCTGTTTTTTAGCTGCTCTAAAACAATTTTTGCCATAAAGGGACACTTTTGGTTGCTATGGGCAATCTACAGTTTGCAGGGAGAAAGAACAGTTTTTATTATATAAAAGGACATGTAGTGTACAGGGCAGACCACTAGGGACATGGGGGGTGTGTATTTTTTACATACAGTACTGTAATCTATAAGATTACAGTGTACTGTATGTATAGTGTTTGTTTACATTTTTGAATTTGGCGCCGTTCCCCCCCCTACGTCGCGACGCTCGCAGGGAAGGGAATCGGCGGAACACACAGCATCAGGCGGACATCCGCCCGCCGTGTACTGCGGGGATTCATCGCTGGATCGCAGAGAAAAGGTAAGTAAACGTTTTCTGCATCCAGCGAGGTAAGCGCGTGTGTGGCACGGGGTTACCGATATTAGCTTAAAAATCTCACCCCGTGCCACACACGTGAAGACCGCCAGGGAGGTTAAACTAACTTAACAATAGATATAAACAAGTATATTATAAGTAGCTTAGTTACGGATTCTGATTTTAGCTTTAAAACACGTGAAGACAGTATTTCTTGGTTCAGCTCTATGACACATGAACTCTGTGTATTCTTATCTGTGAGCCTGCTGACCTGCTGACCTCATGTCATCCCTTGATACTGGAGAGACAGCTGCGTCAAAATCCTGACACTCAAATCTTATGTCACTCTCAAATTGGCTGACCAGAAATATTATCACTGCTCAGTTTTTAGATGGAAGAATTATGTCATATCAATTGATCAAGGCCATTCACTCATACCTAATTACTATGATTAATCATAAATCCAAATATGTTTTGCAAGCTTGCCATAAATTATGAATTGCCGAATTATGAATTTGAAATAATATTCTAACATAGGCCATAGTGGTGGGACCCGTGACGTGCGCG
This sequence comes from Rana kukunoris, assembly GCA_029574335.1. Lineage (NCBI taxonomy): Eukaryota > Metazoa > Chordata > Amphibia > Anura > Ranidae > Rana > Rana kukunoris. The sequence goes on from CM056056.1 coordinate 37,296,873, forward strand.
CATCCTAAAGGTGGGTGCCGCACCTGGAACCAGGAACCCGCGAAGAACACCGAAAAATGGTGTCTGCCACAGATATACCCTCCCCCAGCATGCCCCGCGAGGGAAACACTCCTCCAATTGGCTGCTGGGCAAAAGTGTCTCTGCCTGAACCCCTTTGGCGCCACCTGCTGCCCAGAGATAGAACTGCATCCCTGGAGCACAGAATGACCCATCAGATAATTCAGGTCTGACAGCAGCCTAATTTAACATAAATCAACCTGGGTAAGAGAAAATAAGTCTCTCACTAAACTAAATTTACAGATAGCGTCCCTTCTGGAAGAAAGGGGGTGCTACACATAGATAGATTCATGCATTGCACTTAACCCCTCTGGCGGTATTCCCGATTCTGGCTCGGGGTGGAAATCCTGTACCATTAGCGGTATCCCCGAGCCAGACTTGGGATCGCATCGCAGTATCCACAGGCAGGGAGTTACTTACCTTGTTACATCCAGCGATGGCTCTCCGCTGTGTGAGCTGCCACTTCGCTCGATTCACAGTGCCTGTGTGCCGCCGATCTGCGTTCCTTGCGACGTTATAACGCACAGGGGCGGAGATCGGCGCCAAATTAAAAAAAGTAAATACACACAATACATACAGCATACTGTAATCTTACAGATTACAGTACTGTATGTAAAAAATATACACACCCCTTTGTTCCCAGTTGTCTGCCCAGTGTCCTACATGTACTTTTATATAATAAAAACTGTTCCTTCTGCCTGGAAACTGGAGATTGTCCATAGCAACCAAAAGTGTCCCTTTATGTCAAAAGTGGTTTTAGTGATAATAAATTAGAATCACTTGCAGAATTGGGCGACAGCGATTTGTGGGGAAATTCGTCATCAAACAATAAAAGTAATGACAGCGACAATTCTGCAACTGAGCAAATTTCAGTGATTTTGATTTGATTACATTATTGAATATTTTTTATTATAATTACATTATTATTTGTTATAATTATTTATAGTTATTTATTAAATTATAATTTATGATTTTGTGTTTCAAACATTATCACACCTGGGATGTCTACTAGACTCCTGTTTTGTCAGATTTAAGTGAGTTATTCCTTTACAGGCCTACAATATAAAACGCTAAATTTCCATTCCACGCAATATGATGGTACCGTCTTCAGCACCTAAAACCAGAAAGAATCATTCCACCAGGGAGGTTAAACCCACTTCCTTCCCAGGACAATTTTCAGTTTTCAGAGCTGTCACACTTTGAATGACAATTGCGCAGTCATTCTACACTGTAACAAAAAATGTTTTCATACAAATAAAGCTTTCTTTTAGTGGTATTTATTCACTACTGGGGTTTTTATTTTTTGCTAAACAAAAATAGACCAAATATTTTGAAAAAAAAGGGAATTGTTTTCTCCCGTGTGATAGCAATAAAATTAAGTGAAAAAAAAATAATAAAAAAAATAATAATAATTAAATTAATAAAGTAAAAAAGCATTAAAAAGTAAAGAATAAGAAAAATAATATTAAATAATAATAAAATTATACAAAAATAAAAAAAAAGTAAACGACAAGCTACAAATAAAAAAAAGGGATAAAAAAAAAAGACACAAAAAATATTTGAACTAACCATGCCGCCGGTTGCCAGTCTTCATTGATTTGGGGGGGGGTTTGGTTTGCAGGGAGGGGTGCATTGCAGAACCTGGCTTTGGGGTGGCAGGGAGAGCAAATCTGGCTCCGCACGGGTGCACGGGTGCCCGCTACACGGCAAATTAAAGGGGAAGTACAGGTATGCCCATTTGCCCACCGCTGCCATTGTGCCGACGTATATCAGCATGCGCTGGTCGGCAAATGGTTAAGGGAAAACACAACTTAGCAGTGGTATGAATTTTCCTATGGCTCAGAGCACTGTTAGGATACAATCTCTCCGCCTTTACTGTTTCTAGATGAATACAAACGATCTACCTCCTGGAAAGGCAGAGGCACGGGCACAATACTTCTGTCTATGCATTACTGAACAGAATAACATCTGTGTGATCCAGGCAGAGGCACAACCAAGAGCTGTAAACAATTATATTGTCATAGAGAAATACCGATATTTCATCATCACAACCAGAAGCATCCATTCAGCTTAAAGTGCTCATTTCAAGGACTGACATTCTGTATTAACTGCAAATATCTGAGTGCCGGCTGGGAAAATATTTACTGCTGAAGGCTTGAAAGAGACAAGGTTGTTGTACAATTATTGCTTTGTGAGACCTCCATTCCGGCAGCCTATGTAATAAGCCATGTTAGTGGGAGTTTCAGCTGAGCCGAAATAGTATCAAAAACCCATAAAACCTGAAGGGGGATCATTTATGAAAGCAGGAACAAACAGCAAGCAAACTTTACAGGGAGGAGGTTTAAATGCCTGCGTGCAAAGGCACTTGGGAAGCAGGCTGAGAATGTAAAATGTTCAGAACGGTCATATCTAGCTAGGATGCTGAGCATTGCAGCCTCACAAGTATCCAGGACATGACATGCTTTGTACACTGGTATGCAGTACGGTTGACACCTGTCTGGGATTCACCTGGACAGTTCGGGTTTGAAATCATGCGTCCGGATGAAGAAGGCAAGGCCGTGCCTTAGAAACGCGTTCTGATTGGCCAGACAGAGTGTGGGCGGCTCCCCAGTTTGCAGCACTGGACCACTCCCACCCAGAGACACACCAGCCGACATCTCCTCAAGGCTCCAGCTGCGGCTAACACATGGCGCTCGTGGATCCCTCAATAGAGACTTTCTGGTGGCCCTCCTGTGACACTGCATGCAGGCATGTACTGGCCATCAGGACTACCGGGAGTTTCCCGGTGGGCCGATGGCTCAGTGAGCCGGTCAGGCACAGTCCTGGAGCCGCTCCTCACTGACAAGAGAGATCGTAATTTCACTCCTGTCACCAAGGAGCAGCTGCCGACACTTGCTGGAGAGAGGATAAGGCTTTCTGCTCCCTCCAGCCTGCAGGCGGAGATAGACAGCTGGCAGACTTTCCTTCCTCTATCCCCTTATCACTTGTTACTTATTACTGGAGAGAGAAATGAGTACAAATGAGAGGGGGGGGGAGAGGGGGGACACTCTGATGGGAAGGGGGTGCTGATGGGGACACTCTCATGGGAAGGGGGTCTGAGACCTGTTTCCCGATTAGCCGAATGTAGAAGCTGCCCAATGACCGGGCCATTTTTTGCGATTCGGAACTGCGTCACTTCAATTGAGAATTGCGCAGTTGTGGAACGTGGCTATCAAACAAGATTGGCATTCTTTCCCCCCCCACAAATAGAGCTTTCTTTTAGTGGTATTTGATCACCTCTGCAGTTTTTATTTTTTGCGCTATAAACAAAAAAGTGTGTAAATTTGGAAAAAAAAGCTATATTTTTTACGTTTTATCCCAAAAAAAGATATAGGCCCAGATTCACAGAGCGATTACGCCTGTCTAACTGGTGTTAGACAGGAGTAATTTCAAATTTTGCGCGCCGTATCACTAGTTTGAATCCTCAAACCATGATACGGCGGCTTCGGGCTTCGACCTGAGAGGCTTACGTCTTCGTAAGCCTTCGGATCTACGCTGCAATATTTTTGCGGCCGCTGGGAGGAGTCTGCATCTTTTCAGCGTCGGGATATGCAAATGAGTTTTTACGGCGATCCACGAAGATACGAGCGGTCTTCGCAATCGCTTTTGTCTATTTTTTTCTACGTACTGTTAGACCAGCTTTTTGCTGGTCTAACGGTGCGTAGCCCATGTTAAGTATGGCTGTCGTTCCCGCGTCTAATTTAAACATTTTTTTTTTTTACGTAACTCGTTCGGGAATAGGAATGTCCGTAAACGACGCTACTCAAAAAAAATGACGTAACGACGTGATTTCGCGCAATGCACGGCGGGAAATTTCTTAACGGAGCATGCGCAGTTCGATCGCCGTGGGAACGCGCCTGTTTTAAATGCTTCACGCCCCCTACTCGCGTAGATGGCTTGCGCCGGGAGAAATACACTACGCCGCCATAGTTTACTGGACAAAATCTACCTGGATTCCACGTAGAGCCAGGTAAAATACGGCGGCGTAGTGTATTTCAGATACTCTACGCGAATCTAATTGTATGTGAATCTGGGCCATAATTTTTTCCCTCAGTTTAGTATATGTATTCTTCTACATATTTTTGGTAAAAAAAAATCGCAATAAGCGCATATTGATTGGTTTGCGCAAAAGTTATAGCGTCTTCAAAATAGGGGATAGTTTTATGGCATTTTTATTGTTACATTTTTTTTACTAGTAATGGCAGCGATCAGCGATTTTTATTATTACTGCGACATTATGGCGGACACATCGGACACTTTTGATGCTACTTTGGGACCATTGTCATTTATACAGCGATCAGTGATATAAAAATGCACTGATTACTGTGTAAATGACACTGACTGCCGACTGTATCACTTGGCCCCGTCCCCCGGTGCACCGCGTCATTGATTTGATTGACAGCAGCAGGAGCCAATGGCTGCGCTGCTATGAATCATCCAATGAAGAGTCACCTCAAGCTGGGGGAAACCATTGCAAGATCGCGCCCACTGAGTTTTGTGGCTCAGGTAAGTAAAACGGGGGGGGGGGGGGGCCAGAGAGTGCAAGGTGTTTTTTCACCTTAATGCGTAGGATGCATTAAGGTGAAAAACACAAAGGTTTAAAACCCCTTTTAGTGTGTCCTGGGGAGTGATTCTAAGTGTGGGGTGATCACTGCTCCCGATGACAGGGGGAGTAGTAGATCCCTGTCTTGTCACAGGGCAGAACAGGGAAATGCCTTGTTTGCATCTACCCGTTCTGCAGCTCTGACACAATCGCCAGCATTGAGTCAGCGGGACCCACGGTCACACTCACGGAGCTCACGCGTGCGCCTACAATGGCGCGTCTTAAAGGGAGCATACGGTTACATCCATATGGGCAGCCGTACAATTCTACTGATGTAAATATTCATGCGCTGGTCGGCAAGCGGTTAAATGCATATTTGTGATTGAACCCTGAACCACCAACTACACTACAAGTTAGATTACTTCTAATGAACACCTTACATAACCCAGAACACACCTATAGAAACATACCCAATCTTAAAGTTCCGATGATTTCAGTACTCCGCTTAGAAGCCGCGGCCAGAAAAGTAATAATGAACCAATTAAGGTTCAGAAATCTGCTTATATAACTCATCCCTGCTGCCGGAAATTGTCTGAGGATTGTTTATGACTTCATAGAATGTCCACCTAATTAGTATGACAGATAGCTGAAGTCAAATGAAATTAACCAGCTGTTACTTTGCGTCGTGATAATCAATATTAATGACGATGCAGGATTTGAATAGGAGATGACTAGTCCCAGTTTAGGGAAGTGATGGGTGCGGAGCCGGCATGGTTATCAGCGTTCCCAGACGCGGCTGGGTGAAATAAACCCGTCACTCATACAAAACTCATTAGACATCTAAAAGGCTGAGCAATATGCAGATCTGATTCTAAAGAATAAAGAAAGCAACCCAGTGGGCCCGAATCATGATGGAAATGGCAGCTCACAATACAGGTGGAGTTTATCATAAAATAAAATAAAAAACATTGACTAGCACAGGTGACAGCTAGACATTGGCTCCAAATTTTGACCGATGACTTGGGATAGTTAGTGAATGGGGGAGGGGTGTTCACGCCGGATGTGTCGCTATGCATTTTGATGCTTTTTCAAAAAAAAAAAAAAAGCGAGAGGCATGGACAGAAGCAAAGACATTGGAGCCGATTTATTTATGGCAAATAGTTCACTTTGCAAGAGAAGTTGCAAGTAAATGTTTGCATAGAGCTGTGGTGAGATTTCAATTGGCAAAGAATATCCAATCACGTGCAAGGAAAATTTTAAAGAAAAGCAGCATTTTTGATTGCACATGATTGAAGACAGCAGAGCTTCACCACATTTACTAAGTTCTGGGGAAATTTTCCTTGAAAAATTGAACTTTGTTGTAAAGTGAACAACAACCCCATTGATTTACTAAAGGCAAATAGACTTTTTAATGTCCAATCATAATTCCCCCTGAGGAAAATACGATTACCCTAAATCGTCACGCGTAGGGGAGGGGCCAGGATAGTACGACAGGCAGTCTATCTGCCTAGGAGGAAGAGCATACCATTGTTAGACCAACCGGTGTATTGAAAGCCCCTTTTTGTGTATGTAACACTTTTTGATGGATTGATTTGGTTGCACAGTTTTTATTGCATGGCCTGGTTCCTTTATTTGTGACTTCAGAATCAGAATGAAAGTTTCTGTCTGATTGGTTTATGTCTGAGGTCGGATGGTTGCCTGAAAGCCAGCACTGGAGATCATTGGAATATTTCTTTCAGCATTTCATCCTTTATTATGATGGGTTGCAAATCTTTGATTATGTTCTTTTATCCTTTCTAGTGCTGGATTATATTTGGTTACTAGAGGTACTGGGTTATTTCTTTCTTCTCTTTGTATTAACCTCCCTGGCGCTGGCGATATGATTATTTCAGATTTTAGGTGCTGAAAGCGGTACCATTATTTTGCATGGAAATTTGGCATTTTATATTGTAGGCCTGTAATTCTTAGGAATAACTCACCTAAATCTGTTCAAACCAGAGTCTAGTAGACATCCCGGGTATAATAAAATTTGAAACACAAAATTATAAATTATAATACAATAAATACATCTAAATAATTATAACAGATAATATAATAATAATAATAATAATAATAATAATAATAATAATAATAAAAATTATTACTTTTAATTTTTTGATGACAAATTTTCCCACAAATCACTATCGCTCAATTCTGCAAGTGTTAATAATTTATTATCGCTGTTTTTTTAGCTGGTCCAAAACCACTTTTGACAAAAGGGACACTTTTTGGTTGCTATGGACAATCTCCAGTTTCCAGGCAGAAAGAACAGTTTTTTATTATACAAAAGTGCCTGTAGGACACTGGGCAGACCACTAGGGACAAAGGGGGTGTGTATTTGAAAACATGGGAAAAAAGGGGATAATTTGCGGTGCACGTTTATGTAAGGCGGTAGTGATGAGAAAGTACAAGTTATCAATTATAAAATTACAAAAAGTACTTTATTCATTGTTACATAAATATATACACAAATACAAAAAATTCTTAAAAAGGAAGAGAGGACAAAATAGTTGTTGACTATATATTGTGGGTAACAAGAAACATCATTCAGTTGAACAGCAGATGCAACTTGGAAGGAAATCGCATAGACCCTACATGTTTCGCGGACTTCCGCTTCCTCAGGGGAAAGAGCGATATCCAAAATGAAAATAGACAACTAGAAAATATGTAGAGATATATATCAACATTAGTCATTAAAATGCGATACACAATTGGGATACTGAGTAACACGAGTCTGGGAAAATAAAGTGGCTCCAAGGTTTCCAGAAACACATCAAACTCACCAACAGATAGTCCACACCTGGCAAAGGTCACAGGGTCCCGCCCTGCTGACCAGACAACGCGTATGTTCCTGCAATTAGCAGGAAATATTTCATATTGGTCACAATTGGACAGTAAGTGAAGGGAAAATATGTAAGTGGGAAAGTAGTGTATCTGAAAATGGACAACAACTGAACAAGATACTGTGTGTCATTAGGATTTCTGAACATTATAATAACATTTTTGAAAAAATGTAGCCACAGTGTGGGGTGTGTATTTATTTCATACAGTACTGTAATCTATAAGATTACAGTATACTGTATGTATTGTGTTTATTTACTTTTTAAAATTTGGCGCCGATCTCCTACCCTGTGCGTCGTAACGTCGCAGGGAACGGAGCTCTGCGGCACTCGACACTGTGAATCAAGCGAGGAGGACACAGCTCGATCACACAGCAGGGAGGCATCGCAGGATCCAAGGACAAGGTAAGTAACTTGTGCCTGTGGACTCTACGAGTCTGGCTCAGGGTTACCGCTTTTGGTCCTGAAATTCCACCCTGAGCCACACTTGGGAATACCACTCGGGGGGTTAAAAGAGATTTTCTATTCGGATTTTCAGGGCTGTGTTTATGCTTGTATTGATGGTTTTGTCCTTGTAAATTTTTTTATGGAAGTACTCCGAGATGTTTATTTCTGTCTTCTGTATCTGAGCATATTTGGCGGTATCTGATGGCTGGTTTGGTGTGTTGGGGTGGATGATGGAGATACTTGCATCTATCAATGGGTTTCCTGCATCTTGTGGTGTGTAGCTTGTCATCCCCGAACTATACATGTGTGCTTGAATAGTCCATTCTACGAGTGAATTTATTTTCAGATTACAACTTCTGTCCAAAAAAATGATCAATTTAGCCATCGTATCTTTATGGCTTTTGTTGTATGCTGTTAAGGAATTTGTCCTTCGTGTCAGCCATAAATAAGTTTGCATATTGAAGTGCCATTTTACTTCCAGTGGCTGTATCCATACACTGAAGATAGATGTCATCATTGAATGTGAAGTAATTGAGAGACCGCCAATATTACAGGATCATATAACTGTACCCCCAGTAATGTTGTGTACTTCATCCAATGCAAAAAATGCTACAAAGGATCTTATATTTGTGAAACAGGACAGAAATTACACAAAAATTAATACATTCACACAGACACACCATTAAGGGACATAAGAAAAATGATTTCTGTACTCCTGTGGGACAAAATTTCTCACAACCAGAACACACTATGGAAGGGAACTTCAAAACTACTCGGGAAAGGAAAACTTTTGGACTAAAGCCTCGTACACGATCTGATTATCCAATGGGAATTGTGTGATGACAGTCTGTTTTCGGAAAATTCGACCGTTTGTATGCTCCATCGGACAATTGTTGTCGGATTTTCCACGGACAAATGTGGGATAGCATGCTTTAAAATTGTCTGCCAACAATGTGTGTTGCCGGATTTTCCGATTGTGTGTAGACAACGCTCACCATAACACAACATTAGCAGAAGTTGCCCAAAGGGTGGCGCTGAAAAAACACTTACGCTTTGTCTGATGAAAATCCGATTGTGTGTACGAGGCTTAAGAATTATAATTCTATTTGACTCAAAAGATAATAGACTAAATCCCTATCTTTTTAAAGAGATTTAGGCAAAAGAAGACTACAGATAAACAAGTAAAACCTATGTAGGAAGATGTGTTTCACCTCTGTGTATCACCTGAGGCTATCCACTTAAAGGGGTTGTAAAGACAAAAATATGTTCCTCTTAAATTTAAGTCTGACAGTAGCTGATAAAGTAAAAAGTAATGTTTTGCATTATAACTAGTTTGATACCTGTTGAAATCGAGCTGATTTATTCACCTCTATCACTCCTGAATCGTTATTCTCACTGACTTCCTGGTTTGCGGTGCGCATTCATTCTTGCTACATCACAGCCTAATGGGAACTACAGTTCCCATTAGGCATAGCCTCTGTGCCTGTGAGGGATAAGAGAGCATCTTCACGCAGGGCTGTAGTCATAGGGAGGGGGTGAGCACATTCTGCTTTCCACCATGCAAAACGGCTCAGATGCTGGTGGAAAGCAAGAAGAGGAGAGACAGGAATCCTGGATTACTGTATTTTGGAGGTCAAAAGGAAAAACTAAGTAAGTGATATTTAAATGCTCTAGCTTACAGCAATCAATTGATCTAATAAAAATCGAACCTTTAGTGTTCCTTTAACTGGGTATATAAGAGGGCTTATAACCAGTTTAAAGTAATTGTAAAGTCTTGTGTTTTTTTGCTCTATTAAAGTAACAAACATGTTATACTTAACTGCTATGTGTAATGGTTTTGCACAGGGCAGCCCAGATCCTCCTCTTCTCAAGTCCCTCGCTTTATCTTCTGGCCCTAACTTGCTGTGGGGGCACCTGAGCCGAGAATGCATTACGATAAAAAAAACTTCTGCCTTTACAACCACTTTAACCATCCAAGTTTAACCACTTCCGTACCGTAGGACTTCCTATGACGTCCTGGACTTCAGTGGGGGATATCTGAATGATGGGTGCAGCTACAGGCATCATTCATATATCCTTTTTTACAGGCGACGATTCTGCGCATCATAAGAATGATCATAGCGGCGGTTCCACCAAATGATCATTCTTACAGGCGGCGGGAGTGGACATCCCCCCTCCCGCCACCATCTGGTGCTTCTTAAGGCTCTCCCGTGCCATCGGAGGCCCGGGGAACGAATCGGCTGCCACCGAATAAAGAGAATAGAGATGACCGGTGACCAGATGGTCACCGGTCATTTCTATTACCGTCGTAATCCCAGGCGGATGTTATGACATCACACCTGGGTACCCGGAAGTAAACAAAGCCGCAATCGTGGCTGAAAGCATTAGATCCTGATTTTTTTTCTCCGATCTCATGCTTTTCAGCCTGGAGGTGAGATGTGGGGTTTTATTGACCCCCACATCTCTCCATAAAGAGGAGCTGTCACACAATATTCCTATAACAAGGGATGTTTACATTCCTTGTAATAGGAATAAAAGTGGTCAAAAATATATGTAAAAAAAAGTGCAAAAATAAAATATATATATATAAAATAAAAAAAAGGGGGTCCCCAGATCCCGGCCCCCCACCTTATGTGAATGAGTATGGGGGTACTTTGTACCCCTACCCATCCACCTGGGGAAAAAAGTGTCAAAAATAAAACACAGTAAACAGGTTTTCAAAGTAATTTACTTGGCACTTCCGACTTCGGGGGTCTCTTCAAACTTCTCTGCTCTCTCCGGCCTCTTCTCCGTGCTCTCCGGTTCTTCACCCGCTGTCTTCTTCCGGTTTCTTCTGCTCTTTTTGCCCGCTCTTTTGCTAGCTCTTGCCCAGTATTCTCTGTTGTTTTCTTCCCTCTGCTCTTCTCCCGATGTTGACTCAATGCTCTCTCCCGCTGTAATGTCGTGTGCGTTGTGCGCGATGACTTATATGGGCATGGGGCGGGGTCACTGGGTTATGTCACGGCGTGATGTCATCAAGTGACCCTGCCCCCTTATGACGTCACTGCTCCATCATGACTCGGAAGGTGACATCATAAGGGGGCGGTCAGAGGAGGAGCACCCAAAATGTAATAGCTGAAAAATAAATCGCTTTAAGATTTAAGCACTGGGCACAGCGCTGGATTGGAACAGGGAGCCCTGAAGAACGGGGGGCCTTAGTCCCCGAAACGGGTTGGATTTGTTCTATCACATGTAACCTTATTAAAGCGGTTTATTTTTCAACTATTCCATTTTAGGTGCTCCTTTACACTCACCTCCTAGGATCCTTGAAGAACCAAAGACTGTTTGCATCACCTTATCTTTGTAGGACGTTTATTCAGCTATAGATTTTGGTTAGCCAGAACCGAGGCGGCATTAGAACTAAGGTAGAATTACAAAATGCAGAACACAAGATGGCTAATTCTATCATATTTACACACCATGAGTCCTTGAAAGTGGTAGCTCGGTATAGGAAAAAATAAACACCTATAAATATTCATTATTTTAATTCTTTGAGGCGAAAACAAAAAGGCTTACTTTTCTCCCATATGTAAATTTAAATGCCAGTGATGGAAAATAACAATGACCATAAAGCTTCAGCGCCAGCACTATTTTGCTATGCCTAACAAATGTATTTGTTAAGACTACCCAGTTTCAATCTAATGCAACGCCTGGGAATTGTATTACTTTAGTGAGCAAAAACATTTTCAAAGAGCAAGAATAGTATTTTGAGCAGTTTATTAATTGTAATGGGACATGAAACCCCATACTTGCATGCAATTTGCACTGCAATTTAATGTGCTGTTTACATTCTATTCAAGGCACATTAAAAACTGTTAAAATTCAAGTCCATTATTCGACTTTAGACTACCCCAGTTTCCAGTTTCCTTTTAAATAGTTTACAAATATATATAATATATATATATATATATATATATATATATATATATATATATCTACATAGATATCATATATATATATAGATAGATAGACAGGGCTGGACTGGGACAGAAATTTGGCCCTGTACTTTATCCAGACTGGCCCATTTTGACAGATTTTCCCCATGGCGGGCGGACGACTCCCGCACTCCCCACGGCCATCCAAGCCCCCTCTCCCCCTTCACTAGCCACTAGCTGTTCTACTTTATTAGAGTAGAAAGGCTGGTACTGGTACTCTTATAGACAGTACCAGTGGGGAAGCTAGACATTATTTTACCCGGGGCAAAGAATCAGTTCGGTGCCCCCCTTATGGGACAAGATTAGGCAGAAGGGAGAAACTCCCTGGCCATAACTGTTGAGTGAGCTGTCTGTCCCCTCCCCCATGCTCCTCTGTCCCCCCCTGCTTCTCTGTTCCCCCCAGGTGAGCGCTGCGGGGATGGAGAGGAGGTGAGCGCTGCCAGAAGGGATAAACAGAGGAGAGGAGGGGGGTGGCGGTCCACTGTCACTGAAGCCGGCCCACTGAGCTATCAGCCCACCGGGAAACTCCCTGTAGTCCCAATGGCCAGTCCATCCCTGTAGATAGATAGATAGATAGATAGATAGATAGATAGATAGATAGATAGATAGATAGATAGATAGATAGATAGATAGATAGATAGATAGATAGATACAGTGCGGAAAATAAGTATTTGAACACCCTGCTATTTTGCAAGTTCTCCCACTTGGAAATCATGGAGGGGTCTGAAATTGTCATCGTAGGTGCATGTCCACTGTGAGAGACATAATCAAAAAAAAAAATTCCAGAAATCACAATGTATGATTTTTTTAACTATTTATTTGTATGATACAGCTGCAAAGAAGTATTTGAACACCTGAGAAAATCAATGTTAATATTTGGTACAGTAGCCTTTGTTTGCAATTACAGAGCTAGGGTTGTCCAGATACCGATACTAGTATCGGTATCAGGACCGATACCGAGTATTTGCGGGAGTACTTGTACTCGCGCAAATGCTCCCGATACCTAAATAGAATACTTTTTTTGTATTTATCAACATGTTCTGTGAAAATTCTTTGAGTTTTTTACTACTGCGTGACAAGAAAATAAAACATTTTTATTCATTTTTACTAATTTTTATTCTTTTATAATGTCTTGAGTTAGAGTTCTTCATAATTCTAAAGAAAATATCCTTAGTCTGTATTGTGGTTTGAAAACTGTCACATGACATTTAAAAAAAGTATCGGTATTCGGTATCGGCAAGTACATGAAAAAAAGTATCGGTACTTGTACTCGGTCCTAAAAAAGTGGTATCAGGACAACCCTAGGTCAAACGTTTCTTGTAGTTTTTCACCAGATTTGCACACACTGGAGGAGGGATTTTGGCCCACTCCTCCACACAGATCTTCTCTAGATCAGTCAGGTTTCTGGGCTGTCGCTGAGAAACACGGAGTTTGAGCTCCCTCCAAAGATTCTCTATTGGGTTTAGGTCTGGAGACTGACTAGGCCACGCCAGAACCTTGATATGCTTCTTACAGAGCCACTCCTTGGTTATCCTGGCTGTGTGCTTCGGGTCATTGTCATGTTGGAAGACCCAGCCTCGACCCATCTTCAAAGCTCTAACTGAGGGAAGGAGGTTGTTGCCCAAAATCTCGCAATACATGGCCCCGGTCATCCTCTCCTTAATACAGTGCAGTCGCCCTGTCCCATGTGCAGAAAAACACCCCCAAAGCATGATGCTACCACCCCCATGCTTCACAGTAGGGATGGTGTTCTTGGGATGGTACTCATCATTCTTCTTCCTCCAAACACGGTTAGTGGAATTATGACCAAAAAGTTCTATTTTGGTCTCATCTGACCACATGACTTTCTCCCATGACTCCTCTGGATCATCCAAATGGTCATTGGCAAACTTAAGACGGGCCTTGACATGTGCTGGTTTAAGCAGGGGAACCTTCCATGCCATGCATGATTTCAAACCATGACGTCTTAGTGTATTACCAACAGTAACCTTGGAAACGGTGGTCCCAGCTCTTTTCAGGTCATTAACCAGCTCCTCCCGTGTAGTCCTGGGCTGATTTCTCATCTTTCTTAGGATCATTGAGACCCCCCAGTCCGAGGGAGATTGACAGTCATGTTTAGCTTTTTCCATGTTCTAATGATTGCTCCAACAGTGGACCTTTTTTCACCAAGCTGCTTGGCAATTTCCCCGTAGCCCTTTCCAGCCTTGTGGAGGTGTACAATTTTGTCTCTAGTGTCTTTGGACAGCTCTTTGGTCTTGGCCATGTTAGTAGTTGGATTCTTACTGATTGTATGGGGTGGACAGGTGTCTTTATGCAGCTAATGACCTCAAACAGGTGCATCTAATTTAGGATAATAAATGGAGTGGAGGTGGACATTTTAAAGGCAGACTAACAGGTCTTTGAGGGTCAGAATTCTAGCTGATAGACAGGTGTTCAAATACTTCTTTGCAGCTGTATCATACAAATAAATAGTTAAAAATTCATAAATTGTGATTTCTGGAATTTTTTTTTTTTGATTATGTCTCTCACAGTGGACATGCACCTACGATGACAATTTCAGACCCCTCCATGATTTCCAAGTAAGAGAACTTGCAAAATAGCAGGGTGTTCAAATACTTATTTTCCGCACTGTAGATAGATAGATAGATAGAGAGATAGATATAGATATCTATATAGATAGATCTCTATCTCTCTCTCTCTCTATCTATATCTATATATAATAGATATAGATATATTTATATATACAGTGGAACCTCGGTTTAGGAGTAACATGGCTTGAGTGCGATTTGATTTGCGAGCAACTTTTTTTTCAATTCTGACTCGGTTTGCGACTGTTGACTCGCAAGATGAGCAGAATTCAAGCTAAATAGACCTGCAATACCTCATTTGGCCTGAGGTACGGGAGCGCAGTAGCCGAGCCGAAGTGTCCTCGGGTCTTTTCGGACGTTTTTGGCACTCTCTGGCGCCCCCACCTCTGGCCGCATTTGGTATTGCATCCCATTGAAGTCAATGCAGAACAAATTATTTTCGTTTCCATTGACTTCAATGGGAAAACTTGCTTTGATATGAGAACACTTTGGATTACGAGCATTCTTCTGGAACAGGTAATGCTCGTAATCCGAGGTTCAACTGGATAGATAGATAGATAGATAGATAGATAGATAGATAGATAGATAGACAGACAGACAGACAGACAGACAGACAGACAGATAGATAGAGATATTGAGATTCTATCTATCTATCTATCTATCTATCTATCTATCTATCTATCTATCTATCTATCTATCTATCTATCTATCTATCTATCTATCTATCTATCTATCTATCTATCTATCTATCTGTCTGTCTGTCTATCTATCTATCTATCTGTCTATCTGTCTATCTGTCTATCTATCTATCTATCTATCTATCTATCTATCTATCTATCTATCTATCTATCTATCTATCTATCTATCCACACACATATATACACATTTTTACTCAATTCTCTTGCACCGAAAAAATACCTTTTTTACACATTTATGCATTGCTCTTACAGTATGTAATTTATTTCACAATATTATGGCATATTCTAAGTAACTGTGTCTGCTTTTTGCCTCTGAAGGATCATTTAGAAGACAAAAAAAAAAAAATGTTTCATAATGTTGAGCCCTATAGCAGAAATTAAATCATGTCTTAAAAATTGTAGTATAATCTAATTCCAACCAATTAATGAACATTACTCATCAAATAAAGATTAACCTCTTGTTGCTGATCTGTAACCAGCAATCTAAGCAATGCTAATGCTGGGTCTCTCATAATAGCGCATGACCTGATATATAAGGCTTTAGGATAGGTCGACTTTAACCCCTTCACGCCTAATGCCCCGTACACACGATCAGAATTTCTACTGACTTTTTCCAACGGAAAAATTCCGACCATGTGTACAGGTATGTCCCATCTGACTTTTTTCATCGGAAATTCTGAGGAATTACGTTGGAGTTTAGCTAGAGAACATGTTCTCTTTTACTCCGTGGGAATTCCGATGTGATTTAGGCTCGTCAAAAGTCTGACCATGTGTACGGGGCATTAGGGTAAAACAATGGTACATGTTAATGCCTAAGCACAATTTTGCAACTTTGACATGTGTTAGTAAAATTGTACATATCGTCACAACTACTTTGTACATCTAGGTGGGTTATACCTTTTTTTTTTTTTTCTAGTTTTCAGAACAAATTGGGCTTTGTTTTGGTTGAAAATGGTAATGGATATCTCCTGATTTTTTATTTATTTTTTATTATCAAAGGAAAACTGACCCAAAATAGAATTTAGCTGCATATTTGTTGCTATCATTATAGTCAATGACCAAATAATAACCCAAAATAAATTCTCCTGCTCTTAACGATTGCAGCAATACCGACGAGCAGGATTCAAGCCTCTGGGGTGTGCAGTACCGCATTGGGCCAGAGGTGTGGGGGCGCCGATGACGCTCGGAGCTGCTCGGAGATAAGGGAACTGAGTGTCTCCAAGCGTCTCCGAGTGTCTCCGCCCCCCGGACATCTCTGGTCTCATACAGTACTGGATACACCATCAGTCATTGTGGAACAAATTATCTGAGTTTCCATTGATTCCTGTAGGGAAACTCGCTTTGATATACGAGTGCTTTGGATTACACGCATTCTTCTGGAACGGATTATGCTCGTAATTCAAGGTACGACTACTTTATGTTATATATATATCTGAGTTCATACGCTATCATAATTTTTCTCTGTTATCATTGTATTACTTTATTTACTCTATTTCTTTTTACTTGACACAATGTAACAGTTGGTATTTACATAATGTAACTACCATAATAACCGTGCAATACAATGTAACCACTGTACCAACTCAAAAAGCACTCAAAATGCACTATACTTTACACTTTTCTTCTCAGAACATCCAAAATTGAAAAAAATAGAGCAACATTAAAACCTTGGATTGTGAGTAACGCGGTTTATGAACATTTCACAATACAAGCTGTTTTTTTTTTATTTTAACCACTTAAGCCCCGGACCAATATGCTGCTAAATGCCCAAAGGTGTTTTTACAATTCGGCACTGCGTCGCTTTAACAGACAATTGCGCGGTCGTGCAACGTGGCTCCCAAACAAAATTTGCGTCCTCTTCTTCGCAAAAGAGCTTTCTTTTGATGGTATTTGATTGCCTCTGCGATTTTTATTTTTTGCGATATAAATGGAAAGAGACCAAAAATTTTGAAAAAAATGATATTTTCTACTTGTTGTTATAAGAAAAATCGAATAACTAAATGTTACTCAAACAGTTAGGCCAAAATGTATTCAGCCACATGTCTTTAGTAAAAAAAAAATTGCAATATAAAAACAAAACTAGCTATCTAGCGGCAACAGTGACACTAATACAGCGATCAGAAAACCGATCGCTTAGTGACACTGGCAATAGGGGGTGAAAGGGTTAACTAGGGCGGTGATCAAGGGCTTAAACCTTTATTAGGGGGGTAGGGGGCTACCCTGGACCTAACACTAACTGCCTGTCACACTAACTGTCACACTGACACTAAATGCAGTGATCAGTAAATATATGATCACTGCTATTAGTGACACTGTGATACGGGGCTGGGGGGGTGATCTGAAGGGGTTAATGTGCCTATGTGTGTGGTGTCAGTGTAGTGTTGGTGCGACTTACTATGTGATGTCTTCTCTCCTCTCGCCGGATCGAAAATACTGCTGAGAGGAGAGGTGACATCACTTCCTCTGCCTGTGTTTACATTACACAGGCAGAGGGCGGGCAGCGGGGGAGGAAGCGGATTCGCTGGGAGGGATCGCAAGGGGGCGGACAGAAACGAACAGCCGTCCCCTCATCCCGGATCGCTCCCAGAGGGTAAACGACCGCCGCATGTAGCGGGGGGTCCCGATTGGACCCCCGACCCGTGGGAAGGCAGGGACGTACCAGTACGCCCATCTGCCTGTACGTGCCATTCTGTGGACGTACATATACATGCGGTGGGCGTTAAGTGGTTAAATCCTGAGTTGATTTGTAAGTGTTGTCTCGCAAGATGAGTAGGATTCAAGCCTCTGGGGTGTGCAGTATCATATTTGGCCAGAGGTGTGGGGGCACGGATGACACTTGGAGCTGCTCAGAGACACGGGAACCGAGTGTCTCCGAGCGTCTCCATGTATCTCCGGTGCCACGGCATCTCTGGCCACATGCAGTACTGCATACACCAGCAGTCACTGCGGAATGAATTATCTGAGATTCCATTGAAAAAAAAAAAGAAGCTGATTTCTCTGCAGAAGTGAGACTGATTTTGCACTCTCCAGCTTTAGTAAATAAACCCCTATGTAACCACAATACAGTACAAGATTTTTTTTTTTTTTAAAGCCTAATTTGATTTGCAAGCGTTGTCATGCAAGGCGAGCAGGATTCAAGCATCTGGGGTGTGCAGTACCACATTTGGCCAGAGGTGTGGGGGGCACCAGTGTGGAACCGAGTGTCTCCAACACCTCTGGCCATATGTGGTACTGCATAAACCGA
Organism: Rana kukunoris; assembly: GCA_029574335.1. Taxonomy (NCBI): domain Eukaryota; kingdom Metazoa; phylum Chordata; class Amphibia; order Anura; family Ranidae; genus Rana; species Rana kukunoris. The sequence continues at coordinate 37,315,342 of CM056056.1, forward strand.
CGGCGACCCCTCACCTCTGGCCACATACAGTACTGCATACACCAGCAGCCACTGTGGAACGAATTATCTAAGTTTCCATTGATTCCTATAGGGAAACTCGCTTTGATATACGAGTGCTTTGGATTACAAGCATGCTTCTGGAATGGATTATGCTCGTAATCCAAGGTACAACTTTATGTTATATATATCGGAGTTTATACTCTATCATAATTTTCTCGGTTATCATTGTATTACTTTATTCACTCTATTTCTTTTTACTTACGCAATAAACTTTATTGTAAAAAAAAAAAAAATAGGAAGCTGATTGGTTTCTCTGCAGAAGTGAGAATAAATAAACCCCAATGTAACCACCTTCATAACAATGAAATACAACAGGGCTCAAAATTATAAGTCCTGAGCTACTAGCCAGGCCTCAAGAGTTACTCGCCACCAGTTGCCCCACCTAATTCATACACTGCCCTGCGCCTAATTGCCCCTGTAAACACGCCCTCCTAGATTATCTCATGGAATGACAATGTTTTATGCAGAATCAAGTTACAAAATTAAATACTGCTAACAACTTTATCAAAATGGTACAGGGCACTGAGGGCAGACCAGAGGCACAGGGCACTGGGGGCAGACCAGAGAGACAGGGCACTGGGGGCAGACCAGAGAGACAGGGCACTGGGGGCAGACCAGAGGGACAGGGCACTAGAACTGGGTCTCTTCCCCATTCTCTTGCTGTCTCCTCTGCAACTCCCATCCATTCTCTCTCTCCCATTCATCTCATCATCAGGAGCCTGTGTGTGCAGCTCCACACTTGCATGTCCCCACTTCCCCCCTTTATTCAGGTTGGCAGTGAGGAGAGGAGCTGCAGCACAGCGGGAGGGAGTAAAATCCAGCGCTGAGATCCACACAACTGCACAACCATTGACACCATAGCACAGCGCACACTGACACTGCACAGCACACATTGAGATCAGTCTGTTTGCAGTGCTCAGGCTGAACTGTTGGACACTTACATAGAGCACAAGGAGAAGAAAACGGCACAAACTGGAAGGCTGCCACTCTCATGTCAGGGCAACTTTCAGTAAACGCTGCACCTGAGTGGTAATTTTCGCAATCCTCCACCTCACTCATTACTTTCTGCTCTCCAGCTACATTGGTCGGGGCCCAGGGGGATGGGGGCAGTCTCAGAGAGGTCACACTGTTAGGTCCCATGGCTTAATGAGAATTGTAAGGAGAGCACCTGTGTACTGCTCTGCCTGTGCGCGGCTCACCAGACTACTTTTCCTGAGCATGCACCTTTCCTCTTCGGCCGCCAATCTCATCAGGACTCTAAGTGTAGGCACAGATTGCAAGGAGATTTCTCATGCAGCCCTGGCATTACTCGCCCCCAGCTTAAATCCACTCGCCAAATGCTAGTAGGCGAGTGGAAATTTTGAGGGCTGAAATACAATGTAACCACTGTACTAACTCAAAGTTTGCGTTCACTCAAAAAGCACTATATTTTTCCCTTTTCTTCCCAGGACATCTAAAATAGAAAAAAATAGGGCTACAGTAAAACCTTGGATTGTGAGTAACGCGGTTTATGAGCATTTTACAAAACAAGCTTTTTTTTTTTTATTCTGACTCGATTTGTAAGTGTTGTCTTGCAAGATGAGCAGGATTCAAGCCTCTGGGGTGTGCAGAACCGCATTTGGCCAGAGGTGTAAGGGTTACGGTGTATGCAGTACCACATGTGGTAAGAGTTGCGGGGGCGCCGATGACGTTCGGAAAGACTCAGAGATATTCAGTTCCCGAGTGTCTCCGAGCATCTCCAAGTGTCTCAGAGTGTCTCCAGCATCCCCGCACCTCTGACCACATGTAGTACTGCATACATCGGCGCCTCCACACCTCTGGCCACATACAGTACTGCATACACTGGCGCCCCGCACCTCTGGCCACATACAGTACTGCATACACCGGCAGTCACTGTGGAATTAATTATCTGAGTTTCCATTGATTCCTATGGGGAAACTCGCTTGATATACGAGTGCTTTGTATTACAAGAATGCTTCTGGAACGGACTATGCTTGTATTCCAAGGTACTACTTTATGTTATATCTGAGTTCAAACTCTATCCTAATTTTTCTTAGTTATCATTGTATTACTTTATTTACTCTATTTTTTTTTACTTACACAATAAACTTTATTGTAAAAAAAAAAAAAAAAAAAAAAAAAAAAAGCGGATTGTTTTTTCTGCAGAAGTGAGACTGATTTTGCACTATAACCACTATATAATAACAATATAATACAATGTAACCACCATAATAACAATAACAATATACAATGTAACCACTGTACTAACTCAGAGTTCGTGTTTACTCAAAATGCCCTATACTTTTTCCTTTTCTTCTCAGGACATCTAAACTAGACCAAATAGAGCTACAAGCTTTTTTTGTTTTAATGTATTTTTTTAGTTTTGCTTATCTTTTTAATAATACAAAGTATTACATTTTCATTATCCAGAAGCTGCAGTCAAACAAGTACATTTTATAGCTTGGGCTCAGGCCATAATGCTGCAGTGAGAATACCTGTTGGGGATAATAAAGACATAACTCATTGCATCACAAGTGATATATAGAACAACTGTTTAGCACCAACTTCTCTCGCCTAATTAGAACTGTATTTTTTTCCTTAACAAAGGGGAATCCTTTATAGGGCACCCATAAGCCAATTTGTCATTGGCTCCATTTGCTCCACAGACATAATTTAAAAAGTTATACTAAGGATGAAATTAGGTATTGATTTTGCACTACATCCTGGCAAATTTATTTTTGGTGACTTGCAATGATATTGATGGGACGCTGATGGAGGGAATGATTGCTCACGCTCAGCTACTTTTCTGATACTGATAAAGTTATTATTGTTATATTGATAGCAAATGGCACACGGAGAGCCCAGGCATAAATTAGAGCTATAAAGCTGAAGGTCAGACATACCGCATTGTACGTAAATGTTAACTAGTCCTGTGCAAGAGTATTAGGTTATGGAGGAATATCCACGAGGAAAAGGTGAGTAAGAATAATGTGTTTTAGCAATAAGGACAGTGAAAATGTCCAGTACAATACCTTTTCTCACAATTTATATTATCTTTTCTAAAACCCCTTTTAAGTGGAGAGTTGTGAAATAATACTTTAAAGGACAAGCCAAAATAAAAGATGACATTTTCACACATGAGAAGCGCGGGAGGAAAATGCAACGTTCAATCTTACTCTGACATTACAAAACGCTTTGGTTAAAAAAGGAAACGGGCCTTCTATTCTGATTCATCACAGCCAACAAATAAAAATAAAAATTCTTAGCTGTAGTTAAAGTACCCTGTGGCCAGGGATAGACAGAAAGTAGTTCAAGATTTTACATAATAATAACAGGGAGCACATAATCTTTAAAACAAGCCATGACCGCCTGCTGCAGCTGCAGGCACTGTGGAGCAAATCATCCTCAAAGTTCCTAGTGAAGTCCTCCATGTCGATTTTCCTAGCAGCTCAGCTCACCCTGGTCCCCTTCTCCCAGCAGTGACTCAGTAGCCTTCCATTCTCTTATAACTAATCTTTATTTTATAATTTCTTGCAGGGTACTTGCATGCCTTTTACTTAAAAAACCCTGCACTGAAAACCTGAAAAAGGGATGCCCAATAGTGTATTATCGTTGTAACACGGTTTATTAGTTAAAAGAGTGAAAAGATACTCACATTTGGAACAAAAATTAAAATGCATATAATGCTGACACTGATCTGCCGACCAGAAATTATGCGTGAATGCGTGCTGACTCCGCCTTACCGGTTTCGTCACACTGACGTACTATTTGCACTTTATATAGGCCACCAAGTATATGAGCAACCATCAGAACAGTGCCACATCTACTTTCCTACCCTATTCAATTATTTACTACACTTAGGTGGCAGTAATTCATAGAAGCAGCAGTTCTCTTGATTTCTCAAAAAATAAAAATAAAAAATGCTTTCTCTGCTGGTACTTGCTCTCCATAGCGCGGATTCACACACACTTATTCAGCTCTGTATATAGCACACCCCCGAACGCTGCATGTAGTGCATCCCTAAACTCTGTACTATGTAGTGCACCCCGGGGGGAGAGCAGTTTTGGGGGGTTGTGGTTGAGTTCCTGCACCTACTTTCTGAGAAAAAAAGCCCTGAGGGTAATACACCTAACCAGATGCGGCTCTAGGCTTTGTAAGGCAAAACTTGACATGGGACCCCACTCATGCCCTAGATGGGAAAAATAATTCAAGGACAAGAGCCTCTTCCCCACAACCCTGGCCAGTCAGTTATTCTGGGGGTCAGCGGGCAATCTAACAAGGTGGCCCCCAGATCCTTCTCTTTAATAACTAAGGGGCGGGTCCAACTGGTGATGTCACCAGGTGAACCCACTCCTTGTGACAACCTTGACTGAGAGGGTCATTGATGTCACAAGGGGTGGTGTCACCGATATTCACTGGTTGTTTGGGATGCTAGCGGCCCTGCTCCTGAGTCAGGGCTCTTAACACTGCCTGAACAGAGCAGCATTGAGATCCCCTGTCTCTCAAAACTCGAGCAATGCATTGGGAAAATTAGGTGGCTGCGAGGCCCCTGTGAGTGCGAGGCCTTAGGCGACTGCTTAATTTGCCTAATTAAAAAGCCGCTTCTGCGCCTAACAGTAATACACTTCTATCCACAAAATCTAAATTATGATGTACAAAACCATCATGGATTTGCGTAAACTGCAGTGGAGAATACCTTTATGCCATGTACACACGATCGGAAAATCAGACAAGAAAACCGTGGATTTATTTCTGATGGAATGTTGGCTCAAACTTGTCTTGCATACACACGGTCACACAGAAATCCGACTGCCAAGAACACGGTGATGTACAACACTACAATGAGCTGAGAAAAATTAAGTTCAATGATTCCAAAGCATGCGTCTAATTGATTCCGAGCATGCATAGGATTTTTGTGCGTCGGAATTGCATACAAATAAACTTTTCTTGTCGGAAAAATTGAGAACCAGCTCTCAAATTTCTGTTGTTGGAAATTCTGCCAGAAAAAGTCAGACGGTCGAAATTTCCAACCAAAAGCTCACATCAAACTTTTCTTGTTGGAAATTCTGACATGGCATAAATGCGATCCAGGGCTCAAGTCCTGCGGGAACGCGTGGGAACACAGTTCCTGCACTTTTTTTACAGCAGGAACGCAGTTCCCTTTGCAGGACTAGAACAGCCAAGAGCAGACGAGCCACCCGAGCCAATCCTTCACTAAGCGGCGATGCCCAGCTCGAGTCACTGTCAGGGGCAGGCGAACCTTAGTAATCCTTTATGTTACTGGCCGCTTTCTGTATATGGATTCATCGGGTAGTGTGCGGGTATTCCGTCACTTCCCAGATGCCGCAATGTCTCCTGGGAGCTTTTGTCATTGTTCCCAGGAGACATTGAGGAGGTCTGCCGCGAGTTATCTCGGGATTTAGAAAGAACTTGCTTAAAGTACAGTGGATCAAAAAAAATAAAACATGCGGTTTAGTAACTATTCGTATAATTTTTTTTTTCGTCTGGGAGTGGATCTTGGGTGGGAGTTCCCACACTTTTTTCCCCCAGAACTTGACCCCTGGTGAGATCGCTGACCTAACTATGCAATGCGGCAGGGGGTGGCAACCGTAAAACTGGCTCAATGAAATTACAAATCCTTTGGGAGGTGTAACGGAATGACCCGTGATACTCTGAGACTTATGAAGGATGCGGTGTACTTCTGTGCCAGCTTCACCAATGACTCTTGGGTCTAGGGTCATCCTATGTCCCTTAAGGGCATAGGATGACTGAGAAATGATATCATAAATTACATGAGATGTGACATTACTGATAATTCATGTATTGCAGGATATCTTGAAATATTACAAGTTGTTCCTTATGAACAGGTCAATAGACTGTTGAGGTGTTAATTGAGTCGGGCTCCTAAGTTATTTCTGTTTCAATCATTTTTATTAATCTTTTAAGTAGAGGGTTTAAGTACCAACAGATAGAGCAGCGAACAATCCTTGTGTGCTCTGCAAGTATAAAATCGTAAAGAAAACAAAAGTAAAGTAAAGAAAAAAAGAAAATAGCTCCTAAGACATTTCATTGTCCATTGTGTGATGCCAATACTGTTTTGTGTCTATTGTACTAATTAAGTCTGTAAAGGTCAGACGTCTCTTTTCAGGTATATTAGATTAGCATGTCAATTTACGTATACAAAGGAATGTGCATTATGTAGCAGTGAATAGATTATCGCAGAGTCAGAACATCTGTCTAAGATGTGGAATGTGACTAGTCAGCTGTAGTAATTAGTTCATGTTAAATATGTCAGGCCAGTGGCGTATCTAGGGTATGGCAGCCATGGCAAGTGCCATGGGTGCCATATGAAGGGGGCGCTGTTGAGTGGCTGGGCAGCAAGGCACTTACCAGGGTCTGAGGATCTCGTCTTTCCTCCTCCCGAGCATAGGCAGGATCTTCTTTTCAGCACCTTTGCTAATGGACAATGGCAGCTCTATCCCTGCTGCGTTCAGCCACAGCCCTCCCCTGTTCTCCCATTCCATCTTTGTGTGCTGCCAATCCAACCAGAAGAAGAAAAAACATCAGTTTCTCCCTCTCCTCTGTGAAAACTGAGGCCTTAAGTGATGAGGATTTCATCACTTACAGTATTGGTTCTGCATTTACCTGGCCTTGGAGGGCAGAGGAGAGATCATGGGTCTAATAAACCCCAGATGTCTCCATAAAGAGGATATGTCACTACCCAAGGTATCACAAGAGATGATAAATTTCACTAGTTTTGTTAGTCGTTTTTTTTTTGTTAAGGTTAATCAGAAAGATGGGCTTCAAATGTTTCGACAGGGGCGCAGTTTTAGTGCTTGCCATAGGCGCCATTTACACTAGATACGCCTCTGTGTCAGGCCGGTGCCGAAAAGTCTGTGGGATGTGTATTGGAGATTCGTTAGCCCCCCCCCCCCCCCCCCATTGTGTGATGTGTGGGTGGAGTGTGTCTTTGTCCCTGTGATTACTGCAGCATGCTTTTTGGTGTATAAAAGACTGAGTTTTACCATTAAAAGTATTCATTCATTTTGGAACCAGAACCAGAGCTTGTGTCTCGGTTATTCTGGGAAATGGAATAGGTCGTGTCTGCCAGATTCTGGAGCGTCGGATAAGCTGTCTTGGGTCGGGGAATGGAAGATCGTAAACAGTGTTGATCGTTACAGGAGGCAATACAGTTTACATATTGTAAGTACTTCAGCAATGTATATAAAAAGTACTCCAACAACTAAAATGTAACCGATCAGTCCATTCAAGAGGTAAAATACAAACAGCGCTGATGTTGAGTGACAATCGTGACCAACCCCACCAAGAGATGTTAAGATAAATAACAGATATAAAAATAAAAGTTCCAGATAATGTCCAAAGAGGAGTTCTTTAAAGTAGGGTGACCAGACATCCCCAGTTTCAGGGGACAGTCCCCTGATTGAGGACACTGTCCCTGGATTAAGTCTGTCCCTGCAGGGGCAATTTCTAAGACAGTCAGTGCAGAATTAAAATAAAAAAATTAGAATTACACCCCCCCCCCCTCCACCATTCCTACTACCATAGGGGGTTGTATTTTTTCCATCATCTGTGCCCCTTTCTGATGATCATGTGCTGGTCGGAGCGGAGGGAATATTTCTCCAGTTTCGGGCGCATGCCCATTCAGCTCCATTCGCATGTTCTTCTGCCTTGGCTCAAGTCTCGGCCAGCCACCTGCCTATATCTATGCCTTCCCTGGCAGAGTGATCTTCCTCCGCTCCCCATCCAGTAGTAGCCAGGGCCCAGAGAGGGAGACTTGAGAGGCTGTGAGGCGGGCAGCGGCGGCGGCGAAGGGCAGAGAGTAGCTGATTGCCGCCATTACTAATCCCCGGATTTCATTTTAAAAATCTGGTCACCTTACTTTAAAGAGAATAGTAGCGTGCACCTCCAACACACTCTTCTAATCCACCACTTGTGAACACTTGCCCCGTTGGGGTTCAAAATGCAATATTTAGTTGACCTTTCAGCAAACAATAATCCATTAGCCGTGAGCTTCTGCAGACTGCATTTATCAAGGAGTCATGTGTAGGAAGGAGCCTCAGATAGAACAAATAAAACAAAGCAAGCCAACATAGTGTGATCCTGTTTTAATTTGTAAAAAGTATCCCCTTATATAAACTCCCCTATGCATCAAATGTACATTCAAATAAAGATAATGAACATTGAGAAAGTCACCAGATCCAGATACGATCGGTATCTCCCGCTCAAGCCGCCGGAGGGTTCCAGATAAACAAAGTTCAGCAATATAGATAACTGTTTTCTTGGAATTCAAATGCTGAAGGTAAAACACATCTATGGTAAGAGCACATTAGAAAACCCCATTTACAGACAATGCACTGAATCTTGACAGATGGGATTGCCATATAGACCACCCTAGAGGAGGCTTTTATCATGGAAGTAGATAAAGTACTTTCTATTGAAAGCTACCATTTCAAAAAACATCTTTCCCTGCAGATTATTTGACATTTATGCTTCAACCCGGTATATGGCTGCTTTGACAGTATTAATTAACTGGTTCATTACCTGCAACCATTAGACTAATTTATGTTTCAACGGAAATGTGTTAATTATTCTCATCAGTAGTGTATGTGTTCACATGGGTACTTTTGTATTATAAACTGTCACAGAAGGACGAGAGAATGCTTTTTTCTCACCAGGAATGCGCCTAAGAAAATAGGCAACAAATGAAAAAAATAATTTAACCACTTAAGGACCGCCGCATGTACATTTACGTCGGCACAATGGCACCGACAGGCACATCAACGTATATATATACGTTGGTGCCTTGAGGTGGGTCGGGGGTCCGATCGGGACCCCCGGTACATGCGGCGGTCCGCGCGGCTGTAGGAGCGATCCAGAATGAGGGGGCGGCTATTCGTTTTTTGTCCGCCCCCTCACGTTCGCTCCCAGCCAATGCGCCAAGTCACTTCCTCCTGCTGTGTAAACACAGGAAGGAGGAAGCAATGTGATCTCTCCCTCTGCGTTTTTTTCAACCACCGCTGAGGAGAGATCACAACACAAGTAAGTCTGCACTAACACTACACTGACACACACTACATATAGGCACAATTAAAACCCCCCCGATCGCCCCCCCCCCTCCCCTGTCACAGTGTCACTGAATGCAGTAATCATACATGTATGATTACTGTATTTAGTGTCAGTGTGACAGGCAGTGTGACAGGCAGTTAGTGTTAGGTCCAGGGTAGCCCCCGTAACCCCCCTAATAACGTTTTAACCCCTTGATCACCGCCCTAGTTAACCCTTTCACTCCCTATTGCCAGCATCACTAAGCGATCATTTTTCTGATCGCTGTATTAGTGTCGCTGTTCCCGCTAGGTAGCTAATTTTTTTTTTATTGCGATTTTTTTTTTTACTAAAGACATGTGGCTAAATAAATTTTGGCCTAAATATTTGACTAAAATTTAGTTTATTGATTTTTCTTATATCAAAAAGTAAAAAATATTGATTTTTTTTCAAAAATGTCGCTCTATTTTTGTATATAGCGCAAAAAAATAAAAATCGCAGAGGCGATCAAATACCACCAAAAGCAAGCTCTATTTGTGGGAAGAAAAGGACGTGAATTTTGTTTGGGAGCACGGCCGCGCAATTGTCTGTTAAAGCGACGCAGTGCCGAATCGCAAAAACCCCTGGGGTCATTTGGCAGCGTATTGGTCCGGGTCTTAAGTGGTTAAAAACCCCACAGAAAACAATAGCAAATGTTAAAAAAAAGACATTCCCGAAAAAACAAGAATACCTCTGTGGTTTATAAATGTTACTATGATGGCTGAAAACAATCAATTGTTATAGGACTCCTGGGTCTTGTTGACAGAAGGACACCACCTTCCCATAGAGTATCTGTTGCCCGTTTATGACCAAGTGAAAAAAAAAAAAAACATGGTCATAATTCTCAAAGTTTTCACTGCTTAAAGTGTAATTTCAGTCAAAAGTTTTATTTTTCCATTCTGTATAGAATGGGGAACTTTTCTATCAATAAAAACCTGACATAGGATCTAATCCTCCTTTAACCACTTGCCGACCGCCATTAGTAGATATATGTCTGCAGAATGGCTGGTGTGCTCAAAGCAACGTGATGCCGTGTACACACGGCAGAGAAACTCGACGGGCAGAACACATCGTTCCGCCCGTCGAGGTTCTCTGCCGGCCGTCAGAATCGGCGACCCCCCTGTCGGGAAAGGCAACCAGCCATTCATCCCGACGGGCCGTCGAGCAAATAGAGAACCTGTTCTCTATTTGCTCGACGGGTTTCCTGACAGGCGGGGCTCGCCGAGAGCGTACACACGGCCGAGGTTCTCGGCAGAATGCGGCTCCCAGCGAGGTTCTCGCTGGTTTCTGCCGAGAACCTCGGCCGTGTGTACGGGGCTTAACCCCCCTGCCGGTATCCCCGAGCGCGACTCGGGGTGGATTTTTTATGTAAAAATCGATATCCCCGAGTCGCGCTCGGGGTGAATATGCAGAGCGTGCAGCGCGCTGGCTTACCTTGTATCCAGACGGGGTACTGTACTTACCTTGTCTCTGGATCCAGCGATGCATCCCCGCTGTGTGAGCGAGTGGCGTCCTCCATTCGACTCACACAGTGCCCGCGCGCCGCCGATCTTCGTTCCCTGCGACGTAACGGCGCACGGGGGCGGAGACCGGCGGCAAATTAAAAAAAGTAAACAAACACATTACATACAGAATACTGTAATCTTATAGATTACAGTACTGTATGTAAAAAGTACACACCCCCCTTGTCCCTAGTGGTCTGCCCAGTGCCCTGCATGTACTTTTATATAATAAAAACATTATTTTTGTGCCTGCAAACTGTAGATTGTCCATAGCAACCAAACGTGTCCCTTTATGTCAAAAGTGATTTTAGAGCAGCTAGAAAACAGCAATAATAAATGATAATCACTTGCAGAATTGAGCGATAGCGATTTGTGGGGAAATTCGTCATAAAAAAATAAAAGTAATGACAGCGACAATTCTGCAACTGAGCAAATTTCAGTGATTTTGATTTGATTACATTAGTGAATAATTTTTATTATAATTACATTATTATTTGTTATAATTATTTATAGTTATTTATTATATTATAATTTTACGATTTTGTGTTTCAAACTTTATCATACCCGGGATGTCTACTAGACTCTGGTTTGGACAAATTTGAGCGAGTTATTCCTAAGAATTGCAGGCCTACAGTATAAAACGCAGAATTTCCATGCAAAATAATTGTACCGCTTTTGGTACGTAATTCCAGACAGAATCATACCGCCAGGGAGGTTAAGGGTATGTTGCTTTAAAATTCGCACCACGCGCCCGCCGTGAGCTCATCACCGGGACCTGCGGACTCGACATCCACCGGTGTCCCAAGATCGTGTCACGGAGCCGCAGAATGGGGGATGTTGTTGTACACAAGGCACCTCCCTGTTCTGCCTTGTGACAGGACATTGGGAGTCATTGGGTGCAGTGATCAGTGTTGTGTCACATCCCCCCCACAGTTAGAATCACTCCCTAGGACATACTTTACCCTTTCCTCGTCCCTAAGTGGTTAACCCCTTCCCTGCCAGTGTCATTTACACAGTAATCATTGCATCTTTATAGCACTGATGGCTGTATAAATGACAATGGTCATAATAGCGTCAAAAGGGTCTGATGTGTCCGCCGCAATATCGCAGTCATGATAAAAATCGCAGATCGCCCCCATTACTAGTAAAAAATAATAATAATAAAAATGCCAAAAAACTATCCCCTTTTTTGTAGACGCTATAACTTTTGGCAAACTAATAATTATACGCATATTATGATTTTATTACCAAAAATATGTAGAAGAATACATATCGACCTAAACGGAGAATATATATATATATATATATATATATATATATATACACACACACACACTTTTTTTTGGGGGGGGGGGGTATTTATTATAGCAAAAAAGTAAGAAATATTGTTTTTTTTTCAAAATTTTCGCTCTTTTTTTGTGATCAAATACCACCAAAAGAAAGCTCTATTTGTGGGGAAAAAAGGACGTCAATTTTGTTAGGGAGTAACTTTGCACAATTGTCAGTTAAAGCGATGCAGTGCCGAATCGCACAAAAGTGTCCCGGCCATTTGGCAGCCAAATCCTCCGGATGAATTTGAGTGGAGACTGTGAGCCAGGCCTTCTTGTCCACATCGGTGCCTGACTTCACAAATGCATTCCCATAGACACACTCCTAAATCTTTTGGACGGCCTTCCCAGAAGAGTTGAAGCTGTTATAGCTGCAGAGGGTGGGCCAACTCAATATTAAACCCTACGGACTAAGACTGGGATGCCATTAAATTTCATGTGCGCGTAAAGGCAGGCGTCCCGAAACGTTCCTATATACAGTGTATCATAGTGAAGAGCTGTACATTATTAGGAGCTGAAGGCATGAAGTCTTTCCCCTAACAGTTTGGGGATGGCCCCTTCTTGTTCCAACATGACTGCGCACCAGTGCACAAAGCAAGGTCCATAACGACATGGATGAGCGAGTTTGGGGTTGAGGAACTTGACTGGCTTGCACAAAGTCCTGACCTCAACCCGATAGAACACCTCTAGGACAAATTCGAGCAGAGACTGCAAGCCAGGCCTTCTTGTCCACATCAGTGCCTGACCTTTTACAAATGCACTTCTGGAAGAATGGTCTAACATTCCCATAGACACACTCCTAAACCTTGCCTTCCCAGAAGAGTTGAAGCTGTTATAGCTGCAAAGGGTGGGCCAACTCAATATTGAACCCTACGGACTAAGACTGGGATGCCATTAAAGTTCATGTGCATGTAAAGGCAGGCGTCACAATACTTTTGGTCATATAGTGTATCATAGTGAAGAGCTGTACTCTATTAGGAGCTGAAGAATCCTTCCTTAGAAGATTTGATTTATATGCTCATGCACTTATGATGCAGAGCTAAAGGGGATGCACCAGTTCCCCTTGTTTCTGCCAACACACTGCACTGATAGAGGGGGTGGAGGGTTGAATGAGGGGAGGTTGGTATATAATACTACCATTATGCCACCAATTGGCCAATCCGTTGTCAGATCAGCATTTTGTCAGATGATCTTTTCAAAAATTCCCATGAAACCCAATGTTGCAGATTCCTAAAATTAAATAGTTTAGTGCACAGCCTCCCCAGATTTTGCACTCTCCAACTTTAGTAAATCAACCCCTTTAAGTCACCTTCCTTAAATATAAGACACCTAAAAGTATAATAAAATATGTTGTACATTGACTCAAACTGATAAAACTGATCTGTTTTACAGGAATTTGTCATTTTACAATGATAAAAATTTCAGAGCATTAGAGTCCAGCGCCGGTGCTTCCATAAAGGGCACACGGGCTCCGCCCTCTCTCTCCTGCCCCCTGTCTATCACCATAGATAGATTCATGCATTGCATGAATCCATCAATGATCGCCGCTGCCACCCCCTTTTTGGGTGCCGGGCACCTGAATTACAGCAGCAGGGTATTTTTTGGAAGCACCTGATTAGAGCCATGCTCGGGTCTGTTACCTGTCACCTGATTGGCTGAAAAGACAAGCACTGTGATTGGACACCTATGAGGCATCCAATCATAGCAGAGGATGGGAAGAGAGGATGGGAGAAGACATGGATGAGCATGGAGGACATCGCTGCTGTGATCCACTGCCCCACCGAGACAAGGTAAGTGTCGGGCGGGCGTGGCCCAATGGCAGCATTTGATGGGCACAGTAATGGCAATTTATGGGCACAGTAGCAGCAATTGATGGCCACAGTAGCAGCAATTGATGGGCACACTGGCAGCAATTGATGGGGCACAGTAGCAGCAATTGATGGGCACACTGGCAGCAATTGATGGGGCACAGTAGCAGCAATTGATGGGCCCAATGGCGGCATTTGATGGGCACAGTAACGGCAATTTATGGGCACAGTAGCAGCAATTGATGGCCACAGTAGCAGCAATTGATGGGCACACTGGCAGCAATTGATGGGGCACACTAGCAGCAATTGATGGGGCACAGTAGCAGCAATTGATGGGCACACTGGCAGCAATTGATGGGGCACAGTAGCAGCAGTTGATGGGCACACCGGCAGCAATTGATGGGCACAGCAACAGCAATTTATGGGCACAGTAGCAGCAATTGATGGCCACAGTAGCAGCAATTGATGGGCACACTGGCAGCAATTGATGGGACACAGTAGCAGCAATTGATGGGCACACTGGCAGCAATTGATGGGGCACAGTAGCAGCAATTGATGGGCACACTGGCAGCAATTGATGGGGCACAGCAGCAGCAGTTGATGGGCACACTGGCAGCAATTGATGGGCACAATTAATACAGCCTCTCTCATATTTGTAATATAGCACACTATTCCATATCATGGAGAGCACTGTGTATATGACATATTAAATCAGTACTCATGATCTTATATAAGAGATTGTTGAAAGTTGAGCTTGATAATAAATTGGCAATTAAAAATAAAACCCCTATATATGTGTTTCTGTCTTATTATACCATCAATGTGCTGCGTTACATTCTTGTTCCCCATGCATTTCTCCCTTTGGTCTTATATAGAACGTTTTCATTTCCTTTCCTAGTTCATATTTATTGCTTCTGTCACTCACGTCTCCTCATGTATCGCACTTCTGAGTATGAAAGACCTTTGTATGTGAATGCTGAAAAAGGTTTGCTATACGTTTACATATGCGGGCGCTTTAACCACTTCCTTACTGGGCACTTAGCTCCCCCCTTGCCCAGACCAATTTTCAGCACTGATGCACTTTGAATGACAATTGCGCAGTCATATAACACTGTAACCAAATGAAATTTTTATCATTTTTTTCACACAAATAAAGCTTTCTTTTGGTGGTATTTAATTACCACTGGGATTTTTATTTTTTGTTAAACAAACAAAAAAACATTTTAAAAAACAAAATAATCATGTTTCATATTTTGTTATAAAATTTTGCAAACAGGTAATTTTTCTCCTTCATTGATATGAACTGATGAGGCTGCACTGGTGGGAACTGATAGGCACAGAAAAGGAGACAATGATGGGCACAGATAAGGCGGCACCGATGGGCATTTAAAAAAAAAATGGGTTCGGGGTTCCCCTTAAAATGCTGTTTTTTTTTAATGACTTTTATCCCCCGGGGCGTTAGGCTCCCAACGGGGACTGAGGTACTGTGGTCCGAGCAACCGAAGCCGACACAGACCCAACTTCCTTGGAGGGTATGCAGAAACAGAACCCTCCCAGTACCAGGTGGGGCTCCCCCGAAGGGAGACCCCATGAGAGCAGGTGAACTAAGCCAGAAGGCCAAGTCCACCCACTCCCAAGACGTTCAGGGCTGGCCCGAGGACCGGCACCCTAATAGTCACACAGTGAACAAATAACGTGCACAAACAAAAAAAGACAAAAACCTGGCAAAACATAGGCAATAAATTAAATAAAGTGGGGGATAGTGGAGAGGAGAGTGAAAGAAGTGGTCATTTTGGTGGACAATGACCAGGCCCTCCGGCCAGGAATAAAAAATTCCTCCGATCCTAGCCAAAAGGCCCAGCCCATTAGGCAGCTGCTAAAAAAAAAAGCGTGTTGCTGGTGCAGTGACCGTGGTATCTTTAAATCAAAGTGACCCTCACTCACAGTAATTCTCAGGTACCCCTGGACTGCCACTCCAGGGGCACAGGCACCATAGGCTTTTTGTTCCAAATCCAACCCTCTGACCGGCCAGTGCAGCCCTCCACCCCTGCCAGATCGAGGGCCCTTTTCTTAGAGAGAACTGCCACTCCAGTTAGCAGTCTCCGCCAATACTAGCCCTTCCAGACCCTCCGTCAACCCGGCGGATTTTCATGGTCCTACCCCGACCCATCACAGGACAGTACCGGCTCCTCCTACTGGAACTTCAACAGGGATTGCACTTACACCGGCCAGCCAGAAGACTGGACTAGAACTCGACAAAAAGACCAGACCAAGCGCAGCCACCCATCCTCACCAGAAGCACCCTTCCAGATGACTCAGGCGCAACCATGGGCCGGCCCTCAGTATCTGTCTGTCGGGCAGCACGGCGTAGTCCCAGGTGCAATGACGTCATTGGATTGCATCCGCCATCCCCATGTAGGAGGTGCTTGAGCGCTCCTCTGACAACTGATAAAAACAGATACTACACTTGATACCAAAAAGGCAGATAAGCGATCACTGCTACCGAAAAAACGTCAGTTTTTAAAACTTTTTTTTGCATTGATACATGTCCTCTGGGGCAGAACCCAGGTCCCCAAAGCCTTTTATGACAATAACTTGCATATACAGTAAGCCTTTAAAATGAGCATTTTTGATTTTCATGTTCGTGTCCCATAGACTTTAACAGTGTTAGCGTGTTCGAACAATTTTTTTTGCCTGTTCATGTGTTCTGGTGCGAACCGAACGGGGGGGGGGGGGGGGGGGGGGTTGTGTTCGGCTCATGCCTAATGTTTAGCATACAATCTCATTAGTCTATGCAGGAAGATCAGTCAAAATAATACAGCATTTCACATACAGGAAACAATATTTGTAATATTTCCTATACATCGTGATTTATAGCATACTATTCCATATTATGGAGAGCACTGCTGTATATGACATATTGAATCAGTACTCATAATCTTATATAAGAGAGTTTGTTGAAAGTTGACCTTGAAAATAAATTGGCAATTCAAAAATAAAACTCCTATATATGTGTTTCTGTCTTATTATACCATCAATGTACATTCTTGTTCCCCATGCATTTCTCCCTTTGGTCTTATATAGAACGTTTTCATTTTCTTGCGTAGTTCATATTTATTGCTTCTGTCACTCACGTGTATCGCACTCCCTGGAAGGCCTTTGTATGTGAATGCTGAAGGAGGTTTTCTTTTCTCTAACCAGATTCTCTTACCAGATCCGAGGCCTTTCTCCGTAACAGTTACAGTAGTTCTCTGTGTGTGTATTATTAATATTAGTGATTTATATGTCATTATCATCATCTTTTGTGGTGCTTTACAAAATGAAAATAACAATGACAATAAAACATATACACATATGAAATGCTAACAAAGAAAGCTCACTATTTAGCACCAGACAGAAAAGATAATGTAGATCGGAATTAGTAATTGAGATAAGCCCAGAGCTTATAAAAAAAAAGCTTTAGAAAAATAAATAAAACAACGGCCATACATGATAAGATGAATAGGGGAGACAGGGAACCAAATGTTAAAAGCAGGGCCGGCCCTACCATGGGTCCCAATGGGTCTATGGGACCCAAGCAGCACTTTGAGAGGGGCAGGAAATTTAACCATGGCCGCCTCTCCTTCTCTTCTATTTACCCAGCAAATTGACAACAACCAAGATTTTTTTCCCAGACATTTTGTGTGTCATGACGACAACTGCCCCCCGGTCCACTCTGCCTGCCCCTATACTACCCTACCCTATCCCTATACTACCCTAGCCTATCCTTATACTGCCCTAGCCTGTCTATATACTACCCCAGCCTGCCCCTATACTACTACAGCCTGCCCCTATACTACCCTAGCCTGTCTATATACTACCCCAGCCTGCCCCTATACTACTACAGCCTGCCCCTATACTACCCTAGCCTGTCTATATACTACCCCAGCCTGCCCCTATACTACTACAGCCTGCCCCTATACTACCCTAGCCTGTCTATATACTACCCCAGCCTGGCCCTATACTATAAGGTGACCAGGTTCATACAATGTATGAACAGAAGATCAGTGATTTCCCCTAGTGAGGCCACCCCCCCCCATACAGTTAGAACACACCCAGGAACACACTTAACCCCTTCCCTGCCCCCTAGTGTTAACCCCTTCACTGCCAATGGCATTTTTATAGTAATACAATTCATTTATATAGAATTGATCGCTATAAAAATGCCAATGGTCCCAAAAATGTGTCGAAAGTGTCCAATGTGTCCGCCATAATGTCGCAGTCATGATAAAAAAATCGCCGATCGCCGCCATTAGTAGTAAAAAATGTAAATAAAAATGACATAAAACTATCCCCTATTGTGTAGACTCTATAACTTCTGCGCAAACCAATCAATAAACGCTAATTGCAATTTTTTTTTACCAAAAATATGTAGAAAAATATGTATCGTCCTGAGGAAAAAAAAATGTTTTTATATGTTTGAGAATATTTAGTATAGCAAAAAGTAAAAAATATTGCTTTTTTTCAAAATTGTCGCTCTTTTTTTGTTAATAGCGGAACAAATTAAAACCGCAGAGGTGATCAAATACCACCAAAAGAAAGCTCTATTTGTGGGGAAAAAAAGGACACCAATTTTGTTTGGGAGCCACGTCGCACGACCGCACAATTGTCAGTTAAAGCGGCGCAGTTCCGAATCGCAAAAAGGGGCCTGGTCCTTTAGCAACAAAATGGTCCGGGGCTTAAGGGGTTAAAAGGTGTTTCAGTGATACAGTGGAACCTTGGTTTACGAGTAACGCAGTTAACAAGCATTTTGAATAACAAGCAACTTTTTTTTTTTTTTTAAATCCTCACTCGGTTTGCGAGTGTTATCTCGCAAAACAAGCAGAATTCATGCTAATTGGGTGTACAGTACCGCATTTGGCCAGAGGTGCAGGGGCGCCGGTGACACACGAGCCATTCGGAAATACTCAGAATCACACGAAAATACTCGGAAATACTATGTTCCGAGTTTTTCTGAACCTTTCCGAGGGTTTCCCAGATCAGCCCAGTTGTCCCCAAGTATTTCCAAGGCTCTCCGATGCCCCCCACCTCTGGCCACAAGCAGTATTGCATGCCATAGAAGTCAATGCGGAACAAATTATCTTACTTTCTATTGACTTCTATGTGGAAACTCGCTTTGATATAAGAGTGCTTTGGATTACAAGCATTCTCCTGGAACAGATTATGCTCGTAATCCAAGGTTCTACTGTACTTATACTACAAAGACCTGATTTATTGTATTTATTATTTATTACACATTTTTGTCAACCTCTTGGAAATGCTATTTTGCCTATACTCAGTAATCACCAGATGATATAAGGTTAACCTTGCTT
Organism: Rana kukunoris; assembly: GCA_029574335.1. Taxonomy (NCBI): domain Eukaryota; kingdom Metazoa; phylum Chordata; class Amphibia; order Anura; family Ranidae; genus Rana; species Rana kukunoris. The sequence continues at coordinate 37,334,493 of CM056056.1, forward strand.
TCATTTCTATAAGCCAAGGCGTTTGATGCTATTATTGTAAAGGAACAATATAACCATCTAATTTATGCAGTAGCGCCACATTATAAAAATCTTCAATATGTGTTTGAGCCATCTCTCGGAAACACTCACACAAACTCAATTTAGTCACACAGCCAATCTACTTTAATCTACAAATTTACAGATTTTAATTATATCCTGACAGAGCCATTGTACATAACTTTGATGAAAGATTAATCAAGGCATAACCTATTTTTGTTGACAGAAGCAAATAAAAAATATCCTCATACAAGAAGATGTATCCACATTTAATAAGGGCGAGCTATGGATGATGATGTACTGAAACGGACACAAAATTATTCTTCTCATTTTAAAATGTATCTTATTTGAGTATTTTTCCAGGGTTATGAGCAGAAGGAGGAAAGCGTGCTTATATTTGGGGCATCTCATTGGCCTTTAACCACTTCAGTTTTACCCAAACAATTGATGTCCTTTTTATTGGGATTTTATGTGATAGACCAACACAAAGTGGCACAAACTTGTGAAGTAGAAGGAAAATGATAAATGATTTTTCAATTTTTTTACAAATATGTGAAAAGTGTGGCATGCATTTGTATTCAGCCCCCTTTACTCTGACACCCCTAACTAAAATATGTTGGAACCAATTTCCTTCAAAAGTCACCTAATTAGTAAATACAGGTGATACTCGAAAAATTACAATATCATGCAGAAGTTCATTTATTTCACTAATGCAACTTAAAAGGTGAAACTAATATATGAGACTCATTACATGCAAAGCAAGATGGTTCAAGCCGTGATTTGTCATAATTGTGATGATTATGGCTTACAGCTCATGAAAACTCCAAATCCACAATCTCAGAAAATTTGAATATCACATGCAATCAATAAAACAAGGATTGTACATAGAACAATATCGGACCTCTGAAAAGTAGAAGCATGCATATGTACTCAGTACTTGGTTTGGGCCCCTTTTGTAGCAATTACTGCCTCAATGCGGCGTGGCATGGAAGATATCAGCCTGTGGCACTGCTGAGGTGTTATGGAAGACCAGGATGCTTCAATAGTGGCCTTCAGCTCTTCTGCATTGTTGGGTCTCAGGTGTCTCATCTTTCTCTTGGCGATGCTCCATATTTCTCTGGTTTTCTGCACATCTGTCAGCTCAGCAGTCTTTCACATGATTGTAATTCCTACTGAATCAGACTGAGGCTGGGTTCACACTACACTACACGGCTTTCATCCTACTTTGCTCTGCGACATTTGTCCTACATTGATCCTACATTGATCCTTCATTGGTCCTACATTGATCCTACATTGGTCCTACATTGATCCTACATTGATCCTACATTGATCCTACATTGGTCCTACATTGATCCTACATTGATCCTACATTGATCCTACATTGATCCTACATTGATCCTACATTGATCCTACATTGGCCCTACATTGATCCTACATTTGTCCTACATTTGTCCTACATTGATCCTACATTGGTCCTACATTGGTCCTACATTGATCCTACATTGATCCTACATCCATCCAACTTTCATGAACAGGATACTACTTTGGTCCTACTTTGTGATAGGTAGGGTAAGGATCTCGCGCCAAAATAACTAATAAATGTGTATTAACGTGATATAAATTAACCACTAAGTGAGCTGCACCCCAAAAATTCAAATTAGAATCGATAAATGGAAAACAGCAGGGGGCGCTAGAAACTGATTGTTTAAATACAATAGTGAACTATGTATATCCCCATCAAAGGAGATAATCAGAATAAAGGTGCAATACAGTGCAAAGTGTTAGTACATAAATTGCAATGAGCATAAAAATAAATGTCCAAAAAGAAAGTGCAGAAACCAAATCCAAAAATTATGAAAAAATGTCCATATAGGTGCAAAAGGATTAATAATGTCCTTAAAAATCCTTGTGACTTGTTCTCTCATATAAGTGAATATAAGTGATCGCAAATGAAGTGTTTCCACCTTCACCAACTAAACACCGACAGTGTAAACAGGATGGCTCCTTACCGCAAACTATTGACCTTTCTCGTTAGAAAATAGGTCAAATAAAGCGTTGTGTCTCCACGGACAGTAGATAGCCTGGATTCCCTTGGTTGCATGCGTTAAAGGGCAAAGAAACACAGAAAATTGCCGCCATAGCGTGATACCGTTTTATTAAAAGACATAGATTTATACACACAATGCCGAGTGGCTCCTTACTATTTTTGGTGCCCTCCGTCCCGGCACTGAGGCTAATGGCTTTGGATCAATGGATAAGATGCGTCCTCGCTGGGGGAGCACTCGCGTGCGTTCCACTTCCCTTGTGTAGAGAACCAGCTGGACCGGAAGTTGCTGTGCGTGGTCACGTACCGCCTCGACGTACGTTTCAATAATTCGTCATCAGGAAGCGCACTAGACACACGCACTAGACCAGGTATTATAATATAAACTATAATACCTGGTCTAGTGCGTGTGTCTAGTGCGCTTCCTGATGACGAATTATTGAAACGTACGTCGAGGCGGTACGTGACCACGCACAGCAACTTCCGGTCCAGCTGGTTCTCTACACAAGGGAAGTGGAACGCACGCGAGTGCTCCCCCAGCGAGGACGCATCTTATCCATTGATCCAAAGCCATTAGCCTCAGTGCCGGGACGGAGGGCACCAAAAATAGTAAGGAGCCACTCGGCATTGTGTGTATAAATCTATGTCTTTTAATAAAACGGTATCACGCTATGGCGGCAATTTTCTGTGTTTCTTTGCCCTTTAACGCATGCAACCAAGGGAATCCAGGCTATCTACTGTCCGTGGAGACACAACGCTTTATTTGACCTATTTTCTAACGAGAAAGGTCAATAGTTTGCGGTAAGGAGCCATCCTGTTTACACTGTCGGTGTTTAGTTGGTGAAGGTGGAAACACTTCATTTGCGATCACTTATATTCACTTATATGAGAGAACAAGTCACAAGGATTTTTAAGGACATTATTAATCCTTTTGCACCTATATGGACATTTTTTCATAATTTTTGGATTTGGTTTCTGCACTTTCTTTTTGGACATTTATTTTTATGCTCATTGCAATTTATGTACTAACACTTTGCACTGTATTGCACCTTTATTCTGATTATCTCCTTTGATGGGGATATACATAGTTCACTATTGTATTTAAACAATCAGTTTCTAGCGCCCCCTGCTGTTTTCCATCTACTTTGTGATAGTCTGACTTGTTCTTTGACCAATCAAAACAATCCCAGAGTCAGATAAATTCCTTTTACTGGTGCTGTAATCACATGTCAGATGGCAAAAGTCGGATGGTTAGGACAAGGCTCCTACTTTGGTTCTACTTCAATGATATTCAGGCTGGGTTCACACTATACTACACGACAGCAGTACAACTTTCATCCTACTTTGCTCTGCGACATCTGTCCTACATTCATCCTACATTGATCCTACATTGCTCCTACATCCATCCGACTTTCATGAACAGGATACTACTTTGAACCGACTTTGTGATAGTCTGACTTGTTTTTGACCAATCAAAACAATCCCAGAGTGAGATAAGTTCCTTTTACTGCTGCTGTAATCACATGTCGGATGTCTGATAAGGACAAGGCTCCTACTTTGGTCCGACTTCAATGATATTCAATGGGCTGAAGTAGGATGAATGTCGGAGCAAAGTAGTACAGGGAGTATTTTCAAAGTCGGACCGACTTGTGTCGGATCAGTTAAGACAGCTCTCATAGGTAAACATTAATTTTCACACGTCATGCGACATGAGCTCCCAATGTCGGAGCGTTTGAAGGACTAGTGTGAACCCAGGCTCAATGGGCTGAAGTAGGATCAATGTAGGACCAAAGTAGTACAGGGAGTAGTTTCAAAGTCGGACAGACTTGTGTAGGACCAGTTAAGACGGCTCTCATAGGGAAACATTGATTTTCACACGTCGTGCTACATGAGCTCCCAATGTAGGAGCGTTGTCCGAACAAGTGTGAACCCAGCCTGAGAGACCATTTAAAGGCTCAGGAACCCTTTGCAGGTGTTATGGCTTAATTAGCTGATTAGAGTGGGACACTCAGGCTGGGTTCACACTTGTTCCGACAACGCTCCTACATTGGGAGCTCATGTAGCATGACGTGTGAAAATCAATGTTTCCCTATGAGAGTCGTCTTAACTGATCCGACACAAGTCGGTCCGACTTTGAAAACACTCCCTGTACTACTTTGCTCCGACATTCATCCTACTTCAGCCCATTGAATATCATTGAAGTCGAACCAAAGTAGGAGCCTTGTCCTTATCAGACATCCGACATGTGATTACAGCAGCAGTAAAAGGAATTTATCTCACCCTGGGATTGTTTTGATTGGTCAAAGAACAAGTCAGACTATCACAAAGTCGGTTCAAAGTAGTATCCTGTTCATGAAAGTCGGATGGATGTAGGACCAATGTAGGATGAATGTAGGATGAATGTAGGACAGATGTTGCAGAGCAAAGTAGGATGAAAGTTGTACTGCTGTCGTGTAGTATAGTGTGAACCCAGCCTGAGGCTGGGTTCACACTACACTACACGACTTTCATCCTACTTTGCTCTGCGACATTTGTCCTACATTGATCCTCCATTGATCCTACATTGATCCTACATCCATCCGACTTTCATGAACAGGATACTACTTTGATCCAAATTTGTGATAGACTGACTTGTTCTTTGACCAATCAAAACAATCCCAGAGTGAGATAAATTCCTTTTACTGCTGGTATAATCACATGTCGGATGGCAAAAGTCGGATGGTTAGGACAAGGCTCCTACTTTGGTCCTACTTCAATGATATTCAATGGGCTGAAGTAGGATCAATGTAGGTCAAAGTAGTACAGGGAGTAGTTTCAAAGTCGGACCGACTTGTGTAGGACCAGTTAAGACGGCTCTCATAGGGAAACATTGATTCTCACACGTCATGCTACATGAGCTCCCAATGTAGGAGCGTTGTCGGAACAAGTGTGAACCCAGCCTGAGCCTAGAATATTGAACCTTTTCACAATATTTTCTGAGATTGTGGATTTGGGCTTTTCATGAGCTGTAGGCAATAATCATCACAATTATGACAAATCACGGCTTGAACTATCTTGCTTTGCATGTAATGAGTCTCTCTCATATATTTGTTTTACCTTTTAAGTTGCATTAGTGAAATAAATGAACTTTTGCACTATATTCAAATTTTTCAAATATCACCCTTAGAGTCCACCTGTATATAATTTAATCTCAGTACAAATACAGCTGTTCTGTGAAGCCCTCAGAGGTTTGTTAGAGAACCTTAGGGAACAAACATCCTCATAAAGGCCAAGGAACACACCAAACAGGTCAGGGATAAAGTTGTGGAGAAGTTAAAAGCAGGTTAGGTTATAAAAAAATATTGGACAAATAAAAAGGTAAAATTACTTGAATCCAGACTGGGTATAATGACTGAGCTGCTGATGGTCTGATTCGTCAATATTGGTTAGGATCCTCCCAGTAGACACGGGTTACTGTAGAAAAAAATGAGGGTAGATTAGGGACATGAAGATGTCACCAAAATAAAGTCTGAGGATGAATCAGCCACAGAAAAACATCAGCAAAACATCAGCAGTTTTGTCACGTACCTTACCAGAGGCCGAAGTGCTGAGAGGGCTTCCCTTGCGACTCAAGTGCAGAACACCCCCTGTAGGTGAGACAGGGGACGCTATGCCCAGGGGTGCAGGAGTTGCCGGCTGCGACTTGCTGGAGCGATGTTGGGGATCAGATGTGTACCAGGATACGTAGTCCGGCAGGGGTACCACGGAAGTTCCAGATGAGGTAGACTGGCAGAAAACCCAGGGACGGAGTCAAGAGCCAAGCCGGTAGTCATACACAGGAAGCAGGAAGAGACTGGAACAGGTCAAAAGGCAAACCGAGGTCATACACAGGAACCAGCAGACAGGAACAGGAGAAAGGATAAGCCGAGAAACAAGCCAGGGGTCATATACGGAGAACTCTGGTCAGGCAAGCCGGGTGGTCAACGGGAACTCAAGGAACAAGAACACAAGATACAGGAACTCAGGAAAACATCCAGGGCTGAAGATCATGCAGCAGTTGGTCACTGCTGCAGCAAGCTTTAAATAGGGCACTGACGCCAGGAGTCCCTCCCACATTGCGTGCGTACTGGCGCACACGCATGCGCAGTAAAGAATAATGAGTTCACAGTGTTGTTGCTCGTGTGCGCACATCTGCGAGCACTTGCACGTGTCTGCAAGCATGTGCGCGATGCGCGTGTCTGCGAGCGTGTGCGATGCGCGCGTCTGCGCGTGCATGCGCATTGTGCTTGTTGGGCCGTGCAATACAGGTCTGCCAGTTCTTAGTTCACAGTTGGTTCTCTGACAAGTTTATTTAGACTTTATTAGTGAATGCATATAGTGTCAAAGCCAAGGGGGGGGGGGCTCTCCCTGAATAACTGACTCAGCCATCCCAGGAAGAGAGTTCCTCCAAAGTATCTAAATCAATAAAACATACACTGAGAAATACAATACAAGTACAACGTTGTATATAAAATTTGAAGATTGGATGGAAAACTTCCTCTAAAACTAACTGAAAACATCCAGAAGAAGTGATAGAGGTGTACCACAAAACGTGTCGATGTTTTGAGATGCTGTGCGCTTTCATTGGTTCTCATCCTCTTAACTGAATCCCCACTGCCATGCTCTATGTTACTAGAAATGTCTGGATCTAATGGTTTTGCCCCTAGTGGCTATGTGTACCATTGCACCTTCCTAGTACTCTGCATGAGGCATCGCCTATAGATCCTGTGAACTCTGAACTGACGCAACGCAGACCACGTGACTTGGCTCATCACGCACAGCTTGAGTGTTTGGAGTCATGTCCCAAATCTACCCCCTTTTTTTTTTTTTATAAAAAAATATCCCAAGCTTTGAACACCTGACAGAGCACTGTTCAATCCATCATCCGAAAATGGAAAGAGTATGGCACAACTGCAAACCTACCAAGACATCGCCATCCACATAAACTGACAGACTGGGAAAGGAGAGCATTCATCAGAGAAGCAGCCAAGAGGCCCATGGTAACTCTGGAGGAGCTGCAGAGATCCACAGCTCAGCTGGGAGAATCTGTCCACAGGACAACTATTAGTCGTGCTCTCCACAAATCTGCCCTTTATGGAAGAGTGGCAAGAAGAAAGCCAATGTTAAAAGAAATCCTCCTGTTTTCAGTTTGTGAGAAGCCATGTGGGGGACACAGCAAACATGTAGAAGAAGGTGTTCTTGTCAGATGAGACAAAAATGTACCTTTTTGGCCTAAAAGCAAAACGCTATGGCCCAGATTCACAGAGCGATTACGCGTGCGCAACTGCTGTTGCGCGTGCGTAAGTCTAAATGTGCGCGTGCGTATAGTTGGACGCGATTCACAAAACAATATACGCCAGAAATCTACGTTTTTTGGTCCGGCGTAATTGAGTTAGACCTTCGCTTGCCTTCGCGCAAAACTGCGCTAGACACACCATTGATTTGCTAGTCAAATATGCTAATGAGGGAGTTACGGGGATTCACAAAAAAACGCAGTTGCTGCGCAGGCTACGCGATGTGCGCAACTGCAAAATGTTCTGTCTAAAGTTAGAGGACCTAAAAGCTGGTCTAAATTTTGAAAAAAAGTCTAATTGTCAGATAAAGCAACACTGTTAGTGAGGAGTTCAGCAGTCACACGTGTTGCCCAACAATCTGTATGCCAACATGCCAGGGGCATCGTCGCGCATAGCTATACTACTGACTTTAGATGAACAAAGAAGGATGAGGGCACGGAGGATGGCACTAAGGAGGGCACGGGAGATGTTTTATTTTTTTATTTTTTGGCTTATATAAAATTTACAATTTAATCTAATCTAATACAATATTCTTATCTGATACAAGCCCCTCACTCTTCACTTGATATATCACACACGCATAGACATCTTTGGCATGAGAGATTCTGAGGTGTCTCGCATCTTCAGATTCACCCCTCATGCCATCGTGGAATTACCACAACCTTGCAGGAGGACATCAGCAGCCCAACACATGGCACTACCCATGACACCCATGACAGCTACATATACAATCAGAGCCCCATCCCCACAGATTGCAAACAGAACATGTATGGGGACAGCTGGCTGGTTGGTGAGTGACATGGGAGTCAGGCATGACTATCCCCTCCCGTGATGCACACCTCATAAGTGGCACATGCATGACTAACATCCACCTGTCTTTTCCCTTCAAGGTGACTCTGCATATGAACTGGAACCCCATCTCATGACCCCATCTCATGCCAGCTCACATTATGCATCTTTGCACGTTAAACACACACATTAATCATGGCACAATGAGAATGCATGCATGCACACCACTATGGTCCCTAGCACACACACCCCACATCCTCATCAAATTGGATTGGCACCAGTCCACCATGCAAGACTGGTGAGCAGTAACGCCACGTCAAGGCTCCAATTATGTCACTGTACATTCATACACCATTCACACGGACCTGGGAATCACTTCTCCCTGGTCCTGGGGAACCCTTCTCCACCCAAATTGAGGATGACACCCCTTTTCCAGCAGGAATGTCACCCCCACATTCAAACATCATTCACAACCCAAAAAATGGCAAAAATGTCAGCAAAAAAAAATATGCATAGAAAAAAAAAAAAAGCAGAGAACAAAAATAAACATGCTTTTAAACCAAAAAAAGGGGGAAAAAAAATTAATGCCCTCTGCCTGAGCCACGCCTGGGGCGCCCCCGGCCACGGCCCCGGACCCTCAGGGGAGACGCATGGGGGAGGGGAAAAGCCGGGGAAGGAGGAGCAGCCCCTGAGATCTGCCCACCTGGCGGCCTGCCCTCCAAGGCCACGGCTATTCTGTCCAGGGCAGCACCAAGTGTTGCCGTGTTGCCCTGGATAGCCTGGGTAAGGGCCCTCACATCCTGCCCAACGCCTGCTGCTGTAGTTTGCAGGTCATTTAGGCAGGTTGTGGAGGCCCGGGAGTGGGAGTCCAGGTTACCCAGCCTATCGTTGATGGAGGACAGGCTCTGATCCACCCGCCCCATAGTCTGGCAGAGCTGTCTCAGAAGGCGGGTCTCGGTGGCCAGGTTCCTTCTCAGACTGGCGGGCAGGAGATTGGGCGCCCCCCTGGTGCTCTGGGATGACCTCCTGGCTCTTGCTGATGGTTGTGGCCGGGGAGAAGGGGAGGCCCTTGTGAGGGGAGCCATGTTGGGGGAGGAGGGGGGGGGGCTCACCCTTAGGGAGGGCAGGCTTCTTGCAGCCAGAGGGGAAGAGTCCGCAGAAACCAAACGGCCAGTGCCTGCCATGGACTCCTCCTCCTCATGATTCTCCTCCTTCTCATGATCGTCCTCCGCATGATCCTCCTCCTCCTCTTGTTCCTCCTCCGCGGACTCTGGCCTTGTTGGGGGGGACTCATTAGGCTGCTGTCCTGGCGTTGGAGCGGTCTGGCCAGATGGCCCTGCACCCTCCTGCACATCTGTGGATGACACAAACCATTCACAGGTTGGAGGATCCACACACTTGCCACATATTCCCTTTCACCCCCTCCCCCACACATGCTACACACTTGAGAGAAATAAATACCTTACCTGGCACCGCGGGGACCGGACTTGTGTCAAAGCCTGGCAGGCCCTCCACTTCATGCCGGTGAAAGGTCAGGGCCACCACACGCTCCGTCGCTGTAAATCTAACCCGGCATGGTGGGCCCCCTCCTGTGCCCCTGGCATGGGCATTTATTGCGGCCAGTTTTTTTTTTCACCTCACGCCGGAGGTCATTTATTTTCTTTTCAATCCCAGACCGGGTCCGTGTCTCCCCCTCCCCCGATGAATTGACCTGCTCCGTGATCATATCCAATATCTCCCTCCTCCTGGCCGGGGTGGTGGTGGCACTCTGCGGGCCGTGGAGAAAACGCCCATAGTCGGTAATGGCCCGGGCAAGAATTCTTTTTTCCCCCACTGTAAAATTCAACTTTCTTTTTCTCTCAGTCATACTTCCAAACAAACTCACTAGCAGTCACCAAAAATCTGTCACAAATACAAGCACAACCAATCAGACAAGAACACACACAAAGAGAAAAAGAACACCCAAAAATCACACTAGCACTCAGCAAGAAACAGACACAAAAAAATCAGATGAAAAAATAAAGCAAGAAAACAAACGCTCAGAAATCTATCAATCAAACAAACAGTCAAAAAACACTTATCAAAACACACTTTCACAAAACTACCAACAAGCACTAGATCACACAGAACACTAATCTGACAACTACAAAACACACTCTAACGAACAACAGAGCAAAAGCACTTGATTCAATGGGAAGGGACACAAAGGGATGTACTTTTGCAATGGAAGTGCGTTTGTGTGTGTCTATTTATGCTGTCTGCGTAGTTCACAACGTTGCCCTAGTCCATGTCCAATTTCACTGATTGCGCCGCTCCCGAGTTGTGAGCATGCGCACAACGGAGCTGACATGGTTTCCTTCACGCGCGCATGCGCGAGTCGGCCGGCCCTTCATTTGCATGGGGTCACGGCTCATTTCAATGTAACACGCCCACGTCCCTCCCAATTTGTATTACTCCTCCTTACGCCTCCGGAAAAAACCTTACGCTTGCGCAATCTCTTGCGCAAAAGCTTCGTGAATCGCGGGATTACGCGGCTAGATTACGCAAGTCTAACGGAAAAGTGGTGCGCTACGCCGGTCCAATAATGCGCCGATGTACGTGAATCTGGGCCTATGTGTGGTGGAAAACTAACACTGTACATCACCCTGAACACACATACCCACCGTGAAACATGGTGGTGGCAGCATCATGTTGTGGGGATGCTTTTCTTCAGCAGGGACAGGGAAGTTGGTCAGAGTTGATGGGAAGATGGATGGAGCCCAATACAGGACAGTCTTAGAAGAAAACCTGTTAGGCCTCGTACACACGAGGCAATCTATCTGTTCAAATCGGTCGGACCGACCGATTTGAACAGATCTGTCTGCTTGGATTTTGGTTTGCTCGCGTGTACACACGAGCAAACCAAAATCCCCGCCAGCAGACAGCGCGCTGACGTGTCGGTGATGTGGCGGTGACGTTGACGCCGCCACGTCACCGCACCAGGAAGTAAAACACTTCCGCGCATGCATCGAAATCATTCGGCGCGTGTGCGAGAAGACATGTCTGCTGGTTAGCATACTAACCAGCAGACATGTCGGGCGGACGGGTTCCCAGCCGACAGATTTCAAAGCATGCTTTGAAATCTGTCGGGTGGCCAAATCCGTCGGCTCGCCCGTACACACGGTCAAATCTGTTTGCTGGGACGGTCGGGCCGACCGTTTCCATCAGACAGATTTGATCGTGTGTACGAGGCCTTAGAGTCTGCAAAAGACTTGAGACTGGGGGAAGGTTCACATTCCAGTAGGACAATGACCCTAAACATACAGCCAGAGCTACAATTAAATGATTTAAATCAAAGCATATTCATGTGCTAGAATGGCCCAGTCAAAGTCCAGACCTAAATCCAATTGAGAATCTGTGGCAAGACCTGAAAATTGTTGCTCTCCATCCAATCTGACAGAGATTGAGCTATTTTGCAAAGAAGAATGGGTAAAAATTTCACTCTAGATGTACAAAGCTCGTAGAGACATTCCCAAAAAGACTTGCAGCTGTAATTGCAGAGAAAGGAGGTTCTACAAAGAATTGACTCAGGGGGGGCTGAATGCAAATGTACACCACACTTTTCACAGATTTATAAAAAAAAAAAAAATTGAAAGCCATTTATGATTTTCCTTCTACTTCAATTATGTTCCACTTTGTGTTGGTCTATCACAGGGGTCTCCAAACTGCAGCCCAAGGGACAGATTTGGCCCTTTGCTAGTCTTTATCCGGCCCTTGAAGCACAATTCCTCTCACTGATATAACGCACTATTTTTCACACTGACACCAACAATGGGGCACTATATTTTCCACCGATCCCAATGATGGGATACTATACCTCCTACTAATAGGGCGAATACACCTCCTCCTATTGGCTACCAACCCTAAGGCCATATTTATTCTCACTGATGCTGGGCCAGTGACATTTTCTGCCTCTGCTGGCCACAATCCGGCCCTCCTAAAGTCTGAAGGACAATAAAGTGGCCCTTTGTTTGAAAAGTTTGGAGACCCCTGGTCTATCACATAAAATCCCAATAAAATTAATTTACGTTTTTGGTTGTAACATAACAAAATGTGGAAGATTTCAAGTGGTATGAATACTTTTTCAAAGCATTGTACATGAATTCCTGTTAAATGGAAGTTCTCATTATTTTGAAATATTATCTCTTTTTTTAGTGTGACATTGATGCTCTATTTTCTCAAAAATGACAGATAGGAAAACAGCATTTCAAAAACGCGCTCAATACAGATAGTTATTAATATGAACACTGCAATGCTAGTTCAAACGAGAAAACAACCGTTACCCATCAGAGAGTACTCTCATTTTACATGTTTTATAATGATTTGGTAATATATTGTTTTGTATACTTCAGGGATGATTTATACTATAGCTGAACTGTATTGTTCGGAAATGTTTTACATAACCATTAATTGGCTTAGAAGTTCAGGAGTAGATCCTGCGGGATCCGAGGTCTCAGCTGAAGAGGAATCATACTGCAGAAAACAGGCTTCATGTCCAATTAAAACCACACCGGTGTGAATGTATAAAATCCTGGAGAAAGTATCATTGTTATGTATAGCAATCAAAGGATTCCAGCCTTCCACATTTTTATGTCTTTGTTATTGCACACACTACTTGTCTTGCTTTAAAAAAAAAAACTTTACTTAACAGGGCAGTGCAAATAGTAGTCAAGTCAACAACCTGCGTTCATTTTACTCATGTACCAGTGAAAGATGGATTTCTTTTTTAGGGTCCACCAAAAAGCAATATTTTGTAGTAGGTATTGCTCTAGGACTGTTGAGTCATTTGATTTTTATAAGACATGTGCAGTTCGTTTTGTTCCCCAAAAAAATTCAGCATAGTCATTAATTCAGAAACATCCGAATAAACGAAAGACTGTTTAACCACTTAACCCCCGGACCATATTGCTGTCCAATGACCAGAGCACTTTTTGTGATTCGGCACTGTGTCGCTTTAACAGACAATTGCGCGGTCGTGTGACGTGGCTCCCAAACAAAATTGGCGTCCTTTTTTTCCCACAAATAGAGCTTTCTTTTGATGGTATTTTATCATCTCTGCGGTTTTTATTTTTTGCGCTATTAACAAAAATAGAGCAACTTTTTTGAAAAAAAATTCAATATTTTTTTCTTTTTTCTGTAATAATTATCCCCCAAAAATATATAAAAAAAACATTTTTTTCCTCAGTTTAGGCCGATACGTATTCTTCTACATATTTTTCGTAAAAAAAACGCAATTAGCGTTTATTGATTGGTTTGCGCAAAAGTTATAGCGTTTACAAAATAGGGGGTAGTTTTTTGGCAATTTTTTTTTACTAGTAATGGCGGCGATCAGCGTTTTTTTTTTCAGTACTGCGACCTTATGGCGGACACTTCGGACACTTTTGACACATTCTTGGGACCATTGGCATTTTTTTAGCGATCAATGCTATAAAAATGCATTGGATTACTATAAAAATGCCATTGGCAGTGAAGGGGTTAACACTAGGGGGCAGGGAAGGGGTTAAGTGTGTTCCTGGGTGTGTTCTAACTGTATGGGGGAGTGGCCTCACTAGGGGAAATCACTGATCTTCTGTTCATAGTGGCCGCAGAAGTCCTGACGTAGAGGGACGGGCTCTCGCCCAGGAGAGCCGACCTGCCGCCGTTAACTGCGGTGGCTGGTCGACAAGCGGTTAACAAATTTTTAGGAAAACAATTTTTTTAAAAGAATGAAAATTCAAAAGAACAGAACATTTTGAAAATCCGAAAATTTGAAAAAACAAAAAATTCAAAATGTGAAAATCTGAAGATTCGAAAGAACGAAAATCAGAAAATAGGAAAAGAACGAAAATCAGAAAATTCTAAAGAAAGAAAATTTGAAAATCCAAAAAGAACAAACATTCAGATAATTTCTATTATAATTAAAAAATAAGTTTATTAACCATTATTATATATTTTTATATTATTATTTATTAATAATAAATAAGAATAATAACAACTATAATAATGGTTATAAATTATAGGTATTGGAATTTCCTTTCAAATTTTGCTGTTAGTGAACATAAATATGAATTTATCCAAAATCGCGAATTATCCAAAACAATGAATGCTGCATCTTATCAAATGGAATGTAACAAATTGATAATAATAGATAATAACAAAAACTATAATAATAGTTGTAAACTATTAAATTATAGATATTTATATGTCCTTTCAAATTTGGCTGTTAGTGAACATAATGAATATGAATTTATCCGAAGTTACGAATTATCTAAAATAACGAATGCCACATCTAAATAAATGGAATGTAACAAACTAATAATAATAAAAACTACATTAATAGTTATTAACTATTAAGATATAGGTATCAGAATTTTCTTTCCAATTTGTCTGTTAATGAACAAAGCGAATACAAGTTTATCCAAAGTTATGAATAATGTGAAATAACGACTGCCACATAAATAAATTATTAATAATAAATAATAATAAAAACTATAATGACAACAGTTATTAACTAGGGTTGTCCCGATACCACTTTTTTAGGACCGAGTACAAGTACCGATACTTTTTTTCAAGTAGTCGCCGATACCAAATACCGATACTTTTTTTAAATGTGTCCCCAAATGCAGCCATGTCCCCCACATATGCAGCCATGTCCCTCCAGCCATGTCCCCCACATATGCAGCCATGTCCCTCCAGCCATGTCCCCCACATATGCAGCCATGTCCCTCCAACCATGTCCCTCCAGCCATGTCCCTCCAGCCTCTAGGGGTCCGATGAGGGACCGCACTGCTCGCACTGTACAAGTAATTGTGTGGCTGTATAGCCTCCCGGAAAACTTTTAATTTACAGCTGGGAGCAGGCTCAACAAAATGAGCCAAAGATTTTGAACTTGTGCTTAACCCTTCACACTCTAGACTTACCATGCCTTTCCAAAGAGCTGTAGTAGTTAAATTAAGTCAAGGGGTCCGCACGGAGAACATCACAGCATTCATTTGAATAGCTGTTTTGCTTGCGCGTATAGACACTCCCCCTTGCTCGGGATTGGACAGATCACGATCACCCATCCAATCCCGAGCAAGGGGGAGTGTCTATACGCAGTGGGAACACTACAGTTATTCAAATGAAAGCTGTGATGTTCCCGCACGCCGTTTAACCCATGCGCTGGCTTTCGATGCGGCGACATTCGATGCGGCGGGGCGATGCAGCGGCGGGAGGGGGAAGTATTCTATTTAGGTATCGGGGGTATTTGCGGGAGTACTGGTATCGGGACAACCCTATTATTAACTATAGTTATTGGAATTTACTTTTAAATTTGGCTGTTAGTGAACATAACTATTATGAATTTATTCAAAGTTACAAATTATCTGAAATAACGAATGGCACATCTATATGAATGGAATGTAACAAATTAATAATAATAAATAATAATAAAAATTATAATAACAGTTATAAACTATTATATTATAGGTATTGGAATTTCCTTTCAAATGTGGCTGTTAGTGAACGCAATGAATATGAATTTTTTCGAAGTTACGAATTATCTGAAATAATTAATGCCGCATCTAAACAAATGGAACGTAACAAATTTTAATTTATCAGAAGTTAAGAATGTATTCAAAATAATGAATATCGATCATAACGAATGAAATGAAAACAAAAAAAACTCATCATTTTAATCACACTTTTATTTAGGTCTATTATAGTCCCAAATCTTTGTTCTGTTTTTATAGTATTGCTTTTTTTTTTACCTTTTTAGCCAACAACAGCATAACCATGGACAACATCATGATCTATTTATAATACACATGAGTATTTTTTTTTTTTTGGGGGGGGGGAAGTTAACTGAAATAGAATGATATACATTAAGAGAGGGCTAGAACATTCCCCCCCCCCCCCCTCGGCTCGAGGACAAGAGGAGGCCTTGAGGGGAGGAGGACTAGATACCTAAAATTTAAATGTGTGTATTGGGTAAATTTAAGGATTAGGGGCCAGATTCTCATAGAATTCCGGTGGCGTAGCGTAAGCCAGTTACACTACGCCGCTGCATCGTACTAGAGCAAGTGCTTTAATCTAGTTTTCGTCTGCTTCGCGTAAATCGCCCAGCGTAAACCCGTGCAATTCAAATGGGGCGGCTTGTATTTAAATTAAGCGCGCCCCCGCGTCGAACGAACTGCGCATGCGCCGGCCAGGGAAAAAGCCCAGTGCGCATGCTCCAAAGGACGTCACATTTTCTCAATGTAAACGACGTAATCGCAGCGTACGCCAGCCCCATTGAGAATCTACGTACGCAAACGACGTAAACGACGCACAACACAACGCGGTCCCGAGGCTATACTTAACATGGCATCCGACGGCATCGGACGGTACTTCGTAAGGTTACTCCACATCGAAGCTGGGGTAACCTTAGGCGGACGAAAACGATGTACGCGAAGACGGGGCGGCGTAAAAGCGATCGGGAATCGGCGTACTACCTCATTTGCATATGCAAATGAGAAAACAACGTAAAGGCCACCTAGTGGCCGGAGTTGTCATTACAACTACGATCCACAAGTGTAATGGTTTTACACTTGTCGGATGTTGCAGCGTATTTATGCAAAAGTGATGCTAAGCATCACTCGCATAGATACGAGCCAAAAAAACGGCGATACGACGGGGTATCTGAGATACTCCGTCGTAACGCAGCTGAGAATCTGGCCCTAGGAATTGAAGATATATAAACAGGGATGGGCCAATGACGGTAAATCATTTTAAGAATTAACTGCTGGATTCAGAAAGACTTACGACGGTGTATCAGTAGATACGCCGTCGTAAGTTCAAATCCGTGCCGCCGTATCTTTAAGCGTATTCTCAAACTGAGATACGCTTAACTGTTGCTAAGGTACGACCGGCGTAAGTCTCCTACACCGTTGTATCTTAGCTGCATATTTACGCTGGCCGCTAGGGGATTTACGCCTAGAATATTTAAATTAGCTAGATACGCCTATTCACAAACGTACGTATGCCTATTGCAGTAAGCTACGCCGTTTACATAAAGGCTTTTTTCAGGCGTAAAGATAAACCACCAAAAAGATGGCGTAGCCAATGTTAAGTATGGACGTCGGAACAAGCGTATCTTTTTACGTTGTTTACGTAAGTCATACGGGAATGGGGCTGTGCGTAGGTTACATTCTTTTCACAGGCATTGAGCCGGCGTAACTTAGGTAAAAAATTTGACATGATAGTGAGCAAGCTCGTGCATGCGCCGTACGATCGGCGCTTCATTTACATGGGGTCACGGCTCATTTCCATAGATGACGCCCCACCTCCTTCCTACTTTGAATTACGCGGGCTTACGTTGTCCAATTTACGCTACGCCGCCGCAACTTACGGAGCAAGTGCTTTGTGAATAATGCACTTGCCTGTCAAAGTTGCGGAGGCGTAGCGTAAATAGGATACGCTACGCCCGCAAAAAGATAGGCTCTCGTACCTGAATCTAGGTCTAAGAGACTGCAGAGGGTAGGGGAGGTTATACGATAAAAGGTGTAGAGGTATAAATTGAACCTCTGATGTTGTCATTGGTATACACTTGTAGGGCCAGATCCACAAAGCATTACGACGGTGTATCTCCAGATACGCCGCCGTAATTTCAAATTCCCGCCGGCGTATCTTTGTTTTGTATTCACAAAACAAGATACGCCGGAATTACGCTAAGATACGACTGGGGTAATGTTATTACACCGTCGTATCTTAGTTGCATACTTACGCTGGACGCTAGGGGAGCTTCCGTTGTGTGTCCATGTAAAATATGCAAATGAGCTAGATACGCCGATTCACGAACGTACGTACGGCCGGCGCAGTGTTTTTACATCGTTTGCGTAAGCATCGGTACCCCTGCTGTATATAGTTACCCCTGCTGTATAGAGGTGTAAGTAATGTTAAGTATGGACGTTGGGCCAGCGCCGATTTTTCCGTCGTTCACGTCGTTTGTGTAAACCGTTCGCGAATAGGGATGTGCGTACGTTACGTTCACGTCGTTTTCATTGTTGTTTTGCGACGTGATTTCACGCATGCGCACTGGGATACATCCAAGGCCGATGCATGCGCAGTTAAAAAAAAGCGTTGTTTGCGTCGGGTCATTCATAATTATAATTAAACACGCCCCCCACTAGTTAATTTGAATTACACCCACGTACGCCGGCCCATTTACGATACGCCGCCGTAAGTTACAGCGGCATTTATTTGTGGATAAGGATACGCCACTGTAACTTACAGCGGCGTAGAGTAAATGGGACACGCCGCGCTGGCGGGGCCGCTTTGTGGATCTGGCCCGTAATGTTTGTTCATCTTTTTTTGTTCTCTGTTTTAGAATCAAATAAAAGAAAATGTAAAGAGTCATTTCAGCACCATGGACAACATCATGATCCATTTATAATACACATGAGTCATTTCAGCACCATGGACAGCGCCATGATAATAATAAGGATTCGGATGGCAGTATTTCACAATGGCACGCCTGCTGGAAGGCCGAGATGAGCAAAATCAAAAAGTAGCTGAAATCAACAAGGGATTCTTGAGCCACATGCTGGGATTGACTAGCTAGGCACATCGGGGGACATTTTGAAATAAAATGAAACCAGCTATGATGCTTTCAATCCAGGTTTTTGCATGATCAAATATTACTTTTCTGGAACCTGAGCCCCATGTGTATTAGGTATTAAGGTCTTTCGTTCAGATACATTTTGAGAACTTGCACCTATCAGCACATTCCCGGGGCTGTGGCAATGGCTGGATTTATAGGTCTGTGTCTGGATTTAATACCTGCAGTTTAGTGAAGTCAGAAGAAAGTTAGAAGTTTTGGTCTACATAATTGCTTCAAGTTAGTGACTCCGAGAGAATTGAAGGCTTTTGATCAATGTAACGGCCAGGCAACAGGGAGAGCTCAGCAACAGCAGCCTACATCTTTTCTCTGTACTGGTTTCAAAGAGCAGCCAGCAAATAACTAATAACCAAAATGTGAGCTATTTTTTGCACAGAGCAGAAGAGAAACTGTGGGGTTCACTTGATATCAGTGTTGGGCACATTCTAATATTCTAAATACCTAGGATGAGACACTTTTCTACTCTGCCCCTGTTGGGGAACTTTAAGATGTGGCATTGTGTCCCTTTGTCATTCATATGCCTTTACCCCCCCCCCCCCCTTTTTTTTATATATTGTATTGTTATGTAATTCTACTTTTCTACAATACATTTATTTATATATATATATATATATATATATATATATATATATATATATATATATATATATTGAATTTTTTCGCTGCCCACATAATCTCAACCCTAGAGGTTTTCATATTTACAATTTTCAAGGGATGATGGCAACCACATGGTCATTAGTGTTGAGCAGAATATGCCATATTCGTATTCGCGATATATCTCGAATATATAGTCGAATATTCGACAGATATTCGCTAAATACGAATATTCGTGATATATTTTCGAAATGAAATTATTGCGAATTTTCGCTATCGCGAATGCGAATTGCGATTGCGAATTGCGCATGCGAATTGCGAATATTCGAGAAATGCGGAATGGAGCACTCTGATTGGCACAGAATATTCGTGATATATTACAATATAAAATAATTGCGAATATTCGAGAAATGCGGAAGGAGCACTCTGATTGGCTCAGAATATTCGTGATATATTACAATACACAATAATTGCGAATATTCGGCAAATGCGGAAGGAGCACTCTGATTGGCTCAGAATATTCGTGATATATTACAATACACAATAATTGCGAATATTCGGCAAATGCGGAAGGAGCACTCTGATTGGCTCAGAATATTCGTGATATATTACAATACACAATAATTGCGAATATTCGGCAAATGCGGAAGGAGCACTCTGATTGGCTCAGAATATTCGTGATATATTACAATACACAATAATTGCGAATATTCGAGAAATGCGGAATGGAGCACTCTGATTGGCTCAGAATATTCGTGATATATTACAATACAAAATAATTTCGAAATTTCGAGAAATGCGGAATGGAGCACTCTGATTGGCTCAGAATATTTGTGATATATTACAATACAAAATAATTTCGAAATTTCGAGAAATGCGGAATGGAGTACTCTGATTGGCTCAGAATATTCGTGATATATTACAATATAAAATAATCGCGCGATATCGCTATTTGCCGAATAATCGCATTGCGATTTTTCGGCAATATAAAATGAGCGCTGCAGCTACTCGGCCCAAGGTCTCTAATCATACCAGCAATGCTTTTAGACGTCGATGGGGATCTCTAGGATGTGATCTGTTCCAAAAAATGTTTTAAAACATTCGAATATTCGAAATAGCGAATATTCGCCGCGATATTCGCGATATTCGCGAATACTCGAATATGCAATATTCGTAGCGAATATTCGCAATTCGAATATTCGTGAGCAACACTAATGGTCATCTGTACAGGCTGGTTTATTTACAATATTCTAAATACCTACTACCACCTACCATATCACCTATGCTTTTCCTGATTTTTTTTTTTTCAATGCTTTAATATTCAATAATGACCTTACACCAAAGGTGTTGGATTGCTGAATCCAGCTTAAGTTTACTGTTAAAGTGATTGTAAATGATCACCTTGCAAAACAGCCCATTCAGTTTCAAATAGAATTGAAATGCAAAACATTTTTTGTATTTTTATAGACGTACAGTGCCTTGCGAAAGTATTCGGCCCCCTTGAACTTTGCAACCTTATGCCACATTTCAGGCTTCAAACATAAAGATATAAAACTGTATTTTTGTGTGAAGAATCAACAACAAGTGGGACGTGCAAAATTATTCACTTTCAGTGCAGCAAACTCTCTTCAGAAGTTCAGTGAGGATCTCTGAATGATCCAATGTTGACCTAAATGACTAATGATGATAAATAGAATCCACCTGTGTGTAATCAAGTCTCTGTATAAATGCACCTGCACTGTGATTGTCTCAGAGGTCTGTTTAAAGCGCAGAGAGCATCGTGAAAAACACACCAGGCAGGTCCGAGATACTGTTGTGGAGAAGTTTAAAGCCGGATTTGGATACAAAAAGATTTCCCAAGCTTTAACCACTTGATACCCGCCCACCGTCAAATGACGGCGGGCGGGTAACTCTATTGTCCTGACTGCACGTCATATGACGTGCAGTCATAGAAAGCTGCTAGGCACACGCGATTGCCGAGTAACTGAGCTGGGATGTGGAGCTCTGTGTGTAAACACAGAGCTGCACGTCCCTGTCAGGGAGAGAGGAGACCGATTGTGTCCCTTGTACATAGAAAGCTGGTAGGGGCGCGCGCGCGTCGCCGGGGTCGCGTGCGCGCACCCGTCGCATTACTGAGAACCCCGTACGTGTGCCCGGCGGCCGCGATGGCCGCCGGGCACACGCGATTGCCGAGTAACTGAGCTGGGACGTGGAGCTCTGTGTGTAAACACAGAGCTCCACGTCCCTGTCAGGGAGAGAGGAGACCGATTGTGTCCCTTGTACATAGGGACACAATCGGTCACCTCCCCAGTCACCCCCCCTCCCCCCACAGTTAGAACACAAACTAGAAGAAACATTTAACCCCTTCCCCGCCCCCTAGTGGTTAACCCCTTCCCTGCCAGTTACATTTATACAGTTATCAATGCATATTTATAGCATTGTTCACTGTATAAATGTAAATGGTCCCAAAAATGTGTCAAAAGTGTCCGATGTGTCCGCTATAATGTCCCAGTCCCAAAAAAAAATTGCAGATCGCCGCCATTCCTAGTAAAAAAAATGTTTTAAAAAAATCATAATTATGTCCCGTATTTTGTAGGCAATATAACTTTTGCGCAAACCAGTCACTATACGGTTATTGCGATTTTATTTTTTACATTTTTTTTACCAAAAATATGTAGAAGAATACGTATCGGCCTAAACTGAGATAAAAAATGTTTTTTTTTTTTTAAATGGGATATTTATTATAGCAAAAAGCAAAAAATATTGTTTTTTTTTTTAATTGTCGCTCTTTTTTTGTTTATAGCGCAAAAAATAAAAACTGCACGGGCGATTAAATACCATCAAAAGAAAGCTCTATTTGTGGGGGAAAAAAGGACGTCAATTTTGTTTGGGAGCCACGTCGCACGACCGCGCAATTGTCAGTTAAAGCGACGCAGTGCCGGAAGCTAAAATGTTGTCTGGGCAGGAAGGGGGTATATGTGCTCAGTAGGCAAGTGGTTAAACATCCCAAGAAGCACTGTGCAAGCGATAATGTTGAAATGGAAGGAGTATCAGACCACTGCAAATCTATGAAGACCTGGCCGTCCCTCTAAACTTTCAGTTCATACAAGGAGAAGACTGATCAGAGATGCAGCCAAGAGGCCCATGATCACTCTGGATCAACTGTAGAGATCTACAGCTGAGGTGGGAGACTCTGTCCATAGGACAACAATCAGTTGTATACTGCACAAATCTTGCCTTTATGGAAGAGTGGCAAGAAGAAAAACATTTCTTAAAGATATCCATAAAAAGTGTAATTTAAAGTTTGCCACAAGCCACCTGGGAGACACACCAAACACGTGGAAGAAGGTGCTCTGGTCAGATGAAACCAAAATCAAACTTTTTGGCAACAATGCAAAACTTTATGTTTGGCATAAAAGCAACACAGCTCATCACCCTGAACACACCACCCCCACTGTGAAACATGGTGGTGGCAGCATCATGGTTTGGGCCTGCTTTTCTTCAGCAGGGACAGGGAAGATGGTTAACATTGATGGGAAGATAGATGGAGCCAAATACAGGACCATTCTGGAAGAAAACCTGATGGATTCTGCAAAAGACCTGAGACTGGGACGGAGATTTGTCTCCCAACAAGACAATGATCCAAAACATAAAGCAAAATCTACAATGGAATGGTTCACAAATAAACATATCCAGGTGTTAGAATGGCCAAGTCAAAGTCCAGACCTGAATCCAATGGAGAATCTGTGGAAAGAACTGAAAACTGCTGTTCACAAACGCTCTCCATCCAACCTCACTGAGCTCGAGCTGTTTTGCAAGGAGGAATGGGCAAAAATTTCAGTCTCTCGATGTGCAAAACTGATAGAGACATACCCCAAGCGACTTACAGCTGTAATCGCAGTAAAAGGTGGCGCTACAAAGTATTAACTTAAAGCGGAGTTTCACCCTAAATATAAGCCCTCCCATGTGATCCAGCATACTGGCGTCAGCGCCAGTATGCTGTTTTTTTTTTTTTAAATCCATGTACTTACTGTCTTATGCAGAATTTTATTTTTTTTACCCCGCGGTGGACGGCGCCAGTATAGCGCGTCACATCTTACGAAAGTACCCGAAAAGGACTCGGGTAATCTCGGCGAAAATGCGGCGCCTGCGCACAGACCTAGGAGCTGACTGCGCAGGCGCCGTATTTCTCCGAGTCCTACGGCTATGGCGCGTCACGCCCTCCGAAAAACGCCGAAATAGGACTCAGAGAAATACGGCGCCTGCGCAGTCAGCTCCTAGGTCTGTGCGCAGGCGCCGCATTTTCACCGCGATTACCCGAGTCCTTTTCGGGTACTTTCGTAAGATGTGACGCGCTATACTGGCGCCGTCCACCGCGGGGTAAAAAAAATAAAATTCTGCATAAGACAGTAAGTACATGGATTTAAAAAAAAAAAAACAGCATAGATCACATGGGAGGGCTTATATTTAGGGTGAAACTCCGCTTTAAGGGGCTAAATAATTTTGCACGCCCAATTTTTCAGTTTTTTATTTGTTAAACAAGTTTGAAATATCCAATACATTTCGTTCCACTTCATGATTGTGTCCCACTTGTTGTTGATTCTTCACAAAAAATTACAGTTTTATATCTTTATGTTTGAAGCCTAAAATGTGGCAAAAGATGGCAAAGTTCAAGGGGGCCGAATACTTTCGCAAGGCACTGTATATATAAAAAAATCATTATAAATAACCTGTTTCCCCTTTTAATAAGTGATTGCATCTGTTCTTAGCTGCATAAGAGCTGGGGGAGGATAAGCAGCAGCACACTGAGCTTCCCAGTAAATAGCTGTGCATCGGGAGGGGAGGGGGGAAAGCAAGAGGACTAGCAGGAACACTAGGGATTTCACACAAAGGAAGCAATACAAGGAGAACAGGATATTTTCTCATACAAGTACATGATACAGCAGGCACATATGAGAAATATGGAGTGTTGGCGTAACAGACGATTTAATGTAGTAATTATATAAATGAATTAAAGCGGAGCTCCACCCAGTATAACAACATTTTACAATGTTGTTTGAAAAAAAAAAAAAAAAAAAAAACTGAAAAAAAAAAAAAAAAATACTCACCCGAAATAGCTGTTGCTATGCGGAAGTCCGTAATCTGCCTCTTCCTAATCCGCGGTGTGTTTTCTTCTTCTTCTTCTCCTTGTGAATGGGCGCGCTGCTTCCTGGGAACTGTGTGTGTTCTCAGAGAGCAGCGCGCCCATTCACAAGCCAGCGTGAGACTCGCGCAGGCGCAGTAGGAAACGGGCAGTGAAGCCGTACGGCTTCACTGCCTGTTTCCCATATTGTGAATGGCGGCGCGGGACCCGGAGCGATCGTGGGACCGGCATCGGGGGGCCCATCAGCGCGGGCGCCTAGGACAGGTAAGTGTCTTTATTTAAAGTCAGCAGCTACACTGTTAGTAGCTGCTGACTTTAAATTTTTTTTTTACCGTGGCTGGAGCTCCGCTTTAAGCACCAAACCGGTCTCACAAGTAGTTTTCATTAATAAGTCAAACACAACAGAAAAGCCAATGTAGCACCAATATTTAAAAAGGGCCCAGAATACATCCCTGGGAATTACAGACCAGTTAGCCTAACATCAATAGTATGTAAGCTCTTGGATGGGATGATAAGGGACTATATACAATATTTTAGTAATGAAAACAGTATCATTAGCAGTAATCAGCATGCCAAACCAATCTATTAATCTTCTATGAGGAGGTGAGTTGGCACCCAGATAAAGATGGTCGTACGTGGGCTTTAACGATGTGAAAAATCAGCGCATGCTTAGAAGCAAGTTATGAGACGGGAGCGCTCGTTCTGGTAAAACTACCGTTCATAATAGAGTAAGCACATTTATCATGCTGTTAGGCCGCATACACACGAGGAGACATGTCTGATGAAAACGGTCCGCGGACCATTTTCATCGGACATGTCTCCGGGGATCTTTTGGTCTGATGTGTGTACACACGATCAAACCAAAATCTCCGCGGACAGACAGTGCGGTGAAGTGGCGGTGAAGTTGACGCCGCCATGTCACCAAACTAGTAAAATGCTTCCAGGCATGCGTCAAATCCAATCAACGCATGCGGGGGATTTTCGGTCCGCTGGTTAGGCGTACTAACCAGTGGACATGTCCGACGGACAGGTTTCCAGCGGACAAGTTTTAAAGCATGTTTTAAAACTTTTGTCCGCTGGAAACCTGTCCGCTAGGCCGTACACGATCGGATATGTCTGCTGAAACTGGTCTGCGGACGCGGCCATAGTGTGTATGGGGCTTTAAAGCCAAAGCTCAAACATTGTCTATACTATTGGATATAATGTTTTCGCAACTCTATTTATAAGATAGACTCTTCCCCATAAGTGAGACCTGTCTTCTCCACGATCCCTGAATGTTTCCTGACGAAACGCGTTGGTACACAGGGGCTCACACTCTATCATATATTCTTTATATATGTTTTTAATTCTTCAAATTTTTTTGTACCATGTATTAACTTTAATACATTTTGTAACATGTTGGTAATACTTTCTTACTGTTCATTGTGCCTTTAAAGTCCAACCTGTGGGCCACTATACAGCAGTGGCGTCTCTAGGCTTTGTGAGGCCTTAGGCAAAACCTAGACATGAGGCCCCACTCACGCCCATGAGGGAGAAAGAAAGAAAGATGAAGGGAAAAAAAGAAAGAATGAAGGATGAAGGGAAAAGGAAAGGAAGAAGGGAAGGAAGGGCACCCCTACATCAGTGTACTCACTTGGAGGCAGGAGGGACTGGATGGATCAGGCTCCTGCTGCTAGAAGAGGTGACTCTGTAACAAGGTAAACTAGGTGGCCGCGAGGCCCCTAAGTGTGCGAGGCCTAAGGCGGCTGCCTAATTTGCCTAATTAGAAAGCCGCCTCTGCTACAGTGTCCCCCCCCTTTTTTTGTGTTTGGCACAAAGGTGGGACTCTTTCAAATGACCAAATGAGGGATGGCTGGGAGCTATTAGTGGTATGGTTTTCCCAGGCAAGCACCTGATATTTGATTATTTTCAGGTTCTCGGAAAGCCACCAAAAGTCAAATGTTGGTTTCGGTCACCAGTTTTTGTTTCTACAACTCTCAGTATAAATAGCACTACCTTTACTACAACAGATTGCTTGAAATGACTTTACTGTGTAATTCCCTCATTACTCAGTCCTATCTATCATGCCTTGCGATCTTTCTGGCTCACTTTACCATTATCCAAAGCACAGGGTATGCGGTAAATGATAGAAAACACTAAAGTGATTTACATAGCACTCATTCCATGGCCCTGTGGTGATTCACACTGGCAATTACTTTCAGGTTGTAAAACACACGGACAATAGCGGCACGTCTCTTGTTTCTGATGATATTGAGCCTAGAATGTGTCATTATGAAAATAATTACTTACTGTGTCTTTGTAATCAACTCTTTATGGCACTTGATGTTTTCTGTGTAATAAAATCACAATGTAATTTATATTTAATAAGAACAACACTTCCAAGGCATCAGACAGGTTCTCAATACATTTCTATGATATTTACAATGATGTCAGGCACAGTGGATAATGGTCATTGATGTGGAACACAAATTTTATATTACAGTATGTACCCTGCCTAGAACTTTAACCCTTACCGGCCAAATTATTGCCAGATAAGATGCTGAAATATACCAAAAAGATAGACATGCTTTTATTGAATTTAACCACTTAACCACTTAAGACCCGAACCAAAATGCTGCTAAAGGACCTTGCCCCTTTTTGCGATTCGGCACTGTGTTGTTTTAACTGACAATTGCGCGGTCGTGCGACGTGGCTCCCAAACAAAATTGGCGTCCTTTTTTCCCCACAAATAGAGCTTTCATTTGGTGGTATTTGATCACCTCTGCGGTTTTTATTTTTTGCGCTATAAACAAAAATAGAGCGACAATTTAGAAAAAAATGCAATATTGTTTACTTTTTGCTATAATAAATATCCCCCCAAAATATATATAATTTATTTTTTTCCTCAGTTTAGGCCGATACGTATTCTTCTACCTATTTTTGGTAAAAAAAAATCGCAATAAGCGTTTATCGGTTGGTTTTCGCAAAATTTATAGCGTTTACAAAATAAGGGATAGTTTTATTGCATTTTTATAAACATTTTTTACTACTAATAGCGTCGATCAGCGATTTTTTTCGTGACTGCAACATTATGGCGGACACTTCGGACAATTTTGACACATTTTCGGGACAATTGTCATTTTCACAACAAAAAATGCATTTAAATTGCATTGTTTACTGTGAAAATGACAGTTGCAGTTTGGGAGTTAACCACAAGGGGGCGCTGTAGGATTTGTGTGTTCCCTGTGTGTATTTACAACTGTAGGGGGGTGTGGCTGTAGGTGTGACGTCATCGATCACGTCCCCCTATAACAGGGATGACGTGATCGATGCTGCGGCCACAGTGAAGCACGGGGAAGCCGTGTTTACACACGGTCCCGGAGCTTCGGACCGGGTCACGGGAGCGCGCCGCGGGCGCGCCCGTGACCCGCGGCTGGGTACTAGAAACCAACGTATATATACGTTGATGTGCCCAGCCGTGCCATTCTGCTGACGTAAATGTACAGTAGGCGGTCCTTAAGTGGTTAAGGACCGGACCAATATGCTGCTAAACGCCAAGAGGCGTTTTTACAATTCGGCACTGCGTCGCTTTAACAGACAATTGCGCGGTCGTGCGACGTGGCTCCCAAACAAAATTTGCGTCCTTTTCTTTCCACAGATAGAGCTTTCTTTTGATGGTATTTGATCACCTCTGCGATTTTTATTTTTTACGCTATAAACAAAAATAGAGTGACATTTTTGAAAAAAAAATCAATATTTTTTATTTTTGTTATAAGAAAAATCGAATAAACTACATTTTAGTCAAACATTTAGGCCAAAATGTATTTAGCCACATGTCTTTAGTAAAAAAAATATCGCAATAAAAAAAAATTAGCTACCTAGCGGCAACAGTGACACTAATACAGCAATCAGAAAAATGATCGCTTAGTGACACTGGCAATAGGGAGTGAAAGGGTTAACTAGAGCGATGATCAAGGGGTTAAAACTTTTTTAGGGGGGGGTACGGGGCTATCCTGGACCTAACACTAACTGCCTGTCACACTTAGGCCGCGTACACACGATCAAATTTGTCCGCTGAAAACGGTCCGATGGACCGTTTCAGCAGACAAATCCGATCGTGTGTACGGGCTAGTGGACAGGTTTGTCCATCGGACAAATTTCAAAGCATGCTTTGAAATTTGTCCGCTACAAACCTGTCCGTCGGATATGTCCGCTGGTTAGTACGGCAAACCAGCGGACATATCTTCCCGCACATGCGTCGTATCCTGTGAATGGATCCGACGCATGCGCGCGGAAGTGTTTACTTCCTGGTGCGGTGACGTGGCGGCGTCAACGTCACCGCCGCGTCACCACGCTGTCTGCCGGCGGGGATTTTGATCCGATGGTGTGTACACGCCATCGGACCGAAATCCGATGAGACATGTCCGCTCTAAACTGTCCGTCGGACAAGTTTGAGCGGACATATCTCATCGTGTGTACGAGGCCTAACTGTCACACTGACACTAAATGCAGTGATCAGTACATATATGATCACTGCATTCAGTGACACTGTGACAGGGGGATGGGGGGGTTTATGTGCCTATGTGTGTGGTGTCAGTGTAGTGTTGTGCAACTTACTATGTGATGTCTTCTCTCCTCAGCGGCGGTTGAAAATACCGCCGAGAGGAGAGATTACATCACTTCACCCTTCCTGTGTTTACACAGGAAGAGGGCGGGTGGCGGACGAGCATTGGCTGGAAGCGATCCGGAGGGGGTGGACAAAAACGAACAACCGCCCCCTCGTCCCGGATCACTCCTGAAGCCACGGGAACCGTCGCATGTACCGGGGGGGGGGGGGAGTCCCGATCGGACCCCCGACCCACATCTAGGCAGGGACGTACAGGTACGCCAATGTGCCTGTACGTGCCATTCTGCCGACGTAAATGTACATGCGGCGGTCCTTAAGTGGTTAAACATAAATATTTTAGAAAGTGTTTCATTAGTGAGATGATTATTGTATTTTAATGAACTATTATCAACCAGATTTCATTATTATTAATGTGTTTCTTTGTCTACTTTTAAACTGGAGTGATGCCTGCAGCTGCACCCGGTACCGTTGTTTTAGAGCCAGCGGTTGGCTTTTTAGTGATAACAACTGATGCTGTACATACCATATAATACTTTTGCTGTACATACCGTATAATTGCAATTTTCCACCCTGCTTCCGGGTACTCACTCCTGCGGGAGTATGCGTTCCTATGCAGAGGCGCAGTGTCATGTGGGACTTCGCCCAGATGATTGATGCCCTTGAGAAAAACGTCCTCCCGGCAGACAAGGCCCCCCCCTATTGCATAGGCGCGTCACAAGTTTCCGAAAGTAGCCGAACTGCGAGTCAGCTCTATACGGCGCCTGCGCAGTCAGCTCTACACGGCTCCTAGTCGGTGCGCAGGCGCCGTATAGAGCCGACTCGTAGTTTGGCTACTTTCGAAAACTTGTGACGCCTTTACGCATAAGGGGGGGCCTTATCCTCTGGGGGGAAGTTTTTCTCAAGGACGTCAATCATCTGGGCCTCTGCATAGGAACGCCTACACCCGCGGGAGTGAGTACCCGGAAGCCGGGTTCAAAATAGCCCAAAAAATATAAAAACAGCATACTGTACATGTTGGAAGTCTAAAGAATATGATCTTATATACATGTTTTTTGGGTGAACCTCCGCTTTAAGTGCATATTTTGAAAGCACTCCCATCCCCGCAAGCTCGAGCAGCAAAGAAAATGCATATGTAAGTTGCACCCGCAAATTTAAACAGTGTTCAAAACACACATGTGAGGTATCGCCACGATCGTCAGAGTAAGAGCAATAATTCTAGTAAAAAATCTCCTCTGTAACTCTAACCTGGTAAGTCTTACATTTTTTTTTAAGCGTCGCCTATGAAGATTTTGTAGGTAACATAGTTTGTCGCCATTCCAAAGCAAGACATGTTAGATATCTATTTCACATCAGTAGTAGCCCAGAGCCTTGTGACACACGTCCACCCAGACACCTGTCCAGGTGGCTCAGAACCCAGATCACCTGACTCCTTCCAAATAAATAGGCTCTCCCAGCAGGTCAAGGGACTAAAGAAACCCCTGTCAATTGTCTGAGACAACCATTCCTTTTCTAGTCTGAATTCACTATGCCCTGATCATTCTAATGTCACAGGCAACAATGCCACCTAGTGACAGAAGAGAAAGATAAAGAGAAGATCAAATCCAGAGTTAGGGAAAAGCCAGTGAATCCTCTATCAATCAGCCAGGCTAGTTACCACCTAGCAAGCTAAATTTGTTAGCAACACTGCCTACTATCAGGGTGCTACACCACTTTATGGTATGCATGTAAGAGCTTAAAAAAATACAGGAAGGTGAAGTTTAAGGGTAGGGGGTGAAAGGACTGTGGTCTGTGGGAGAATTAAATGGAGTTTGAAGATCTTTTTTAAGCAGGTCAGCAGGTACTTGTATTGTATGGTAAAAATCATTCCTGGGACTATGTCATAATGCCATGTCATGCTTTGTGTATGAATTCACTCCATCTATTTTACTTTGCACGGGAAATACTACTGGTCTCCTTCTATAGTTGGGTATTGGTCATTCTTGCAAGGTTGGATATCTTTCTGTATATATATATATATATACACACACACACAAAATACAGCAATAATGTTTTTTTGACTTCTGCCCAATTGACTCTGTAATGTAAGTCCAAATGGAACACTCATATTCTAAGCCTACTTTTGTATACTACCTATTTACATATTGACAAGAAGCATATAATCACCTACTGTATTGCAGAGTTGTTTAAACCACTAGAAAACATTTTACAATAAAAGGACCACTTTATGCATTGAGATCCTATGTTTAAAACTCTGTTGAGGTGATGGATACAATAGGCTGACTGTATAAAAGCTTCGGAGCAGAATGTTTATGCAGTGTAGAAAACAGCCATTATTACCATTGTAACTAAATAAAAGCACTTCTCGGCTAGAGTAGTATGAAAGCTAATCATACCTGCTATTATTTCATAGAAAGTCATCATTGCATGCTGAAACAGTACATGCTGCTGCTATTATTCCAGAGCTTGTACCTTCTGGCAGTGGATGGCTGGTCTTTGGCAACTTAGGGAATGAGGTAACTATCACTAAGTGCAAATTCACAGGATTTTTCCTTGCATACGAAGGGATAATTGAAGAAAAGAACGTGTGGGCAGGTGTCTTTATGTTATGGCTGTATGAGGCGGTGACAGATTATTGTCTGGTAATGGATGGGTTAAAGTGGTTGTAAACCCTAATGCCGCGTACACACGATCATTTTTCAGCATGAAAAAAATGTTGTTGTAAAATGATCGTGTGTGGGCTTCACATCATTTTTCAGGTTCTGAAAAACAACAAAAGAAAAAAATCGAACATGCTGCATTTTTTAACGTCGTTTAAAAACGATCTTGTTTTTCGGGTTGTAAAAAATGATCGTGTGTGGGCTAAAATGACGTAAAAAACCTGCGCATGCTCAGAAGCAAGTTATGAGATGGGAGCGCTCGTTCTGGTAAAACTACCGTTCATAATGGAGTAAGCACATTCATCACACTGTAACAGACAGAAAAGCGCAAATTGTCTTTAACTAACACGGAATCAACTAAAGCAGCCCAAAGGCGAATAGAACTTCCCTTTTATAGTGCCGTCATATGTGTTGTACGTCACCGCACTTTGCTAGAGCATTTCTTTTAAAAAGATGGAGTGTGGACAATGTCGTTTTTAATGATGAAGTTGGGTAAACTTCGTTTTTTGAACATGCTGAAAAATGATCGTGTGTACACGGCCTTACACACCACTTTTCCCTACAGGTAAGCCTATAATAAGGCTTATAATATAGTGATATATTGCGCTAACCAGAATAAACCAAAAGGTAAAAGAACAAGCCGCCAACACAACAAAATTGGATAATTTGTGGAGAAAAATGAGTGAAAAGTGTAGCGCTAATAAGGGGGTCACTTGCAAGGTGTCCCCATGTGATATGAGAAATAGTGATCAAACCATGCCAGTCAGAAAATAATTTTTCTCCTTGTGAGGATGTGAGAACATACACACTAGAAATAAAAATAATAAAAAATTGTATCAACCTTAGGGTGGTCCCTATGTGTGTCCTTAAGACTAATGAATTCAAATCAATCAGTCCGGACCGACATTGGGAAAAAAACAATCAAAAAGGTAAGTGATAAACCAGTGATAAGTGACTTCCTATAGGTGGATAACAAAAATATGAGCCAACAGATAACACAAAAATATATCAATCATGTGACTTATGAAAAAAGTCCTGCGACAAGAGAGTGTCTATGGCACAAAAAGTCCTCTGTGGATATTGCAGGGTCACTGAACGTAAGGATTTTAATCCCAGCATCTAATAGGGGTGACACGTAAGTATTCCTTCAAGATCACCTTAGATGCAGTGTATAGATCAAGCAATACTCTCCACACTTTGCACAAATATAGATGGGTAACCTTACCGGATCAGGTGGACCCTCATCACACCATATGGCGGGGGGTCTTAAGAGCTTTCACAGACCGATTGTCTGATCCGGATAACACCAAGTTATGAGTGGTTTCCCAGGGTGCGTCTGTGTCCACAGGTTGGAATTTCACACTAGGGTAGTGCACAGCAGTAACTCTCAAGCGCAAAAATAGAAAAGAAAAAAAGGGAACAAAGGCTCCTCATAGCGTAAAAAAGTTGAGTTTTAATTAAAAACAGTCCAAAGTCACGCACAATGTGATAAGGATCAGACAAAAAAATATATAAAAAAAACCACACACGTGTAGAATCATAACAAGTAAATGGATATAAAAATGAAAAAAGGACAAAAACAGCAATTCTCCCCCTTCGATGGAAGGACAAGAGTGTTTCAAAAAATGCAGTGGAGATTGGCATAGAATCTGCAACCCGACCGGTTTCGTCTGAAAGAGACTTCAACTGGGGTGTATAGTGTAGACTCACCACTCACCTGCATTTATATAAAGTGATTCTGCCCCAATGAGACCACCTGTACCTCTCCTTCCATCTGCACTGGCGTGCGTGTCAGGATCTATCTCCATCGCCATATTGCGTTCCAACCGCCGGAAGTGGTGAGGCGAAAAAACGTCACTGCGCAGCCCAGGCTGGTATCCCATCCACCAATAGGGGGACTGTGCCTGTATGTACGATCAGCGTGACGTGTGACGTCATTCGTGTGCGCGGCGGTGCGCAGAACGTTAACTTAGACATGTGCTTCAAGTTACACGCCATTGGTCCAGCCTTCAAAAGGGTGGGTGTCTCCTAAGCGACGCATAACGTCATTCCCGTGTGCCACGGTGCGCTCCACCCTGCGGTCCACGACGCGTCCAACTACCTGGACGGGCATCACATGGTGCGGAAGTGTTCCGGAGAGCTGCGTTTCACCAAAATGGACATGCGCTCCACCGGGTCCACAGATGGTCGTACTGTTTCAGGATATATAACGCATCCGACCGGGTGATATCTGAGATAGTTAGAGAGCTCAAAGGTATGCTTATATGAGCTAAATGCGAAAAAAAGCAAAAAAAGAGAGAAAACATTTGGTCCCACGGGGGCAAGAAGCGATAAATGTGAGAACAACCTACTTACCCATCTGACAGATGGTAAAAGGGGGATAACATATGTATATATAAACATACATACAAATACATATACAGGAACAAAAAACAAAACAAAAATTGTAATATAAATATATATACCCACATTAAACAAGTATAAGCTTCAGAGGTGTATATACATAGATGATTCCTATATGGTCACATCGTATTGCCTAAATGACCATCAATACATAATAAACACATTTCAAGATTGATTAATAAAAGCATTGACGTCCCATTCAACGTTCAAACCATATGGCACATAACTTTTAAGTAAGTAAATCCAGTAAACTTCCAATTTAGACACACCCCGGGTGCTGGGTTCACCCCTCCAGTGGGGGACAAATTTGTCTATAATCTGGAAGCTCGTACCTTCAAGTTTTTTATTGTGTTTGTTGAGGTAGTGTCTAGGCACCGTATGTTTAGTGCAACCTTTTTTGATCTTAGAAATGTGTTCACCTACCCTTGTGGAAAAACTCCGTATGGTACGACCAACGTACTGTTTTCCACAAGGGCAGGTGATAAGGTAAACTATATGCGTGGTGGCACAAGTGAAAAATAGTTTCATAGGATACTCGATCCCTGTGTGTGTAGATTTAAAGCTTACTGATTTTTTCCTCCCATGTAAATTATGAACACATACCTTACATTTCCTACACGGATGGAAACCCTTGGAGAGAGGAAAAAAGGAGGGTTTTACAGGAGGGTCTGGGATGTTGGGGGCGACTTGATTTTTTAAAGATCTAGCCCCTCTATAAATCACCGCCGCATTGGTCGGAAGTGATGGTCCCAGAACACAATCTTCCCTCAGAATCCTCCAATGTCTACTGATAATGTTCTTAATCTCTCTGTGTTGTGCAGAAAAAGTTGTAAAGAAAGAATTCTTAAATTTCATTTCTTGAGTGGTCCTTTGTTTCTCTATTGTCAATGTGTTACGATCAATCCTCCCAATCCTCGCTATTTCATTGTCCAATCCCTGTCTCGGGTAACCCTTAACCAAAAACCTCTGCTTTAGAACCTCTGCTTGGACATAAAAGTCTCGGGTGTCTGAACAGTTGCGTCTTATGCGTAGCAATTGGCTGCGTGGAACAGACTTCAGCCAAGCAGGATGATGGCAGCTGTCTGTCGGGATATATCCATTGCGATCAGTATCCTTAAAATAGGTTTTAGTTGTCAACCGATCGCCCTGGGCTTGGATCTCCAAATCCAGAAAGTGGATACTTGAAAGACTTGCCTCGTATGTGAGGCTGATTCCAACCTCATTGGAGTTTAAAGTGGACATAAATTGGTCCAGGGACTCTCGGTCACCTTTCCATAAGAGGAGGATGTCGTCTATGTATCGAACCCAGAGAATGATCTCTGGTCGATTATAAGCATAGACGACATCCTCCTCCCATTTGGCCATGAAGATGTTTGCAAGGCTGGGGGCAAACTTGGCCCCCATCGCTACGCCCTTTTGTTGTAGATAGAAATCTCCATCATACCAAAAATAATTGTTTAAGGTAGCAAACCTCAACAAATCCAAAACAAAATGTTTCTGAATGTTAGGGAGGTAGTCAACACGCTCCAAAAAACATTCCACCGCCCGGAACCCTAATTCGTGGGCGATACTAGTGTACAGAGAAGCGACGTCCGCTGTTACTAGCATGACGTCGCTACTATACACAATACTTTCGAGTCTTGCAATAGTATGTCTCGTATCCTTTAAGTACGACGGTATACTTCTAACAATTGGCTGTAGGTGGAAATCGATGTACCTCCCCAGACGGGAGGTAACAGAGTCGATCCCACTTATAATGGGTCGTCCGGGAGGGCATCTGCTGTCCTTATGGACTTTGGGGAGATAGTATATTGTAGGGATACGTGGTACTCTAGGTATAAGGTAACTTTTTTCCTTTTTGTCCAAAATTCCATTGCGGGCTCCAACTTCAATTAATTTAGTTAATGAGGCTTTGATTTTCTTTGTGGGATTGGAAGGTAGCCTCACATAGGTTTCGGTGTCTCCCAGAATACGGGACATTTCCCCATGGTAGGCGGACTTGTCAAGAACGACTATCCCCCCCCCCCCTTATCTGCAGGGCGAATGACAAGGTCCTTATGTTCGCAGAGACTCTTTAGGCCCGTCCTGATCTTGGGATCTGAGTAGGTCTTTTTAAGGGGAAGCTCATCTAAATCTTTCAGAACTAAATCCCTGAATACTCTAACATTGGGAGCCATAGGGCACGAGGGGTTAAATAACGATGGGTTCGAAAAGCCCGTATGTATAATGTGGGAGGAAATATCTGGGGGATTGGGTCTGCTGGGATTACTGATAAAGTATCTTTGGATGTTTAGTTTTCTTATATATTTTTGTACATCGATAAAAGTGTTGAATTTGTTCAAAGGTTTAGAAGGAACAAACTTTAACCCTTTGTCCAGGACCGTTTTTTCTGCTTCAGTTAATTGGACCGTACTTAAATTGAAGATGCCAGATCCTACTATACTCGCCTTCTTTTTCGACCGGGCACGTCGCCCCCCTCTCGTGCCCCGTTTTGTTCTCCCCCCCTTGGATAGTCTTCCTGATCCCGGGGAAAATCCCCCTGGTGGGCAGACCTTGGTTGGGTTTGGTTGTAAGAGTATGGGGATCTTGCATGGTAATCTTCCCTTTCCATATAGCCATATTGTTGATTAGGTGGCCTGTATGGATAATTTCCCTTGCGTGGGGGGAGGTTTTGTCTACCCCCTCCCCTTCCCGGGGTAGATTGAGGATATCTTGGGGGATAATCATAATAACTTCTATTGTTGTAGGGAGGTGAATCATAGGTCCGTATATCCTGAGGGTAATCCCTCTGATTCCTAGACCTCCCTCGGGGACCTTTTCCTTTTCCCCTATTAGGAGGATATCCTCCTTGTTGGTGATTGGGGGTTTTGGGTCCACCACCCCGATTGTTGGATCCATCATTGGTGACCAAAGGTGCCACTGATGGAGCGGATTGGGAAAAGGCCAAAACTTTAACATCATTGGTTGAAGGTTGGGATACCTCCATATCTGTGTTCTGGGATTCATTATTTGGTCTTGTATTATCAGTACTTTGCCATCTAAAGACTAAACTGGATTTATAATCGGCGACATCTCTGGTGTATTTCTTTTGTTTCTTCGTTTTTTGTTCACGTTCCTCCTTGTCCAGATGGGTTTTTAAATTCAAAGATAATGTGTTATATTCGGGTGTGGATTTAGAAGGTATTAATTTCTCTTTAATATCTTTTATTTCTTTGTCTAACAAATCCATCCTTAATTTCTTTTTATCAATTAAAAAGCCAAGTAGGGATATACCTTGATTATTAAAAAACTGGAACCAGGATGCAAGATCGGGGTCTCCCTGTTGGGGGTAGACATCCCATCTCAGTCCCCTCGGGACCATCCGTTCTTTGATGTATTGTTCCAAAAACGCCACATCCCACTGCAGGTGTAATTCAGAGGTCATTACATTTTTTAGTCTCATGAAAAGACCTCCTACCTCTGACTCAGTATCTAGGACTGTAAAAACACCCTCAGTGTTAAATGTCCGACTGCTACGGTAGTCGAATATATCCATTGAACTGGATATAGGGTTGCTGCAATATAATTATGTCCAAAGAGTGAAAAATTATATAATATAGTGATATATTGCGCTAACCAGAATAAACCAAAAGGTAAAAGAACAAGCCGCCAACACAACAAAATTGGATAATTTGTGGAGAAAAATGAGTGAAAAGTGTAGCGCTAATAAGGGGGTCACTTGCAAGGTGTCCCCATGTGATATGAGAAATAGTGATCAAACCATGCCAGTCAGAAAATAATTTTTCTCCTTGTGAGGATGCGAGAACATACACACTAGAAATAAAAATAATAAAAAATTGTATCAACCTTAGGGTGGTCCCTATGTGTGTCCTTAAGACTAATGAATTCAAATCAATCAGTCCGGACCGACATTGGGAAAAAAACAATCAAAAAGGTAAGTGATAAACCAGTGATAAGTGACTTCCTATAGGTGGATAACAAAAATATGAGCCAACAGATAACACAAAAATATATCAATCATGTGACTTATGAAAAAAGTCCTGCGACAAGAGAGTGTCTATGGCACAAAAAGTCCTCTGTGGATATTGCAGGGTCACTGAACGTAAGGATTTTAATCCCAGCATCTAATAGGGGTGACACGTAAGTATTCCTTCAAGATCACCTTAGATGCAGTGTATAGATCAAGCAATACTCTCCACACTTTGCACAAATATAGATGGGTAACCTTACCGGATCAGGTGGACCCTCATCACACCATATGGCGGGGGGTCTTAAGAGCTTTCACAGACCGATTGTCTGATCCGGATAACACCAAGTTATGAGTGGTTTCCCAGGGTGCGTCTGTGTCCACAGGTTGGAATTTCACACTAGGGTAGTGCACAGCAGTAACTCTCAAGCGCAAAAATAGAAAAGAAAAAAAGGGAACAAAGGCTCCTCATAGCGTAAAAAAGTTGAGTTTTAATTAAAAACAGTCCAAAGTCACGCACAATGTGATAAGGATCAGACAAAAAAATATATAAAAAAACCACACACGTGTAGAATCATAACAAGTAAATGGATATAAAAATGAAAAAAGGACAAAAACAGCAATTCTCCCCCTTCGATGGAAGGACAAGAGTGTTTCAAAAAATGCAGTGGAGATTGGCATAGAATCTGCAACCCGACCGGTTTCGTCTGAAAGAGACTTCAACTGGGGTGTATAGTGTAGACTCACCACTCACCTGCATTTATATAAAGTGATTCTGCCCCAATGAGACCACCTGTACCTCTCCTTCCATCTGCACTGGCGTGCGTGTCAGGATCTATCTCCATCGCCATATTGCGTTCCAACCGCCGGAAGTGGTGAGGCGAAAAAAACGTCACTGCGCAGCCCAGGCTGGTATCCCATCCACCAATAGGGGGACTGTGCCTGTATGTACGATCAGCGTGACGTGTGACGTCATTCGTGTGCGCGGCGGTGCGCAGAACGTTAACTTAGACATGTGCTTCAAGTTACACGCCATTGGTCCAGCCTTCAAAAGGGTGGGTGTCTCCTAAGCGACGCATAACGTCATTCCCGTGTGCCACGGTGCGCTCCACCCTGCGGTCCACGACGCGTCCAACTACCTGGACGGGCATCACATGGTGCGGAAGTGTTCCGGAGAGCTGCGTTTCACCAAAATGGACATGCGCTCCACCGGGTCCACAGATGGTCGTACTGTTTCAGGATATATAACGCATCCGACCGGGTGATATCTGAGATAGTTAGAGAGCTCAAAGGTATGCTTATATGAGCTAAATGCGAAAAAAAGCAAAAAAAGAGAGAAAACATTTGGTCCCACGGGGGCAAGAAGCGATAAATGTGAGAACAACCTACTTACCCATCTGACAGATGGTAAAAGGGGGATAACATATGTATATATAAACATACATACAAATACATATACAGGAACAAAAAACAAAACAAAAATTGTAATATAAATATATATACCCACATTAAACAAGTATAAGCTTCAGAGGTGTATATACATAGATGATTCCTATATGGTCACATCGTATTGCCTAAATGACCATCAATACATAATAAACACATTTCAAGATTGATTAATAAAAGCATTGACGTCCCATTCAACGTTCAAACCATATTGCACATAACTTTTAAGTAAGTAAATCCAGTAAACTTCCAATTTAGACACACCCCGGGTGCAAGGCTTACTTGTAGGTACTGGAAATATCTCCTAAACCTACACAGTTTAGGAGATATTTACCATATACGCTTGCGCTGACGTCATCGGCTCATGAGCACTGAAGAAGGGCACAATCATGTCATTTCTAAAGGGCCCGTGCTGTGACCGTTGGCTACCGTGTGCATGTGCGGGAGTGAAGTCACGTGACTCCGTACAGTCACAGAGCTGAAGTCCAAGGCCCTGGAAGGAAGAGGCGTGAAGATGGATGCCGCCACCGGGGACATCGCAGACTTTGTTTGCAGGTAAGTACATCGTAATGGGTTAGTTTGTGATGCATACTAGTCCATTATGGTTTTACTTTGCAGGGGGAAAAAGGAAGTAAAACCCATCAGGAGTTAAACTTCCTCTTTAATATGCCGTGGCTTTTACCTTTTTGTCAGTGATGTTTCCCATAGAGGGGGTAC
Source organism: Rana kukunoris (assembly GCA_029574335.1). Taxonomy (NCBI): domain Eukaryota; kingdom Metazoa; phylum Chordata; class Amphibia; order Anura; family Ranidae; genus Rana; species Rana kukunoris. The sequence goes on from CM056056.1 coordinate 37,374,861, forward strand.
ACTGTATACAGCGAAGGGGTTGTTGTTAGTTGTGGGAGTTGGAAGGATCATACACGTGGAAATGTAGTGTTACACCTAAAGTGGGGTAAACCCTTAAAGGAGAAGTACAGCCTAAGCTTGTTTGGCTGTACTTCTCCTGTGGCTCACAGGAGTGCAGTTCGTTCTGCATGCCTGTGACACATTTTCAGTTGACAGCACGCTGAAGCTTGCTAGCGGGTGATGTCACAGAGCCTGCCCAGGCTTGGGCAGGATCCACCCACAGCCATGGACTGGCAACTGGCTCAGTCCATCTGCAGCCGCTAAGAGCTTGAGCTAGCCGCTCCAGCCCCCCCTCCACAGCCTAGCGCTCCAGTGATCATGGGAGGGGGGGGGGCAGAGCAGAGAGTCAGTGACTGACAGTCTCCAGCTCTCTGCTCACGGAGCTCTGAGAATGGAGTGATCGTCAGTGTTTGATCGATCGGTTCTCAGTCTTAGAGCTGATGGAGGACAGATACTAACTTCTCTTTTCACAGGACCCTGAAATGGGTTTAAGTGAGGCCAAACTACTACTGAGGAGAAGCTAGCTTAAGTAAACAGTTATGAGCACAACAGCACTTAACGGGAAGGCAATTACATTTCATTGAAACTGGAGAGTGTACCATACTGTGCAACTTTAATGGAATTTTTTAAAAGACTGTATGACAATTAGTTCTCTAATAAAAGAGGTTGTTGGTTAAGTGAATTGCCTGATCTAAATTGCTTTGGGAAGACAGAGTAATGCTGCATACACACGATCTGAGTTTCTGACAACAAATGTTCGATGTGAGCTTTTGATTGGATAATCCGACCATGTGTAGGCTTCATTGGACATTTGCTGTCGGGATTTCCGACAACAAATTTTGAGAGCTAGTTCTCAATTTTTCCGACAACAAAAGTTCTTGTTAAAAATGTAGATCGTCTATAGCCATTTCCAAACACAAAAAAATCCTACGCATGCTTGGAATCAATTTGACGCATGCTCGGAATCATTGAATATTTTTCTCAGCTCGTCATAGTGTTGTACGTCCCTGCGTTCTTGATGTTCGGAATTTCAGTCAACATTTGTGTGACCGTGTGCATGCAAGACAAGTTTGAGCCAACATTCCGTCTACAAAAAAAATCCACGGTTTTGTTGTCGGAATGTCCGATCGTATGTACTATAGTGAAAAGGAACCAAATGAAGTGTAACATTTGTGTTAACCTTATGGGTAACAGAAAGTAAGAAGAAGGAAGGAAGGAAGAGCAGCTAGTTCGGAAGAGGAGGAGGAGGTGGTGGATGGTGACAGAAGTTTCATCAGAGCGGTGAATTAGTGTTTGTAGTCAGTCCTGGGAAAGGTTTCACTAGCAGGTGAAAAGCAGTGGCTTAAAATTTTTGGGGGGCGCAAACAAACAAAAAAAAAAAACATTAATTGCAACCTCACTGTGCCCATCAATTCTTGCCACTGTGCCATCAATTGTCGCCACTGTGCCATCAATTGTCGACACTGTGCCATTAGTTGACGCCACTGTGCCATCACACGCAGCCACTGTGCCATCAATTGTTGCCACTGTGCCATCAAACGCAGCCACTGTGCCCATAAAATGCCGCCAGTTTGCCCCTATAAAATGCTGCCAGATTGCCCCAAAATACCATCAGTTTGCCCCCGTCTGGCACTTACCTTTCTCGGGTCAGCCATCCATCTCCACGGTCCCTCGATGTCTTTTCCCACCCTTGATGTCGCTTCAGCCAATCAGGTGACCGGTAACCAGACCCAGTGAACCTGATTGGCTGAGACGCATGTCAGTGTTAACCTGGGAACGCACACCCTGTGCGCCCTCTGGTTAACCATTTGGACGCCGATTAAAGCCCACAGGCTGTAATCGGGAAGCCTATCAGAGCCGCTGGCTTTGATAGACACTTCCAAAACACACCCACCGCTGTTATTCAACAGGGGGCCAGCCACCTGAATAGTGGGCGGCAATGCGTGAATCTATGTATTGTTGAGTGACGGTGCAGGAGAGAGGGGATGCACCGCCACTGGTGAAAATACTTTATTCTCCCGGTGTGAGGCTCGTGGAGTAATTTGGCCTCCAGCCATGAGGGGCACTGACATTAAAGCAACACCACCATGCTAACACTTGATGAAAGTAATTATAAAAAGTTGACAGCATGCAGTTTCCCCATACTGCCAGCACACAGCATCACCACATTCACTAAGAGAAAATTCACTTGGCCAGACTTCCTAGCCTTTTTCCATAAAGAGCAGAAAGGATAAAGAATGCTGTTGTAATGGGCTTTTTATTCTTCGCCGGGATTCCATCCATTCCGGAAACTGGCAATTTAAGTATTTAATTGACATTTAAAATTGTGTTTAAGTAAGAACAAATAAACATGCAGAATTGATGGAAGCAAGGATCACATAAGTGAAGCCTAAGTGCATATTTCATGTCTGACACTCATCCGAGAAAGGTCAGTCTGTCAATAATTTGGGAACTTTATGCAAGCGAGAGGTCTCTCATTAGTGTTGCTGGATATGGAAGGATCAGTTACACGATCTGTCAAGTGTTCTATAAATTAGAAAGCTCAATTGTGTTCTCTATTCTAGCAGCAATGGATTGAACATTGGGAAAGTATACTGTGCAACACTTTTATTTTATTTTAATTGAACGTATACTTTGACAGCTTTGCATTGTTGGGAATTAATTGGAACAAATACAGTTTTCTTTTCTATGTATTTTTTTTTAAACAAAAGTCTCTCCAGAGTGCTCTTATAGTTCTTCCAGAAATGAAGATGTGTTGTCCTCAACACTTTGGGTGAGTAATGTTTTGCATAATCAGTAACAGTAATGGATTTATGTCAACTGTAATTTTTAAGGTTTAAACAAATGATTTGTATCTTCATTATTATTTATTTGAATCTTTCTGTCTATTGCCAGAATGTTTTTAATGACTTGCACCTTTTTTTTAAATGTATTTTGTAGGGCTGTAACTGATCAAAATTGTTGTGTTTGATTAATCGTTTTTTTTTTCAAATCGATTAATCGACTAATTTCGATTAATTATAACACACATACAGATCCAACTACTTTTAGCTGATCTCCTTGCAGGCTGATTCCCAGTGCAGCTCCAACCACTGGAAAAATGGATAGCAGGATACAGAAAACGCACAAATGCAGCGCTCGATGGGAATAGCATTAAAACTTTTATAGTCTTCAAGTAGGTAACAAAATAAATATTGCACTGGAGATAAAATCGATGTAGCTACATAAACTGTAAAAATGGTGTGAGTAATACCAAACGGTACCAAAAGCAGTCATAAAAACATGTAGCCAAGTACAGTATGATACTGGTATACAAATGTGTACAACGATACCACTGCTGAATCCAGATGAGGAGAAGTTAACATCAGTCCATCGGCATGTAGATGTCCCGTGAAGGGAACTAACACAACACACCAGTGGATAGCTGCAGAATCCCAGGTTGATAGAGGAAAGTCATAAAGGGAAGTGTAATAGCCCTTGCGTGTGGCAGATAGTAAGGTCCCGTCGACATGCAGATATGAAGGCACAGCAAAGGAGCCCTTCAGATGGACATGGCAAGCCACCGGATCTCCGACGGAAGGTGAGTACCAATCAAAAAAATGTTGATCGATCAAAAAAACTAAAGATTAATCGATAAATTAATAATTAATTTCCACAGCCCTAGTATTTTGGCATAACATTGTGACAGACCCCCCGTCCAATATAGTTTTTTCGGTGCCGAGACTGATATTTCAGCCAACTCACAGGCCGATATTCTTTGTCTATATTCTATACATTTAAAAAAAAAATTTTTTACTCTGTCCTTTTACATTTTTTTAATCACTGTTATTGCTGTCACAAGGAATGTAAACATCCCTTGTGACAGTAATAGGCAGTGGCAGGTACTCTTTATGGAGAGATCAGGGGTCTAGAAGACCCTAAACCCCTCCTCTGTACTTGAAGGTATTGAAAACGTTAAGATCAGTGGTTTTTGAATACTTTTTACTCTTTAAAACTGGTGCCTTTAACCTGCCTGGCGGTATCCCCGAGCGTGACCCGGGGTGTTTTTTTGTGCTAAGAATGGTATCCCCGAGTCATGCTCGGGGTAGCTATGCAGAGCCTGCAGTGCGCGCTGGCTTACCTTGTTCCTGGATCCAGCGATGCATCCACGCTGTGTGAGCGAGCGGGTCCTCGCTCGATTCACACAGTGTCCCCGTGTGCCGTCGATCTCTGTTCCCTGCGACGTTAAGACGCACGGGAGTGGAGAACGGCACCAAATTCAAAAACGTAAACAAACACGTTACATACAGTACACTGTAATCTTATAGATTACAGTACTGTATGTAAAAAATACACACCCCCCTTGGCCCTAGTGGTCTGTCCAGTGTCCTACGTGTTCTTTTACATAATAAAAAGTGTTCTTTCTCCCTGCAAACTGGAGATTGTCCATAGCAACCAAAAGTGTCCCTTTATGTCAAAAATGGTTTTAGATCAGCTAGAAAACAGCGATAATAAATTATAATCACTTGCAGAATTGAGCGATAGCGATTTGTGGGGAAATTCATTATAAAAAAAATAATAATGACAGCGACAATTCTGCAACTGAGCAAATTTCAGTGTTTTTGAGTTGATTACATTATTGAATATTTTTTATTATAATTACATTATAATTTGTTATAATTATTTATAGTTATTTATTATATAAAAAATTATGAGTTTGTTTTTCAAACTTTATCATACCCGGGATGTCTTGTTTGGTCAGATTTAAGCGAGTTATTCCTAAAAATTGCAGGCCTATAAAATGCCCAATTTCCATGCAAAAAATTGTACCGCTTTTGGTACGTAATTCCAGACAGAATCATACCGCCAGGGAGGTTAAAGGAGTTGTAAAGGAAAAAAAATTCACCTTAATGCAATCTATGCATTAAGGTGAACAAATATCTGATGATGCCGCCCCCCCCCCCAGGAGCCCCCATTTTACTTACCTGACCCCTCAAAAGTCCTGCGCTCGGCCCCGAGATCCTCTTTGCCGCTCAGCCTGGCCGCTGATTGGCTAGAGCGTATGGATTGAGAGCAGCGCAGGTATTGGCTAGCGCTGCCGTCAATCACATCCAGTGATGCGGCGCACCGAGGGGCGGGGCCGAGTGATTCAGTGAGCGGCTACGGCCACTCGCTGTATCACGGGAGTGCGCCCGCAAGGACAATGCATGAATCTATCCATTGGTTATAGAGAGCATACCTCCCAACTTTTTGAGATGGGAATGAGGGACACCTATCAGCAAAAGTATGCAGACATAGGACACACCCCTTGTCACACCTCCTTAGGCCCCATACACACGAGCGGACAGATTTGTTCAAATCTGTCCGTCCGACAGATTTGAACAAATCTGTCTGCTGGGATTTTGGTTTGCTCGCGTGTACACACGAGCAAACCAAAATCCCCGTCAGCAGACGGCGCGCTGACGTGTCGGTGACGTGGCGGTGACGTTGACGCCGCCACGTCACCGCACCAGGAAGTAAAACACTTCCGCGCATGCGCCGAATCCATTCGGCGGCGGTGCGGCGGCGGTGCGGGACGACATGTCTGCTGGTAAGTGTACTAACCAGCAGACATGTCGGGTGGACAGATTCCCACCCGATAGATTTCAAAGCATGCTTTGAAATCTGTCGGGTGGACAAATCTGTCTGCTCGGCCGTACACACGATCGGAGATGTCTGCTGAAACGGTCCATCGGACCGTTTTCAGCGGACAAATTCGATCGTGTGTACACGGCCTTAAAGGAGAATTTTACAAAAAAACAAGATTGGTTAAACCCACGGGGCTTTTTTTTTACCACTACTATTCCTTTATATTGGCTTTTGGAATTTACAAATGCAGCCATTTAGATATCAGATGAAAGGTTTAGCACTGGAAAAAACTTTTTCATAGATAAAAAGTGCATTTTATATATATCTATATGGATCAGACCAAAATGAGGGACAGATGAGGAGGAATGAGGGACAGAGTGACATTGCTCCAAATCAGGGACAGTCCCTCGAAATCAGGGACAGTTTGGAGCTATGATAGAGGGGGTGGCTGGAGAGAGGGGGCGGTACGCATGCGCCCTTATAGACGCACCGCCACTGACTCGCTGTACCTGTAGTAGTAGCGCGGGATACCACTTTGCACTGATATGTAGATCACCAGAATTATACATATATATAATATATATATACTGTATTTCGGCAGTGTGTACTTAGCAGCTAAAAGTTGTCTTAACCAGATCTTAATTCTCTATAGTAAATGTAAGGCTAGAGTTCCCCCATAATATCAATACACTGTAAGGCTTGCTAGAGTTCCCCCATAAAATCAATGCTTGTATAGAGATGTATCCTTTAACCCAGAGCATCTAGGATTAATTACACAGAAGCTAAGAACAGCCTTGCCAAATGTTATTGTGTGCGAGCAGAGAACAATAACATAGATAAGGTCCGGTAGTACCAAGGTTTAGTTCACACAGAGAATAGATTGCTATGTTTTACACACGTTGTATAATTGTGACGTACTGTATTACTTGTATAACCTAATTACTTAAATACGATTAGCTGAGCCAAGGGCGTCCCTTTTCTTGTATGTTTTGATTAGGTGTAGTGCGCACGAAAAAATAAAGCCTAGTGTTGGATTCACCATATTGCTGTGTGTGTCTTGACTTGCCGATGCATCAGAGAGCCTCCATACATCCAGAAGTCCTAAAAGCCCGGTTCCAGTTGAACCACCAACCTCACAGTAAATTGAGATTTTTCTGGCATGTAGCGGCTTGCTCAGACGCAATGCACATCGGGCTGTCTTTGTGAATAAGCTGAATATGACACAGCTGAGTTTATCAGTGACAAGCAGCACCAACAAATCATACAGCTCTATGGGAGATGGCCGTCTATGTATCACGGAGGATGATTTTTGTTGTGATGCGGGGGCACAGCTGTGGAGGTAATTGGCCAGTGTTGCAATAATGAGATGAGTGTACCACTAACTATAATAATGGAATCCCCCGCAATAACCATTGTGGAGGTAGAAAGATATTGCAAATAAAAACTACACTTACTTCTCCCAGCAGCGTCAAAGTCAATTTTTTTTCTTGCCGGCCAAAGCGTCTTAGAACATATTTACTTCCTAAAATTTCTACCCACATCTCTGTTTTCTTTCTGCAATCACACTCTAATCCCACGTACTGTATGAGGAGCGTTTTTTTTGTTTTTTTTTTACAGAAAGGATTTAATTGGTTAATCACAGACAAAGAGAAATTGGAGATTGTTGACATCAATAAAAAGGCAATGAGACAACTATATGCCTTTTACTGTGCTGTTTCATTAATTGTAAAGCCATTCATGTGTACAACAGAATGATTTGCATATAAATAGAAATTAAATTCTTAATTGAATATCTTTGCTTAAACCGCTCAACCAAAATGCAAATATATGCATAGAAAAGAACTTCTATTTCTATGGAAATTGTCGGTTTGTAGAATTCCAGGCATTTGGCAGAAGGAAAGCTGCTGTTTTAAAGGGGAAAGTGACCTCATCTCATAGTAGCATAGAAAAGCTGGCTTTCAAAAACGGTGAGACTGATTTTGTAAATTGGTGTCAGGCTGGTGTAGCGCCCCCTTACTTTCAGTATGGGCACTATGCTAAAGTTAGTTTATCTAAATTGTGACTTCTGTCATTCCAGAAGGGTCTCCTGGGCCAGTCTGCATTCTAGGAATGCGGTATCATCTCTGGCCAGCAGTTGGCGCCAGAGGGGTTTCTGGCAGAGCAAGTCTTCCCCAGCAGCCAATTGGAGGAGTTCCTCCCTCGCAGGGCATGCTGGGGAGGGGTATATCTTTGACAGGTGTCATGTGTTCTAAAATCTTCGCAGGGTCCCGGTGCTGGGTGCGCCATCCACCTTTAGGGTGTGCTTACCTATGGGCCCCGCCGGCATGGCCCTCCTAGCCAAGCTTGCAGGCTTCATCGAGCCGCAACCGGAGGCGAAAGGGGACCCCAGTGACCTACTGGGTTCCTGGTTCCATTGAAACGGATCTCAGACTGAGAGCTGAACCAATCGGGGATCTGGTGACCGGGCTGCTACAGGTACGCATTGCTGTCTCCCAGTGACCTGGGCTAGAGTCTATTGGAAAGATTCACCCTATTCACTCATCTAGCAGAAGCCACGACGAGCTTACAAATCGGTACTACTAAGGGCTGGCTTGCCCATTCACATCCAGGCCTGACACCGCAAGTTCACCTCTGTCTTTTCATCAACCTTTCCTTCCTAACTGTAGTTGATGTTAGCTGTGTTGGCCTGGAAATAAAGCATTGGAAAAACCTTTATTGACTGTCTGGACCTCCGCTCACTACTTTGTTCCTGCATCACACCCCTAGACAACGCTAGGGTAACGTAATGTGCCGAACCCAACAATCAACCAGCGGCTCCTTCGGGGGGAGCTACACTGGGTTTACACTATCTTCGCATGCGGCTCACAGCAGGGGTCTGGTGTGTCCCCGAATCCCTGCTTTTAGCTGAATTCAGACCTGAAACAGACCAAAAGATGCACAGGGCTCCTGTGCAAATTTGCACCGGAGCCACAGCTAGGGTTGTCACCTTTCCAGGACAGTCCGGGTTTTGAATCTTGTGTCCCGGTTTCAGACAGACTGAAACCCGGACACATTATTCAGACCAGGCTGTGACTCCCCAAGTAACCAAGATAGCCACATACAAATCTGTTGCCATTTGGGAGCTGTGGGCGACAGTATGGGGACAGGTTCAGTATCACTGGGGGGGGCAGAGCAATTTGTTTACACCCACTGTTTGCTATGCACACCGCATTACTACTCTCCTTGGGGCACCCAAAGATGTCCCTGTGCTGCTAATGTGTTCTGGTTTGGCTTGAAGAAAAGGCGTCAACCCTAGCTGCAGCTGAGGTATGTGAATCGGCTCCATAGAAAGCTGGTTAAAATCTCCTGCTATTGTGAAATTGGGTGCGGGAACCGCAATCCAATTTTCAATAGTGTGAACCCAGCCAAAAGGCAGATGTTGGGATGACTTACAGCAGGGAAGGACCTTTAGTCTAGGGAGGGAAAGGGGGGCAAATACAACCAAGTGGCCTATTCAGGATTTAAATCAAATAAAAAATGCACTATCCTTGTGTTAGGTATAATTCCCCTTTCACACTGGGGTGGGAGCCGCGGTGGCGGTATAGCGTCGCTAAAAATAGCGGCGCTATACCGTCGGAATTGCTGCGGGAATTGGCCGCTAGCGGTGGGGTATTAACCCCTGCTAGCGGCCGATAAAGGGTTAATACCGCCCGCAATGCGCCTCTGCAGAGGTTTCCCTTTTTTTTAATGGGAAGTCGCGGTGAAGGAGCGGTATACAGAGATATTTTTTTCTCTCCTGCCAGTGCATCGACTCAGTGTGTAACCCCTTGGGCTTTCACATTGAGGCTGCTGGGCAGGAGTTTTTCAGGCGGTATAGCAGCGCTATTTTTAGCGCTGTACCACCTGAAAAACTCCTCAGTGTGAAAGGGGTCTAAGTTAATAAATCACAATAAAAGTGCATTAACTACTTAAGGACCGGAAAGGATTGACCCTTATTGACCAGGGCATTTTTTGCTATACGGCACTGCGTCACTTTAACTGACAATTGCGCAGTCATGCAATGTTGTACCTCAACAAAATTTTTGTTCTATTTTTCCCACAAATAGAGCTTTCTTTGTGACAGATAATTGCTGTCTTAATGGGTCCTTCTCCTGGTAGTATAGGTGCAACGTAGTCTACTCTGACTATTTCCCTTCAAGACTGAACTCCAAACTGCTGAATACACAGATAAAATCAATATATAGGATCAGTTTTACCTACCAAAAGATTTTTATTTGTTAATTAATTCCTGAGATTTACACAGCTCTGCCAACCAGCAGACGCAAGAGGGTGAAACCACTATCTATGTGTCAGGGCTGGGCTCTCAGCCCTTCCTTCTCAGTGCTCAGGTTGCTCAGCTATTGGTTACTTGCCTGTACCCATCATTTCACAGTGGCTCACCTGTTGATCATCTCCTGCTGATCAGTCAAGCCCACAGCCAGAGCCCTTCTGGCTATTTAAAAATGCCTGCTTCATTTCTTCAATGCCTTCACCTTGGTGAACATATTTGGAGTTTCTCTGCTGTGTTCCTGTTGAAGACTTGCCTGGCTGACATCCTTTCTGGTTCCTGATTCTGTCTGCTGCCTCTGACTACACTGATCTCTGGCTTCCTGATTTCCTGGTTTGTTTTGGCTACCAAACTATGACTATGTTTTGACTACGTTTATCAGTTGTACCATTTTATTAAATGGTGTGATTTTTACTGCTTTTTCTGTCTCCGTCTGTTTCATGGTTCCTCACACTCTGTTACGATTAAGGAACACACTGCTGACACCGATCTCCCCTATCTTGTGAACAGCAAATAAGCAGCAGGAGACCGTTGAGGTAAGCTCTATACTCTTTCTATAATCTCTTGTTCTAAATTATCAAATTTGCATGCAATGCACCTGATTGGCTTCCTATCAGTGGCGGCCCATCCATAAGGGGCACCGCCCCCTTAGTCCAATGCGCCTGGCCCCTAATCTACATACAGGGTGTTGAATGCATGGATTTCAACGTTTGTTTTTTTGGAAGCATACGATTAGAGCCCGAGGCTCTAATTGGCTTCAAAAAAGGGTGAGCTTGGGGCACAGCACTGCACCCTGATCCCACCCAGTTGTGTGACAATAACAAATGAATACTCGCTATTGTCTTCCTGACTCTCCTCCCAGCCAATTAGGAAGTGGGTCCAGGGAGTCTTAGAAAGAGGAGGGGACCACCACCTTCCCATCTGTCTCCCCTGGGGGGGGGGGGGAATCACTGCCTTCACGTCTGTCTCCCACACGCAGGGGTGGCATTTTGCCACCCCCTCCAAAATATTGTGCACCAGCCGCCACTGCTCTCTATCTTGCCCCACCCTCTCTGGATTTGGATGCTGATGTGCAGGAGAATAACATAAGATAAAATCAATTCAAATTTGAGTACATCAGTTGCATAAAAAAATATATTTACTGGTTTACTAATGAATTTCAGAGCTGTGATAATGAGTGTCTGCCTGAAGGTCAGCTTTAAATATGGAAGACGTAGAAAACATCATACGCATCTTACTCAGCTATAAGATAAGTTCAACATATGCACTAAGGAAATGTGAGCTACAATAGATGAATCTTAATGCACATGTGACATATTTAAAAAGCATGGATAGATATAAATAGATCATATATATATATATATATATATATTCGGTAGATGCTGTTAGTACGGACCTACAAGGCCAAAGGCAATGTGGTCTGTTACCAATAGGTTACTCAGTTTTAACATACAGTACATAATAATACCAGATGTATTGAATAACAAACAAAGCATGAGGACAAATATATCCACTTTGCACTACAGAAACAAGAGTAATTTAATCCTCTTAATCTGCATTAAAGTATAATTAAACAATTTTTTGAGTTTTGGATAGAGTAGAGAATAGGCAAGACCAACATCTTTTTTTTTTTTTTTTCTGTAAGTCCTTTCCTTTTATTTCCTGCACCATCACTGATATGCCAAAGAAAAATGGGGGAAATGTCCTCAAAGGAAAGAGGAAACAGTTATCACTAGAACATATTTAGCTAACAAAAATATCAGACCCCCCCCCCCACTTTGTGTTCTAAAGGCAAATTGGAAAGCCCAACACTTTCCATTCCAATGACAATGGTCACCAGTAAGATTCAACCTGAAACTATCGGAAACTGTGACATGACAGCAGGCTGTTGTCCCAATCAGCTGCGGCCATGGAGCTGGTGAAATCATTGACCAAATATAGCCACTAGGCCATTTAGTTAATGACATTGTCCAAATACTTTATGGCCATGGGGCCATATTAGGACAATAATGTCCTTGCCGTATGTGGCTGTGGGACAGGGGGCTCAGATCTAGTGAGGTGTTGGGGTACCCCCTAGATATTAGTTGTGCCCCTTAGGTATAAAAGAGTGCATCCACTGGTCCATTAGGCACTCCGATGGGGACAATTGATGTAATGAGGACATTGATGTGGATAGTATAAAGGGCTCTCTGATGGGTACTATTGATGCAAAGGAGATTCTGTTGGGGAGAATTGATGTAAGGGGGGCTCTGATGGGGACAGTTGATGTAAAGGGCACTGATTGGGACAATTGATGTATGGAGCACTCTGATGGGGACTATTGATGCAAGGGGGACTCTGATAGGGATAATTAAAGAAAGGGGGACTCTGATGGGGATAATTGATGTAAGGGTATTCTGTTGGGGAGAGGCGATTCAGTTCGCATGTGCCGCGCTATATAAGTTTTTCATTCATTCATTCATTCATTCATTCAAATGGTGAAAGGGGATTCTGTTGGGGAGAATTCATGTAAGGGGGGCTGTGATGGTGATAGTTGATGTAAAGGGGGCCCTGATGGGGACAGTTGTTGTAAGGGGAGCTCTGATGGGGACAGTTGGTGTAAGGGGGGCTCTGATGGGGACAGTTGGTGTAAGGGGGGCTTTGATGGGGATAGTTGATTTAAGGGGGGCTCTGATGGTGATAGTTGATATAAGGAGGCTCTGATGGGGATAGTTGATATAAGGGGGGGCTCTGATGGGGACAGTTGATGTAAGGGGGGGCTCTGATGGGGACAGTTGATTTAAGGGGGGCTCTCATGGGGATGGTTGATGTAAGTAGCTACTCTGATACAGATAGTTAATACAAGGGGGCACTCTGAGGGTGACACCTGATATAACTAATACAAGCTTTTGATCATAAATACACTTTAACATGCAAATGTAATTTTAATTGTTTATTTTCAAGATTATAAAATCTGCAGTTTTGATTAAAATAATACTTAGTGATCCTGCCATTAAGGTCCTTTCTCAGACACATTTGCTGTTATTGGATGATGGTTCCCTGTCCCTGTCTCCCATTTGCTCTCCTGAGTAAGTGCTTCCAATGGAGACTAAGCAGCAGTTCTGGCATACATTAAACCTGAATTGTATATTTACATTGTTTGACACAGTATATGAATGTATATCTCATACCTGGGTGGCTGCTGGGAAAGCTGATAATCACTGTAGTAGTTGGCATTACCTCAATGATACCTGTGATCTTCTGGGTCCTGTGCCGAATGGCTTTCCCACAACGACCAGAGGGTGTCACTCACTCAGCAGTTCTGTCAAATTCTCCAACCTATTAGAAACTCCAACCACTTAACTTCCGGTTTCTTTAAATCAGCAGTAATTGGAGTTTTTGACAAATTGGTGGTTGGACACAACACTGGCAACCAAATAGAGTACGGTGCAGGATATTATGAGCGCAGATTCTTACTCTGCTCCGATACGAGCCAACAAAATTGCCGCCTCTGTGACGGTGACAACTTTGTCCTCGTTAGCCGATGTGCTGTCAAAACCGTTCAGTCTTCCTGTACCGGACTCTATTCGGTTGTCGGTGTTGTGTGCAACCACCGATTCGCTGAAATCTCAAATCACTAAGGTTTTCAATAAAACGGAAGTGAAGTGGTTTTGTGTTTCTGATGGGTTGGAGATATTGGCAGAACACTGTCATTCACCGAAAACCTTGTTTTTTTTTTCTTAGTGAATACATGACATTCTCTAATTGGACGAGTTGGAGAGAAGGGACAGTGACGTCACAATTTCTACCTCATTCAATCAGAGAATGCTTTGTATTCATAACAAAAAATAAATAAATACAGACTATTTTGTGAATGGTGACCGTGCCAAGCAACTGGCCCTCTGTGTTCAGTGTGCGGAGCACAGGACCTGGAATATCGTTGCTATCCCCAGCAGCCCCTCAGGTATTAGATCTGCACACTTAGGTTGATGTCATCCAGCTTGGGTTTTAGATCATCAAGATAAAGCTAACTATTGTAGCGCCCCCTTACTTTTAGTGCGAGCACTACGCTAAAGTTAATGGGTGAATGGGAGAGTTAATTTTGCTCCCATTCGTGATTTGTTAAATTACAGGTTACTGTTCCAGAACTGTCCTGTGGGTCATTCTGCGTTCCAGGGGTGCTATCCCACCCCTGGGCGACAGTTGGCGCTAGAGGGGTTCTGGCAGAGCCACTTTTCCCCCAGCAGCCAATTAGAGGAGTTTTTCCCCTCGCTGGGCATGCTGGGGAGGGGTATATCTGTGACAGATGCCATGATTCTGGGTGATCTCTCTCTTCGCAGGGTCCACGTTCCAGGTGCGGCATCCACCTTCAGGGTGCGCGCATCCACGGACCCCATCCAGATGCTCCACAGAGACCCATCCAGATGCTGAATGGGGCCCCAGTGACTTGCTGGGTCCCCAACTTTACTAAAAGATCCCAGGCTGTGGACCGTTCGGTGGGGGTTCGGCTTGAGGAGAACCCGGAGGCAGGTTGTCCAAGAGGGCTTGAACGAACCATCGGGGATCTGGTCATCAAGACGTGACAGGTATATGGCAGCTGTCAGTCCTTGACCATTCATTACATTTACTGGGAGGATTCGTTCAAGATCTAATTTGTTCTCTGAAGTACCAGGCCTGTGGCTAGGGTTGCCACCTCATCCCTTTAAAAATGAACACATCTGAATTACACAGATTCTGAGGCTAATTTAATACAGATAAGGCACCAAGTGAGTATAATTACCACCTTAATTGGCCACAGAACCTGTGTAATTCAGATGTGTTCCTATTTAAAGGGATGAGGTGGCAACACTACCTGTGGCAGAGGCCCGAGCCAGGCCTGTGGCAGAGAGGCGCCGACAACAAATAGTTCCTGAGGGGGCAACCCTCAGGTTGTTGTCGGCACCTCTCTGCCTCCTCCGGATTACTGTGCGGCCACCAGTGACCTTCTAACGAGGATTTGGAGTCTCAAGTGGAGTGTTCTTAGTGGAGATCGCTTACCTGCACCAACCCTGCGGGGAAGAGCTGGAAGTGGTGGAGTTTGTGCCTTCCCTCCCTGGATTAGTGGATCGATATGCCTGATTTATCCTTGGATCTGGTAAGAGTACATCCTTACCTTCCTCCGCTGTGATTTCAAGACCTTTTTCTTACCAATCAACCTTTACCTGAGATCGGTGGTGGATTTCTCTTCAATCTCCAATCTTCAGTTTTTACGTTTGGAATTGGACATTCATTTATTGTTTATGCTTTTAGGGATGAATATACAATCTGTTCTCCCTGGCATTAGCACAACCACCAAGAGACTAATTTGAACACTTCTCCCATTTATGTGTCAGTTACCTATGGTATATTGTAGGGTTGTCCCGATACCACTTTTTTAGGACCGAGTACAAGTACCGATACTTTTTTTCAAGTAGTCGCTGATACCGAATACCGATACTTTTTTTTAAATGTGTCCCCAAATGCAGCCGTGTCCCCCCACATATTGCAGCCATGTCCTGTCCCCCACATATTGCAGCCATGTCCTGTCCCCCACATATTGCAGCCATGTCCTGTCCCCCACATATTGCAGCCATGTCCTGTCCCCCACATATTGCAGCCATGTTCTGTCCCCCACATATTGCAGCCATGTATGTCCCCCACATATTGCAGCCATGTCCTGTCCCCCACATATTGCAGCCATGTCCTGTCCCCCACATATTGCAGCCATGTATGTCCCCCACATATTGCAGCCATGTATGTCCCCCACATATTGCAGCCATGTCCTGTCCCCCACATATTGCAGCCATGTCCTGTCCCCCACATATTGCAGCCATGTATGTCCCCCACATATTGCAGCCATGTATGTCCCCCACATATTGCAGCCATGTATGTCCCCCACATATTGCAGCCATGTATGTCCCCCACATATTGCAGCCATGTATGTCCCCCACATATGCAGCCATGTATGTCCCCCACATATTGCAGCCATGTATGTCCCCCACATATGCAGCCATGTATGTCCCCCACATATTGCAGCCATGTATGTCCCCCACATATTGCAGCCATGTATGTCCCCCACATATTGCAGCCATGTATGTCCCCCACATATTGCAAGCCATGTATGTCCCACATATTGCAAGCCATGTATGTCCCCCCCATATTGCAAGCCATGTATGTCCCCCATATTGCAAGCCATGTATGTCCCCCATATTGCAAGCCATGTATGTCCCCCATATTGCAAGCCATGTATGTCCCCCATACCTGTAGCTATGATGTCGCCGCCGCTGCCGCATACCGCCGTTAATCCCCCTGCATTATAGCGTAGCGTGCATTACAAGCTTTCGTTTTGAATACTTGTAAATGCCCGCGCCGCCATGTATAGACACTCCCCTTCTTGGGGATCCGTCCAATACCGAGCAAGGGGGAGTGTCCCACGCCCGTAACGTAACCACTCCCCCTTGCTCGGTATAGGACGGATCCCAGAGAAGAGGAGTGTCTATACATGGCGGCACGGGCATTTACAAGTATTCAAAACAAAAGCTTGTAATGCACGCTACGCTATAATGCAGGCGGCATACGTGGGCATACGTGGGGGACATATCATAGCTACAGGTATGAGGGACAGGACATGGCTGCAATATGAAGTATTCTATTTTGGTATCGGGGGTATTTGCGGGAGTACCAGTACTCCCGCAAATACTCGGCATCGGTCCCGATACCGGTACTAGTATCGGTATTGGGACAACCCTAGTATATTGGTATTCAGATTAAAACAAGGACTGTTATTTATTATAAATAATTTATGATTTTTTATTATTTGGGTTGGGAGTGGCACATATTTAGTTATATTTTTTATATGTATTTTTGCACTTACATATTTATTTATTTATTCATTTATTTATCACTCATCACTGTTTATTTTATATAATATTGTTAAATTTTTAGAAATGTAGCCTATTGGTGGCTTAGTTATTTCACTATAATTATCCCCTGGAGTTGTCCTCCCTGGAGATCTGTTCTCCGCAGCAGAAGTGCATCAGAGCCCCCTTTCCATACTTTTTCTCTAACCCTAGCAGACTGGCATGTTAATGATGAACACAATGTAGGCGTGAATGCAGGTTAGTGAAACTGTGTGCTAACATTCTTCCGACTCTGCTTTTCTCCCTGCAGATCAAATTGTGTGTTAAATAAGTAATGTAAAAGTACGGTAACTTGTTAAATGTACTGAATATAATAGAAGCTTGATTCAGCAAATGCCATGTACTTTAAAAAAGGAACGTGGAGCTTAGGCTCATACCCTTCACTTAATATTATGTGATACTGGCTGTTAAATCACTTTTGAATATATCATCGAGTAGTTACAGCTCCCTTTTCAATGGAAATTGAGACTCTTCCTTTCTAATGGTGTCTTGTAATAAAATCCTACTCTGAATAGAAATTGAGCCTTATCCTTCCTGATGGTGCCTCTCGATTAGGAATGAGCGAATCTGTCCGAGTTCGATTTGCGGAGGAATCATTGAATCCTGCTTGAAAAAATCTGCTCAACATGAACTTTTTAGAGAACCTGATTGAAGGGCGAGGGGAGGGGGGGGGGGGGGTTTCTTGATAATAAATTCGGGCCATTTCAAGACGAATAGCCGAGCTTTTGACGAAAAGAGCATAGGGAGCCAGGCACTTCCATCTGGGTCATTTAACAATGCAAAACAAACTGTAAAAAAGTACCTTATCTTAAGGAGGGGGGTCTTTTAACCACTTAAGACCCAGAACAATATGCAGGTTAAGGACCTTGCCCCTTTTTGCGATTCGGCACTGCGTCGCTTTATCTGACGATTGCGCGGTCGTGCCACGTGGCTCCCAAACAAAATTGGCGTCCTTTTTTTCCCACAAATAGAGCTCTCTTTTGGTGGTATTTGATCACCTCTGCGGTTTTTATTTTTTGCGCTATAAACAAAAATAGGGCGACAATTTTGAAAGAAATGCAATATTTTTTACTTTTTGCTATAATAAATGCCCCCCAAAAATATATACATTTTTTTCCTCAGTTTAGGCCGATACGTATTCTTCTGCCTATTTTTGTAAAAAAAATCGCAAAATTTATAGCGTTTACAAAATGGGGATAGTTTTACGGCATTTTTATTAATATATATTTTTTTACTTTTTTTTTTCGTGACTGCGACATTATGGCAGACACATCAGACAATTGTGACACATTTTTGGGACCATTGTCATTTTCACAGCGAAAAGTTCTATAAAAATGCACCGATTACTGTGAAAATGACAATTGCAGTTTAGGAGTTTACCACTAGGGGGCGCTGTAGGGGTTAAGTGTGACCTCATATGTGTTTCTAACTGTAGGAGTGGCGGGGCTGGACGCGTGACGTCATTGATCGTCTTTCCCTATATCAGGGAACAGACGATCAATGACAGTGCCACTGTGAAGAATGGGGAAGGTGTGTTTACACTCACCTCTCCCTGTTCTTCAGCTCCTGTGACCGATTGCGGACACCGGCGGCAAACGGGTCTACGGGTGCCGCGCCCCCGGTCACAGAGCTTTGGACCGAGTCGCAGGCACGCGCGCGCGTGACCCACGGCTGGGCACTTAAAGGCGTACCTGTACGTGCCTGTGCCCAGCCGTGCCATTCTGCCGACGTATATGTGCAAGAGGTGGTCCTTAAGTGGTTAAAGGGGTTGTAAAGGTAAAAAAAAATCACCTTAATGCATTCTATGCATTAAAGTGAAAAAACTTCAGACTATACCGCCCCCCCCTGGCCCCCCGTTATACTTACCTGACCTCTTGAAAGTCCTGCGCTCGGCCCTGACATCCTCTTCGTCGCTCAGCCTGGCCGTTGATTGGCTAGAGGATGGATTGAAAGCAGTGCAGCCATTGGCTGGCGCTTCTGTCAATCACATCCAATAACGCGGAGCGCCGAGGGGCGGGGCAGAGTGATACGGCTATGGCCGCTCGCTGTATCACGGGAGCGCGCCTGCAAGGACTCATCACCATGCGAGGGAGCTCGCATGAATGTGTGGAGTTCTTGCGGGGAGGACCAGAGGCAGCCGCCAAGGGACCCCAGAAGATGTGGATCGGGGGCCACTCTGTGCAAAACAAGCTGCACAGTGGAAGTATAACATGTTTGTTATTTAAAAAAATAAATGTTTTCTTTACAAACCCTTTAATGTGGCTTAAAGCGGAGTTCCACTCAAAAGCCGAACTGCTGATTTTCTGATCCCCCCCCCCCCCCCTGGTGCCGTACATGAGCTCCGATCATCTGGGAAACAACCCGCTATGTCTCCATGTAGCGGTGAGTGGACTCACCACTGTGCTAATGGTAGGGCGATCCATGCTGCCAGTAGATGTAGCTCTTTAATTCAGCAAAGTAGGTGGCCACGTGCCTCAGGGAGCGCGAGGCCTTAGGCAACTGCCTAATTTGCCTAATTAGCAGATGCCAGCTACCATCTATGCTTTCACTATCGCAGCTAAAGTACCGTATATATTTGAGTATAAGCTGAGTTTTTTAGCAAATTTTTTGGTGATGAAAAAGCCCCCCCACGCTTATACTCGCGTCTCCCTGCCTCACTGTGCCTATTTGCAGCCTTATGATCTCCCGGCGCTGTGATATGCAGTCTAGTCGGCGGCCATCCAGTGTAACAATGCCCTGCCTTCTCCTCGTCTGTAATAGGCTGAACACTGACTCACTGCTGGGAAACTGAGTCAGTGTTCCATCATGGACGAGGACGATGAGGGGGTAGGGCTTTGTTACACTGCATGGCTGCCTACTAGACTGCATATCACAGCGCCGGGAGATCATAAAGCTGCAGATGGGCACAACACTGGGAGAACAGGTACATGAGGCAGGGGGATGGGCATAGTGAGGCAGGGAGATGGGCACAGTGAGGCATGCAAATGGGCACAGTGATTCTGAGGCATGCAGATGGGCACAGTAAGGCTGAGGCATGCAGGTAGACACAGTAAGGCTGCAAATGGGCACAGTGAGGCTGCAAATGAGCACTGTTGACCCTCTTCCACTTACAGAAGCTGCTGCATTTCTCACCCTAGGCTTAGGCTCGAGTCAATAAGTTTTCCCATTTTTTTGTGGTTAAATTATGTGCCTCTTTTTATATTTGAGTTGGCTTATACTCAAGTGTGACGGTGGTAGAACATATCCCCGTCAAGCCTTCCCTTCTTCTCCCATAAAAGAAATCACCCAATATTCCATTAGTGGGAATATCCCTGGAATCGCCGAATAATCCATACATGAGCCAAGGCTTAATGCTGAATGTAAACAGGACACACTTTATTGAAAACACAGCACACTTTTATACAGGATTTGGAACATCCCGTCCCCAACAACCGCTTTCTTATTGGTCCTTTTTTCAGTTCCCCATCAGGTCCACCTTCCATGCAAATGAGGACTTCAAAATGTCTCAGCAGAGATTGGTCCCAAAGCTTGAATAGCCTGTCTATGTGTGTTGAGACAGAAGCCCCCAGGGGGTAATTACTACAATGAAGCAATCAGAACAACAATTAACACCTCTACACACTGGACAATAAAATGTCTCTCACAAGCCCGACTCGACTTATTTCACTAGTCGGAGCCAAGCATTGAAGGGTCATTGTCCTAGTGACCTAGTCAGGACAAATTAAGCCACTTCCAGTATCTCTTGCAATATGTACTCCACAATGTCTCATCTTCTGCAATACATGAATTAGGATTTCATGTAGAAACACTTCAGTATTTCATGGTCCATGACATCAAGTATATACGGTACATTGTCAATATGGATGCTGTGACTTAGGCCGCGTACACACGATCAGTCAAAACCGATGAAAACGGACTGAAGGTCTGTTTTCATTGGTCGACACCGATCATGTGTGGGCCCCATCGGTCAGTTATCCTTCGGTCAAAAAAAAGAGAACTTGCTTTCAAATTTAACCAATGGAAGCCTAACCGATAGGTCAAAACCAATCGTTAGTATGCAAAAAGCATTGAGTTAAAAAGCCGCGCATGCTCAGAATCAAGTAAGTCGACGCATGCTTGGAAGCATTGAACTTCGTTTTTTTCAGCATGCCGTTGTGTTTTACATCACCGCGTTCTGACACAATCGTTTTTTTAACCGATGGTGTGTAGGTACATCAGACCATCAGTCAGCTTCATCGGACCGTTCTCAACGGATGGACTGATCGTGTGTACGCGGCCTTAACCTCTAAATAGAGGGAGGCTTATTCAGTAGGCCCTCATTGGCCTTTATAGCCAGCTGAGCTCAGTTCAAAGACCAGGTAGTGTGTTTTGATTTACAAATAATTTGGTCTGGAGAATTCCAGCATTAGTATTCCAGGTCTACAAATACTCGGGAACCCATGGTAGTGGCAAACCCAAACTTCATATAGACTTAACTTTATTTCTCCTTTAAAATCTATAAATGTGTCTTAACCCATGTTCATTTTATTCTCAGATTTCAAGACTAGCTCCTGTAGCTACTAGGAATCTCCTGCGAAAAAGACGAGCCGTGTTTATAAATGGCATCCTCTCAAGGCATTAAAAAAAGATCCACTAAGTACTCCTTTGCTTCTGACACTAGCTGTCAAAATTTGTTGCGTTTGTTGAATGTCTATAGAGATATAAATATGGTCCAGAGCCTGCAGTTGAAAAAAAAAAAAAGACATAAATAAAAATCCTTTTTAATAACATATTCCCTCATAAGCACTACTCATTTGCATCTTCATATGGGGCCAACTACAGGGATATGGCCGTTCCACAGATACTGATGTCTTCAAAATACACTACCTTGAACAGCAGAAAACTGCTAACATGGCCCAACAGAGAATTGAAATATGAAAAAAAAACGGGCAAAAATGACTTTAATGAGATTGTTGATAGTGTTGACTTAAATCCACAATCTTCGGTGCTACAATGAGGCTTCGCAGCACATTTTGTAATATTAGGATTATTATTTTATCAATTTAATTTCAGGACATGCGTGTTAATGTAATGTGACAGTTGCGGTCTATTAAATGTTTCTGCAAGGTTGAATGATCTTTCTTTCATTACATCCTCGTTCCCGAAGGCGGCACAAAGACTTGAGGAATGCAAAAAAAAAGACCCAGCTATCGGGAATCATATGCAAGACCACAATTTGTTTTCCTGCTGCCACCATTACACAAGTTTTATTATCTCAGAAAGGTGATAGCTTCTCGGGAATTTGAAGGTTACACAGCCGACTCCGCAATCGCAATAAAAGAAAAGAAAATTAGTTTAACGCCATTAGGCCTCTTGTTCTGGCAATTCAGCGAGTAGACTTTAGAGACTCTTATAAGCCAGGCATGTATATTGTGAAAAGAATTGCGGATTCTCTATAGACAAGGGCAGAGGAAACATATAGCACATGATGGAATTATTCCTACTGTTAAGAGCTAAATACGAGCTTTGTATATTAGATGGTAGACAGTTGGAGATCATCATTTGTCTTTTATTTCCCTGTAGGGTAAACACTCTTATGAGGAAGCTGGAGCATTGCATGCATTACAACTTAACCCCTTAATAACCAGCAAAAGAAGATCCACATATTCACCAGAATGTGAAGGTTATTATTATGAACACTGCAGCTGAGCTGGAATACCTACAACTTTCACCTACAATACTAGACATAGGGCTAGATTCAGAAAGGTTTACACCGGCGTATCTCGAGATACGCCGTTGTGAGTACAAATGTGCGCCGTCGCATCTTTACGCCGAAAGCAAGATACGCCGAAAAACATGGCTTCAGCCGTCCAATGTAACTTGCCTACGTCGGCATATCATGGGCGCATAGTTACGCTGGAGGCATTCAGCGTTCCCATGTTAAATATGCAAATGAGCAAGATACGCCGATTCACGAACGTACGTACGCCCGTCGCAGTAAGCTACACCATTTACGTAAGGCGTTTTTCAGGCGTAAAGATAACCCACCAAAAAGATGACGCAGCCAATGTTAAGTATGGACATCGGAACAGCGGTCCAATTTCACGTTGTTTGCGTAAGCCGATTCAGAATGGGGATGGGCGTAGGTTACGTTCACGTCGAAAGCATTGACTATTTGCGAGGTGATTTTGGAGCATGCGCACTGGGATACATCCACGGCTGGCGCATGCGCCGTTTGTTCGGCCCATCATTTACGTGGGGTCACGATTCATTAACATACAACACGCCCACTACCAGCCTACTTTGAATTACGCGCGGTTACGTCGGCACATTTACACTATGCCGCCGTAACTTAGGGTGAAAATTCTTTCTGAATACCGTACCTGCCGCTCTAAGTTACGGTGGCGTAGTGTAAATGAGATACGCTAAAGATACGAAAATGTATCTGAATCTGGCCCAAAGACTTTTTCCACCTTTAGGGCTCTTTCACACGTCCGTTCAGTTTTCCCCTTCAGTTTTTTCCCCTTCGGTTGATCAGTTTTTCATCCGTTTTTCGTCCGTTCCATTTTTTTTGATGGAAGAAAAATAGGGTTTTCTTCCGCCAAAAAAAACGGAGCTTACCGCAGACGGATGTTAACGGACGTTTAGC
Source organism: Rana kukunoris (assembly GCA_029574335.1). Lineage (NCBI taxonomy): Eukaryota > Metazoa > Chordata > Amphibia > Anura > Ranidae > Rana > Rana kukunoris. Next base: position 37,398,358 of record CM056056.1, read on the forward strand.
GGATGCTCATCCGCTAACGGATCCGCTCCCATAGGGAAGCATTGAGGTCCGTTAACGGACGTCCAAAAAAACCGGACAAACTGAACGGACGTGTGAAAGGGCCCTTAATGTGACCTATAAACTTTAGAACTCAGTTGAACAAAAAAATTTAATCTCCCAGGTGGAAGGAAATAATAATAATAATACAAATAATAATAATAATAATAATAATAATATGGTTGTGGACAATAAATTAATGCTTTGTTAAAGCACCTTTTGATTTTATTACATCACTATCACCATAGCACATCTTGACTTGGCAATATCTGCCCACTCTTTGGAAAAATACTCCAAATCTGTCAGATTACGAGAGCATCTTCTGTGCACAGCCCTCTTCGGATCACCCCACAGATTTTCAATGAGATTCAGGTGAGGCATCTGGCTGGGCCATTCCCAAACTTTACTCTTCTTCCGGGGGACGCCATTCCTTTGTTGATGTGGATGTATGCTTTGGGTCGTTGTCATGCTGATGTTCCTTTTCATGTTCAGATTTCTAGCAGAAGCCTGAAGGTTTTGTGCCAATATTGACTGGTATTTGGAACTGTTCATAATTCCCTCCACCTTGACAAAAGCCTCTGTTCCAGCTGAAGAAAAACAGCCCCAAAGCATGATGCTGCCACAACCATGCTTCACAGTGGGCATGGTGTTCTTTTGGTGATGTGCAGTGTTTTTGTGTCAAACATTTATTTTTGAATTATGGTCAAAAAGTTCAACCTTGGTTTCATCAGACCAGAACACATTTTCCCACATGCTTTTGGGAGATTTCAGATGTGTTTTTGCAATATTTAGCCGGGCTTAGATTTTCATAAGAAAAGGCTTCCGTCTTGCTACTCTACCCTATAGCCCAGACATATGAAGAATACAGGATATTGTTGTCACATGTACCACACAGCCAGTACTTGCCAGATATTTCTGCAGCTCCTTTAAATTTGCTGTAGGCCTCTTGGCGCCGCCCTCCCTGACCAGTTTTCTTTGTGTCTTTTCATACATTTTGGAGGGTCATCCAGTTTTTGGTAATGTCCCTTCTGTGCCATATTTTCTCCACTTGATGATGACTGTCTTCACTGTGTTCCATGGTATATCTAATGCCTTGGAAATTTGTTTGTACCCTTCTCCTGACTGATACCTTTTACCAATGAGATCCCTCTGATGCTTTGGAAGCTCTCTGCAGACCATGGATTTCGCTGTAGGATGTCATGGAAAAAATGTCAGGAAAGACCTACTAGAACAGTTGAACTTCATTTGGGGCTAATCAGATGCACTTTTAATGAAGGCAGGTGTGTACTGGTTCCTAGTCATTGGTAGACATGTGCACACTGAAATATTTAATTTCAGAATTTTGTTTTCGTCCGAAAAATTTATTTGGTTACTCCCAAAATTAGTTTTTATGTATTTTGTTTTGTTAAGAAATGCATTCGTCAGAAAATCCAAATTAATTAAGGTCGAATCTGTCATTGAAGGCTTATGGTGTCTGTCGAATGTTCTAAGAAGATTCGACGGAGCAGCTAAACTGTACGCCACAGCAATCATACATTTCCGGTCCAATGTTCCGCCTAAAAGCTAAAGAAGAATTCTAATTTTGTATAACTAATAATAATTATATTTATAAACTACTATTCAACTACTAGTCAACCAACATTCAAATTCTTCTATAGCCTATGGGCCGAGCATTCGACCAGAAATGTAAGATTGCGGGGTCGTACAGTTTAGCTGCTGGTCAGATCTTCTTAGAACTTTCGACAGACACCATAAGCCTTCAATGACAGATTCTACGTTTGCATGTTTTTTGCTGCTTCGTCGAATCTTTGTTGTTCATGCCGAATGGTCTACCCCAACACTGTCTCTATAATGTTGAATCAATTCTCTCTATGTAGAATAATCTTGGACTAATAGAGTTAAGCTTAGGCACAATCGACCACAGGTTCGATAGACAGAGATTGCTATTGTCACCGTCATGTCGAATCTCCTATCTATATCCAACTGTTGCAGCAACAAAAATAAAGCATTTTTTATGTCGGATCTTTTATGTCGGATAACGAAAATAACGGAAATTCGAAAACGAATGCCCATGTCTAGTCATCGGCACATGCGCACTGGAGCAATTACACGTTATAGCGTCTAAAAAATAGGGAATAGATGTATGGCATTTTTACTATTATTATTTACTAGTAAAGATGCTAATCTGCGATTTTTAAGGGACTACGACTTTGTGCGGACAGATCGGACACTTTTGACACGGACCAGTGACAATTATACAGCGATCAGAGTTAAAAATACCTACTGATTGCTGTATAAATAACACTGACAAGGAAGTGGTTAAGGGGTTAAGTGTTCCCTAGGGAGGTGTTTCTAACTGTGGGGGGGGGGGAGTGTATTGACTGGGAGTAGAGAGATCGCTGTTGCTACTCACTCTCTACTCCCCTGTCCGATCCCTGTTCTGGCTCTCTGTGGAGCAATCACGGCATATTGGCTCTGGGGTCAATAGCTCTTACAGCAGCTGATATACAATAACGGCGGTTCGCGCAGCCATGCCAACCTGCCGCAGTACAACTGCGGCGGCTGGTCGGCAAGTAGTTACAAAGAGATTAAATAGCTGCAATTAACACATACAAGTACGTTAGCACTTACAGGAATGGATCAATACATGTGTACATTCACTTGCACTCCACCACTGTTAAAACTTGGATGTTACTTACAATTCTGATAATTGAGATGAAGCTGGGAATTTGACACAGCAGTTCCCAGCTGGTAATCATTGTGATATGACAGTAATCATGAGGCAAAGCAGTGATAGAAATGAGGCAAACCTGTGTCTCAACAAATGTATTTCCCTCCGGCCCTTCTTGTTATCATCATAGAGTGGGAAAGTGTCTGCAGTGCTCATACAATGCTTGTTCACAACAGAAGAAAAAGATAAAATAAATACCGTACTTTCCCATCAGAATGACTTGGCCCTGGGTCATAAAGGAGGTATGGTGACAGCCTCTGAATTCATAAGAAAAAAAAAAACGTATACTTTTCAACTTTTTTAATCTTTTTTAATCTTCATTATTAGTACACAGAATTTATACAGCAACAATGGCTTGAACAGGAACTTACAATATAAAGGGAGACTATAAAGTTAGACCCCTTTCACATAGGTCCTACCTCCAGGTTCAATCTGGTCTGCTAAATAAACAATAAAACATATATATATAAAAAAAGGGGGAGGGCTTCATCCTCTTCCATTTAGGGGAAGCTGATCGGAGGGCATTCGGTTTTAAATAAGCAGCGGAATCTGTTTACAACCGGCGGCAGAGTGGGTTCTGTCTGTGTCGGCTCTGCAGAAACTGAGCAGACATGTGTCATCCTCCCACCCCAAGACAATGAACAAGTCCATCAGCTTTATTTGTTTTTTGTTTTTTTGAGGCATTAGAACTTGGATGGGGTTAAGGAATTCATGGGATGCTCAGAAAACCGCTGTTCTCTTCTACTCCTATTCAGGACACCCCTTGGGTTGTGTGGGGTTCCTGTTCAGCTCCAGGCCCCTGGTCCAAGGTCCCCAGACTGAGGGGCTCCCTTCAAGGACCCAACAGCCTAATACGCCATCGCCAGTTCTTCCACCCAAACAACTCCTCCCTAATTGGGCTGACTAGGTATTTAAAGAGGCCTGCCCGCTGTCAATTCAGGTTGGGGATTGGTCAGGGCTCCTTAAAACATCCCAGACAGCTCCACCTTTCTCCCCTTCCTTCCTAGAAGCAGACGGGAGGTAACCAAAAGATGAAAAAAGCTGTGAGTAACCAGCCTATTTTAAACCACTCCCAGCCCACAGATCAAAACAAACAGGTCTAGCTTCTCGCTAGGCATGTCTAAATTTACCTGCACTCAACAAAAAAAAAAAAATCTTTCTCTAGCACTTACTTAAGGTAGAGGGTGCTACATATAGTTACACATTAAACTGCCAAACAAGCTGTCATTTTGTCCCAGCCAATACTGGGATGTACATAGTCCTGCCAGACAGCATGGCTGTTGACCTTGTTTACTTTACTACAGTTAAAGCACAACTTCAGGAATAAGAAAAAATGTGCCCTTGTAGTCACCCCCCCACAGACTGCAAGGGTTAAATGTAAGGGGATAGAAGAACAGGCATTATTACTAACCCCATTACTCATTCTGTCTGGCTTCAGCACTTCTCTCCTCGAAGGCCAGGTCTGTGGGAGATTCCTTGGGCCTGTGAATGGATTAGAGAGGAGGTTGCACTGTTGTAGGGAACCTGCTGCTGGCTGCTGCAGTGCAAATAGGATAAATATTTCTCCTTTTTTCAGCATCCCTATACGTAACAAACCTGGCAATGTTGGGGGACCTCCCTGAAAGGCTGATTTTTTTTGCTTGTGTCTGAAATTGAGCTTTAACCACTTCAGCCCCGACCATATTACTGATCAATGACTGGGCCACTTTTTGCGATTCGGCACTGCGTCGCTTTAACTGACAATTGCGTGGTCGTGCGACGTGGCTCCCAAACAAAATTGGAGTATTTTTTTTCCCACAAATAGAGCTTTCTTTTGGTGGTATTTGATCACCTCTGCAGTTTTTATTTTTTGCCCTATAAACAAAAATAGAGTGACAATTTAAAAAAAAAATGAATATTTTTTACTTTTCGCTATAATAAATATCCCCAAAAATATATATAAAAAAAACGTTTTTTTTTTCCCCAGTTTAGGTCAATACGTATTCTTCTACATATTTTTCTAAAAAAAAAAAAATCGCAATAAGCGCTTATTGATTGGTCTGCGCAAAAGTTATAGCGTTTACAAAATAGGGGATAGTTTTATGGCATTTCTAATAATATATTTTTTCAATAGTAATGGTGGCGATCAGCGATTTTTTTCGGTACTGCAACATTATGGCGGACACTTCAGACACTTTTGACACATTTTTGGGACCATTGGCATTTTTATGGCAATCAGTGCTAAAAAAATGCATTAATTGCTATAAAAATGCCACTGGCAGGGAAGGGGTTAACACTAGGGGGCGAGGAAGGGCTAAGTATGTTCCCTGGGTGTGTTCTAACTGAAGGGGGGGTGGGACTGACTAGGAGAAATGACTGATCACTGTTCATACATTGTATGAACAGAAGATCAGGCATTTCTCCCCTGACAGGACCGGGAGCTGTGTGTTTACACACACACACAGCTCCCGGGCCTTGCTCTGTAATGAGCGATCGTGGGTGCCCGGTGGCAATCATGCCCGCCGGGCACGTGCGCCGGGATCAGGGACGAGCCCCTATTGGCTGCTGGGAGAGATGACGTATAGCTACGTGATCTTGCCCAGCAGAGCCGACCTGCCGTTGTATAACTATATATATATATATATATATATATATATATATATATATATATATATATATATATTGTAAGGGGTTAGATCTCTAGCGGGGGGGTGTGACCCCCTGGGTGGGTTCACTACACACTGAACTATACAGAGAGGCAGCCGAAGGCGGATGAAAACAAAGAGTTTGGTTTATTCTTCCATATTGCTGGAAACAAGTGCAAGCATCCAAACAGCATAAACAAAACATAAAATAAACCCTTGCCACTTGGGGTGTCTACCTTCACAACACAGGAACCTACCTATGGAGTCTGGCACAGCCTACTGCTGGGCAGACACTGCTGGTCATACAGCAGAGAAACAATAGTCTTTTTGATTGTTATCACACAGAAAAATCAACAACTACCTTACCTCTTCAGAAATATTTCTCACTGCTCTCCTTAACTCAAAAAAGCCTCAGGATGCAGCAATCAGTAGTCATCATTTGGATAAATTCTAGAGGCCTTAATTGCCTCATTCTGAACAGCTGAAGTTTTCCAACGCCCTAAACCTTTCTGGCTACTTCTGTAGCCGACACCTAATAGTAATCGGTGAATTGTCCAAACAAGGCAGAAATGTATCTCCCGTCTGTGACAACAGCCACAGATTTACCTGACTTACTGTCACAATATATATATACAGCGGCGGCTGGTCGGCAAGCAGTTAAGCAACACAGATAGGTCACCTCCCTGCCTTTGCTTCTGTTCCTTTTATCTCCAACCTTTGACAGGGCGATGCATCTCTCTTCTTCTTTCAGAGATTATCGCTCTTTTTCTTTCAGCACATATACACTGCAACAGAACTGTATTGGCTCCCACTTATGACCAACCTACTGCCATTATAAGTACTGATATGCAATACATTAAAGCGTAACTCCACTTTTGTTGAGAAACATTGCCCTCTGGGTGATTTATGTACACTACAAGGATTATAACAAGCTTTGTTGCAGATGCCTACCTTTTTGTTATTCTGAAGAAATCCCTGTTTGCGCCTCTGTGCTAAGTAGGTCTAATGGGAGTGGTTTCATAATTACCTATCAGCGGTGGCATCTGCAGAGCACTAATGAGGAAATCTGCTATTGATCCCCTGTACCGCATTATATCTGTGTTACACAGTCAGCAACTAGTTAAAGAAGGCTGTAAATAAGACGGATTCAGGTACCTAAGCTAGTTGCATATAAACATATATTTGATATTTTTTAATGACTATATAATTGCATTAAAATGTTTCATTACATCTGCCTGAAGTTGAGCTTTAAGCACCAAGCAGTATGATTTTTTATTGCATACCTATAACTCAAAATCTACATATGAAACACTTCAAGGTAAGAATCATTAAGTCACGGTTTAAACCAATTCTTGCAGTGATATTTGAGTGTACTGTTTGCGAAGAGATAATTACTAATTAAGCAATCCGATCCGGCTCAGGAAAAATGTATATGATTGATCTTTTCTAATTAAGGTAAACTGCATCATTTAATCTTTTTCAACAGTAACGTCATCGCTGAGGGAAGGTATTGAATGGTAGTATTGAGTTCGGAGTAAATAATGTAGAAGCAATTTAATTATGCATATAGTATAGTGGGTCACATTTGCTAAGCTATTAAAGCCAACTCAAGTGAATAACACATAATACGTCACTCAAAAGCAAATACCATGCATGAGGCTCACATTTTCACTGTGCCAGACAGTTTAATACCAACAGTCCATTGGAGGGTGGTAGAAAGCTTTCAAACGTGGAGGAGAGGGCAACACCATAATACCATGGAACCTTGGTTTACGAGTAACGCGGTTAACACGCTATTTGAATAACGAGCAATTTATTTATTTTTTTAATTCTGACTCATTTTGCGAGTGTTGTCTTACAAAACAAGCAGAATTCAAGCTAATAGGGTGTGCAGTACCGCATTTGACCAGAGGTGCGGGGGCGCCGGTGACACTCGGAATGGTTCATTTGGAAATACTTGGAATCACTAGAAAAAAAAAAAAAACAGAAATACTTAGTTCCCGAGTGTTTCCGAACCATTCCGAGGGTCAAGATCAGCTGAACTGTCCCTGACTATTTCTGAAGCTCTCCAGTGCCCCCCGCCACCTCTGGCCACATGCGGTATTGCATGCCTTAAAAGTCAATGTGGAACGAATTATCTTCGTTTCCATTTACTTCTATGGGGAAACTCGCTTTGACATGCAAGTGCTTTGGATTACAAGAATTCTCCTGGAAGGGATTATGCTCGTAATCCAAGGTTCCACTGTGCAATTTATGAATTAAAAGGGTTGCAAAACTTTGTGTTTTCTCACCTTATTGCATCCTATGCATTAAGGTGAAAAACACCTTGCAGTTACCGACCCCTCCCGAGCCCCCGTTTTACTTACCTGAGACACGAATCTCCTTGGTCATGATCCAAGCTCTAGTTGGCTCTTCATGTATAGAGCCATGACGGGTCCACTTTAGTTATCATGATATAAAATGATGGATGTGGGGGCATTTTGGTGGGCGTAATTTTTTTTGGGGGGGCAGCATTTTATTCTTGGGCCGACACTGCTAGGCAGCTATGGCCACCGAGTGTATCACACGGGAGCACGCCCGCAAGGTAACCCCTTCGGGAGAGAGCTTCCCCTTCGGGAGAGAGCTCTTGCGGGGAGGAGCCGCGTGAGTCGCCGTGGGACCCCAGAAGAGGATGATTGGGGCCACTATGTGAAAAACTAAGTGGACAGTGGAGGTAAGTATGACATAGGGCCGGCGCTACCACTAGGCGGATTAGGCGACCGCCTAGAGCGCAAATGCCGCCTAGAGCGCCCGGCCGCTACTACTCCCGAATCCCACACTGTCCTCCACAAAATACTGGCAGCGCCCTCAGCCCTGACATGTCAAGCAGCGCCCCTCCCCCCCAGCGCGGCGCAAGTTCTCCGCTCCTAGTGAGTCTGGGTGACATTAGTGTGTATGTGTCAAAGGATAGGTCCCGTCCCGGCTGCAATAAACCACCCCCCCTCCCCCAGCCTGGGCACCCACCGCTGTTTTATGTGATAATACAGTACTGAGTGTGTGTCATCATCTCATCTCCTGTGTCCGTCTGTGTCCAGCAATGGTCCTAAAGAGCCGACTCACATGAGGCAGCAGCAGCCCCTCCCTTCTCAGCTCTCTGTCCACACTGACTGACTGTGTGTGACAGGAGCCAGAGGTGTACCGCAGCACAGTGCCCCCTGGCACCCCCCCTCTCCTGAGTCCTTGCACAGTGTGTGGAGGATGCCGCCGCGATGCATCATGGGATACTGGCGGCTCCCTCCCCCCCAGAGCTTGATTTGCATTGATTGGCACTGATGGGCGTTGGCAAGGCTGCATTTGATGGGTGCTGGGGAGGCTGTATTGATGGGTGCTGGTGAGGCTGTATTTTAGGGGCGGGCGGTGGTGAGGCTGCATTTGATGGACGCGGTGAGGCTGCATTTGATGGGTGCTGGTGAGGCTGCATTTGATAGGCGTTAGCGACGCTGTATTTGATGGGTGCTGGTGAGGCTGCATTTGATGGGCACTGGTGAGGCTGCATTTGATGGGCGCTGGCGACACTGTATTTGATGGACGCTGATGACACTGTATTTGATGGGCGCTGGTGAGGCTGCATTTGATGGGCGCTGGTGAGGCTGCATTTGATGGGCGCTAGCGACACTGTATTTGATGGGCGCTGGCGACACTGTATTTGATGGGCGCTGGCGACACTGTATTTGATGGGCGCTGGCGACACTGTATTTGATGGGCGCTGATGACACTGTATTTGGTGGGCGCTGATGACACTGTATTTGATGGGCGCTGATGACACTGTATTTAATATGCGCTGGTGACACTGTATTTGATGGGCGCTGATGACACTGTATTTAATATGCGCTGATGACACTGTATTTGATGGGCGCTGGTTACACTGTATTTCATGGGCGCTGATGACACTGTATTTGATGGGCGCTGATGACACTGTATTTAATATGCGCTGGTGACACTGTATTTGATGGGCGCTGATGACACTGTATTTAATATGCGCTGATGACACTGTATTTGATGGGCGCTGGTTACACTGTATTTCATGGGCGCTGATGACACTGTATTTGATGGGCGCTGGCGACACTGTATTTGATGGGCGCTAGTGAGGCTGTATTTGATGGGCGCTGGTGAGGCTGCATTTGATGGGCTCTTCATTAGAAAGGTGGGGTATACATGGGCAGGGTAAAGGGGGTGGGGTCAGGGGTAGAGCCAAGGGGGGGGGGCAAAATTAGGTTTCGCCTAGGGTGTCAAAAACAAACCCATAGATAGTATCCCGTTAAAGAGATCATCAAGGCTAAGGCTCCATGCACACTGAAGCTGATAAAAGCTATAAAAAACGCCAGTAGCTTTGCAGGGAGCCATGCAAGGTTTTTTAGCGTTTTTGCAATAGCTTTAATTAGCATTTTTCAGTGCAGCTTTTATCAGCTTTTTTTTTTTTTATGGATAAAAAAAACGCTAAGAATGCTGGCGCCTGCGTTTTTGGGCGTTTTTTCTGCGTTTTGCGTTCCCCGGCAAAAAACGGCACTTTGAATGCAAATTTCGGGCGTTCAGAAAAAAGCCAATAAACTCCAACGGCTCATTAACACTGAAAAATGCCCAGGTGTGCATGGGCACATAGACTAACAAAGAGTTCAGTTTATGGGCTTTAAAACAATAAAGCCAAAACGCCAATAAACTGCAGTTTATCAGCTTCATTGTGCTTGGAGCCTAAATGAAAAAAAAAAAACGACTTCCAGTAGTGATGTTTATGGTGCAATATGTTTTATCTGCTCATGGCTTACAGGCTGAACTTTAATCAATTTATTGAATTGTAGAAAACTGTAGCTTGGGCAAAGGGGTTGTTTTCCTTTGAAGCTGAACTCTAGCCTTCTCTTTATTCTTGTACAGTTCATGCTCTTCTCCTGTATTGAAATAGCTTACTTTAATTTTACTGCACACTGCAAGCTTCTCACAGTTTGCATTAGAAGCTGTAGCAAATGAGATTTATCCCAACTTATTTCCTGGCTGGAGGATGTCCAGCATCCTAACCTTGTCACATAATACTGTACGTTGTGCGGCCTTTTGGCTGTTTTTATCAGTGTCCAGTAGGGGTGCTCCACTGTCCTTCTACCCTTATGGTTGGGATGGTGGGCTGTCTAGCATATCTGCTGGTAATATGGGGGTCCTGAGAGATCCCCTCCTTGGGAACAGAAACCAAATCGCCCATCAGGTTTTGACAAAGTTCAATGTCAGTGTGAAACGCGTCACCTCTAACCCTGCCTGTGTCCTGGTCATGGTGGAAGCCCATTATATGTTCAATAAATCTGTTGGATCTGCGAAGGTATGCAGCCAATTTCTTCTCTTTTGATTTAATGCTCACGGACGTGAGCCGGGGGGTTGCACCCAGACCTTTCAGTCTTGTGGATTATCTCACTTCCCTGGAGCAGCGGCTTGTCTTTTGTTTCCAGCCCACCAGGTAAAGTGGGTTCAGGAGAAATTCCCTGGTGTTGTGTATTCTGAGTGTCCCAGTACCTCCTAATATGTGCTGAGCTGAAGGCTGGAAAGGCCCACAGTCAAGTTCTCCCTGGGAATGGTGTCCTGGGGGTGCCACAATAGCATTATCGCTTTGGAACCCCACTGTGTGAAACTGCTCTTGGTTATGACACCTCTGATTTTTACTTCACATGTCATGGGCTAGGTCTTTTGGCAGAGACATGGGCATTTTTTGTTACCAGACCACAAGGGCTAGCCAATGTGCTTGCACATGCACTGGCATTTTTTTATTTATTATTTATTTTCTCTACATGTGTGTCACCCAGTGGTAGTGCATCTTTAAGGCCGCGTACACACGGAGGGACATGTCCGATGGAAACGGTCCGCGGACCGTTTTCATCGGACATGTCTCCTCTGGATTTTTGTCACCGCACCAGGAAGTAAAAAACTTCCACGCATGCGTCGTATCCATACGACGCTTGTGCGGGCAGATATGTCCGCCGGTTAGTGTACTAACCAGCGGACATATCCGACGGACATGTCGCCGGTGGACAAATTTTAAAGCATGCTTTAAAATTTGTTCGCCGGTCAGACATGTCCGCTAGCCCATACACACGATCGGATTTGTCTGCTGAACTGGTCCTTCGGACCAGTTTCAGCGGACAAATTCGATCGTGTGTACGCGGCCTAAAGGGTGCACAGGCAGCGCTCCCTCTCTCCTGCCACCTGTCTATCACCATAGATAGATTGCATTTATAGGTACAGTGGCTGCATTTGATAGGCACCGTGGCTGCATTTGATGGGCACAGTGGCAGTGTTTTTTGGCAAAGTGGCAGTGTTTTTTGGCACAGTGGCAATGTTTTTTTGGCACAGTGGCTGCATTTGATGGGCACAGTGGCAGGGTTTTTTGGCACAGTGGCAGGGTTTTTTGGCACAGTGGCAGCATTTGATAGGCACAGTGGCAGCATTTGATGGGCACAGTGGCAGCATTTGATGGCACTGTTTCATGGCACTGTGGCATCATTTGATGGGCACAGTGGCGGTGTTTGGCACAATGGCAGCATTTGGTGGCACAGTTGCAGCGTTTGATGGGCACAGTGGCAGCTATTGATGGGCACAGTGGCAGCGTTTGATGGGCACAGTGGCAGTGTTTGATGGGCACAGTGGCAGCGTTTGATGGTTTTGGTTGATTATTTTTTCTGTTTGTTTGCGCCAGCTGTACCAGCCACCACTGCGTGGAACTAGTATTTTCAGAAGAAGGTCAAAAATGGCAACCAACCTATTACAGTATAGGATTCCCGCTAGATTTTAAAGCTTACAGTTATTAATATAGTTGGTACTTTGATTCCGAGTAAGAGAAATCTAAAGCCCAATCTACAAGGCTGCAATACTATCTATAATGAATACACAGCGCTTTTCTTGTGTCTGCTTTTCTGCACATAACTATATATTATGTAGTTCTGCCTTCAGAGGAGATCCCCTTTGAGCGCTGACCTAAATGACTTTACTGGGTACTAATACGTTACAGATAATGAGGAAGACACATGGCCGGCTCACTATATTTCTTCGCTGCAAGGTAGTTTTTAAATGATATATCATGTGATGGTGGGAACAGTCAATAGAGTTTCATTAGTCCTTGGTTTAATATATACTGCAGTACTGAACGTCCTGTTCACTGATGAGCCACAGTCTACAAGGTGAGTAAGGTAAACCGTGAAAGAGAACTACTGGAGTTGTAGACTCGGTAAGATTGGAAAAACCTTAATGCCACGAAAAGATGACACTGGACAAAAAAACTAAAAATGTACGCTCAAGTCAAGTCACAGAAATAGATATATGTGGTTAGGTGCTAACAAACTCCAATTTTCTGTTACAGCCGGTTTGCAGGTATCTAAGTGAAAAAGTTAGGTTGGCCATACACCGAAGGCAGTGGCGGTGTGTCTATAGAGGGCGCTGGAGCGCCGCCCCCTCTGGCACCGCCACAGATTTACAATAACATAGATTCATGTATTGCATGAATCTATGTTATTGCAGCCGGCCGCTGGTCTATTCAGATGGCTGGACCTTGAGCGCCAGCCACCTGAATAACGGCAGCTGGTTGGCTGTGCAGAAGTACCTATCAGAGCCAGCGGCTCTGATAGGCTTTCCGATTACAGCCCTCAGCCTTCCGGATGCTTATCCAGGGGACATACGTGGGGTGCGTTCCTTGGATAAGACTGACAGGCATCTCAGCCAATCAGGTTCACCGGTTCTGGTTATCGGTAACCTGGTTGGTTGAAGCGTCATCTAGGGCGGGAGAAGACATCTAGGGATGTGGAAGGACTAGAAGGATGTCCGACTTCCAGAAAGTTAAGTGCGGGCAGGGGGGGAGGCGCTTTTTACAGGGCACAGTGGTGACAATGGGCACAGAGGAGACAATTAAAGGGCATAGTAACATCAATGGGCACAGTGGCGACAATTGATGGCACAGTGGCTGCATTTGATTGCATGGCACAGTGGTGCGAATTGATGGCACAGTGGCTGCGTTTGATGGCATGGCACAGTGGCTGCATTTGATGGGCACAGTGAGGCTGCAATTTGTTTATTTTTATTTTTTCGTTTGCGCCCCCTCAAAAATGTTGAGAACCAGCCGCCACTGACCGAGGGCTAAGCAATATAAATCTTATACAGGAGAGATAACCAGGATTGATATTAGAGAGGATTTGTAAAAAAAAAAAAAACAATTAGTGCTAGGAAGTGGATTTTGGGGGGAGGATTTGTGCTGTGGGTTGCTTGATTAGTGCCAGGGGGGGGGCTTTGGGGGATGAGGAATAATGCTGGGGGAAATATGGGGGGGCATTTGTGATAGGGAGGTGGAATTTGGGTGGGATGGATGGAAAGACGAAAAGGTTGCAGATGGATAGCAAGGCTGCAGATGGACACTGATAAGGCTGCATTGATTGGCATTTAAAGTGTATTCTTTTTCCTTAAACTTCTCTCTTAAAGGTTTTTCCCTTAACCGCTTCAGCCTCTGACCACTTTGCTGGCCAAAGATCCTGTGGGATGGGTCTTCCAGGCCACTCTCACCAACCATTAGCAGTAGTCCCGATAATACCTCTAGTTGCTCTTTGGTGCCCGCATTCTCCACCATGTGTAAGGGGTTAGCTCGGTAGCGGGTGTGTGTGACCCCCTGGGTGGGTTCACTACACACTGAACTATACAGAGAGGCAGCCGAGGACAGTTGAAAACAAAGGATATGGTTTATTCTTTCATATTGCTGGGAACAGGTGCAAGCATCCAAACAGCATAAACAAAACAAAACATAAAATAAACCCTGGCCACTTGGGGCGTCTACATTCACAACACAGGAACCTACCTATGGAGTCTGGCACAACCTACTGCTGGGCAGACACTGCTGGTCATACAGCAAAAAAACAATAGTCTTTTTGATTTTTTATCACACATAAAAAACACCACCACCTCACCTCTTCAAAAGTCTTTCTCAGCTCACTGCTCTCCTTAACTCAAATAGCCTCAGGATTCAGCAATCAGTAGTAATCTTCGGGATAACTTATAGAGGCCGTAATTGCCTCATTCTAAACAGCTGGAGCTAGCCAAAGTCCTTAAACCTTTCTGGCTGCCTCTGTACCTGACACCTGATAGTAATTGGTGAATTGTCTAAACAAGGCAGAAATGTATCTCCCTTCTGTGACAACACCCACAGATTTACCTGACTTCCTGTCACAATACATTATATATATATATATATATATATATATATATATATATATATATATATGAATAAATTCCACAGTTTAGGCCGATACATATTCTTCTACATATTTTTGGTAAAAAAAAAAAAAAAAGCAATAATCGTTTATTGATCGGTTTGCGCAAAAGTTATAGCGTCTACAAAATAGGGGATAGTTTTATGGCATTTTTATTAATATTTTTTTTTGTTTACTAGTAGTGGTGGCGATCAGCGATTTTTATCGTGACTGCGACATTATGGCGGACACAGCTGACGATTTTTACACTATTTTGGGACCATTGGCATTTTTACAGCGATCAGTGCTATAAAAATGCACTGATTTCTGTAAAAAAATGACACTGACAGTGAAGGGGTTAACCTGTAGGGGGGCACTGAAGGGGTTAAGTGTGACCTAGGGGGCGTGGCTTGTTGCTGTTCCCGATGGGAACAGACGATCAGTGACAGTGTCAGGGGAAGGATGGGGAGATGTTTTGTTTACACAGATGCCTTGTACACACAACCAGTTTTCTCGTCGGAAAAACTGCCATGACAGCTTTTGGCCGGGAAAACTGGCCGTGTGTATGCTCTATGACAGTTTTCCTGACAGGTAAACCGCCGAATCCTGGCAAAAAAAAAGAAAAAAAATTCTCCACTTTTGCCCTCGATTGAACGCGGTCTCTCTTCCAAAAGTTCCTAATTAAAAAAAAAAAATTACCTACAAAAAAAATAGTCCCCTTTAAGAACCCAGAAAGCCGGGGTCGTGAGCGCGTCGCTGCCGGCGTGCTCGCGACCCTCCGAAGCCCTCGCGTGACTGCGCCCGCAGGACCCGATCACCACCGGTGTCCTGCGATCGAGTCACAAGATCTGAAGAACGGGGAGAGGTGAATGTAAACAAACTTTCCCTGTTCTTCTCTGTGGCTTGTCACTGATCGTCTGTTCCCTGTCATAGGGAACGACGATCAGTGACGTCACACTTAACCCCTTTAGCGCCCTCTAGTGGTTAACCCCTTCACTTTTTATAGCACTTTTCGCTGTGAAAATGACAATATGGTCCCAAAAATGTGTCAAAAGTGTCCGCCGTAATGTTGCAGTCACGAAAATATAAAATAAATAGCTGATCGCCGCCATTACTAGTAAAAAAAAAAAAAATGCCATAAAAATATCCCCTATTTTGTAAACGCTATAACTTGTGCAAACCAATCGATAAACACTTATTGCGATTTTTTTTTTTAACAAAGATATGTAGAAGAATAAGTATCGGCCTAAACTGAGGGGAAAAAAAAACGTTTTTTTATATTTTTGGGGGATATTTATTATAGCAAAAAGTAAAACAAAAATATTGAATTTTTTTAAAATTGTCGCTCTATTTTTGTTTATAGCGCAAACAATAAAAACCGCAGAGGTGATCAAATACCACCAAAAGAAAGCTCTATTTGTGGGAGAGAAAAAATTTTCGTTTGGGAACCACGTCACACAACCGTGCAATTGTCAGTTAAAGCGACTCAGTGCCGAATCGCAAAAAGGGGTCTGGTCCTTTACCTGCATAATGGTCTGGGTCTTAAGTGGTTAAAATAATTTTGTTTGCTGCACTTACTGGAATCATATCTTTCTAATGTACCTATGTATAATTGGTTTATCATTATCAATTTTTGAGTGTTAACCATTTGTTATGTTTTGATAATGTATTGTACATTTCCTCACTAGTGATAGGTTATCACGGTATATGTTTATTATTGAGCGTTCCCTTCACCTTATATTTCAGGTCCTTAAAGTGGATGTAAACCCCAAAATGTTTTTATTTATTTTTTATGTCACAATGTAGAGTATACGATTTTCTATCATCTGTGCCCAGTCCTGCCACACAGAGTTAATCCAGCAATCCTCTTTTAATGATCAGTGCAAATTAACAGAATTCCAGATAAAAACTTGCCAAATTATAATGTCTGTTTCTCTGTTTTTGCTTTCAGTGACAGGTTATTTACAAATCTAGCTTGAAAATGTTTATCATATGTTATGTTTTGTTTATCATAACATGAGGTGATCCAAAGTTCATTGTATATTACCAGGATGTGTTATGTCACTTTTTATACCTCATGTTATGATAAACATAACATAACATATGATAAACATGTCCAAGCTAGATGTGTAAATAACCTCTCACTCAAAGTAAGAAGAGAGAAAACTGACTTTTTATTTAGGCAAGTTTTTATCTGGAAGGCTGTTCATTTTCACTGATCATTAAAAGAGGATTACTCAGATCTGGATTAACTATGTGTGACAAGACTGGGCACAGATGATAGGAAATCTTATACTCTACATTGTGACATAAAAAAAAAACATTTTTGGGGGTTTACATCCACTTTAACCTGAATAATGGTCCGCAGCCATGCCATTCTGTTGACGTAAAAGTGCGTGCGGAGGTCGGGAATCAGTTAAGGGGGTGTGGTAGGGGGCGTGTCCTATGCCTACATACTTATGCTAATAGGTGTCCCTCATTCCCATCTCAAAAAGTTGGGTGTTATGTATATAGAAGAGAAAGATGGTCCATTCATCTGCTCTGTAAAGAGGAAAAAATAAAATATAATGGTTACCTTGCTCCATGACACATAAAAGTTAAAATTCAGCTGCCTGAAAAGCTTCGTTCACCGGGGGATCATCTTAAAGCACATAACAAGATCAGAATAAAAGACATGGTCAACTGCACATCCTTAAATTGAACCCTAAGAGGCACATGGTCCGTGCCTACTGATAATGAGAATCTACAGCTTACACTTTATGTTTTGGAATATTGAAGTTTGCTAAGGAACACGGTGACTGCCTGCGGATATTCTGCATTTTCACAGTAGGAATGCAAAACGAGGGACTGTCACAGAAGAACACCGCTGAACACTAACTACATATCAACTTATTATTTATTATTGAAAATTGGAAGGAACAACGCGCGCGCGGGCTCACGCAGGCAAGACATGTCTGACTAGAGCTCCGCTCCTGGAAGGAAGAAAGCCGCAGATATTTTCAGTTATATCGATCTCCCGTCGAAACCAACAACGGGTACTTTTCGCTAAGAGGTGAGAGAGGAAGGGTGCGCGAAAAAATGGTGCTGGGAGGCACAAGGAACAAAACTAAATCGAATTTCAGCAGCGGCTCCCAGCGGATCAAAGGCGCTGCAAAAGAGGCGCCAGTCACCTCAGAGAAGCTCCCCTCAGGGAAAACTCAGAAGCGCACAGTGAAACCTGCCTCACACATGGCTACAGCGGCGAACTATGCTTCAGACAATGAAGAAGAGGACACAAATGACTCTCCACAAACCCCCACTAGCAAGAAGGAAGTCCCCTCAGACTTACTGAGGCAATTTGAAAAAATGCTCCAAAAAGCCCTGAAACACACATCTGACCAAATAACTGCAAACCTCACCAAAGAAATCAGAGAATTGGGGAGCCGGACTGAGGTCCTTGAGGAGAAGGTAGATGAAATAGAAACCCACACCCACGAATGTCTGACTGAATTGGAAGCACTTAAAGAAGAGAACCAGACCCTACAAAGCAGGCTAGAAGATTTTGAGAACCGGGCCAGGAGGTCCAATTTGAGGTTCAGGGGCATACCGGAATCAATTCTGGACTTACAAGCAACCATTTTGGCACTGTGTCAAGAACTTCTGCCGGGTATACCTGTGGAGAGATTAGAGATGGACAGAGTGCACAGGGCACTCTCCCCAAAAAAGCTGAAGGTCCCCCCAGAGACATTATAGCCAAGTTTCATTTTTTCAGAACCAAAGAGCAGATCCTGGAGGCAGCAAGGGAGAAAGGCACCCTTTCCTTCCAAAGCCACAGCTATCAAATATTCGCTGACATTTCACAGCTAACCATCGCCAAAAGGAGAGCCATGAAACCCCTTCTAACAGAGCTGCAACAACGCAACATCAGGTACCAATGGGGGTTCCCCTTCTCTCTGCGCTTCACGATCCACGGCACCAAAATAACCTGCAGAACACCTGACCAATTGCACCAGGCTCTTCTGGACTTCAAGCTAATTGACAACCCTGCATCTACTTCATCCACCCGCAGAAGAACAGCATCAGCATCTTCACGCAACAACTCCCCACATCAGGGTCAGAATAATGGCTCACACCAGTCAAACAAACGGGGTAGATTTGTCCCGCAGCCTCAAGAACAAGAAGATTCCATGGACTGAATCCCCAAGCAACAACTATTCTGCCCTCACCCCATAGGCCAAAAGCGTGCTAGCTGGACTATGTTCTCTTTACCACACCTTTCTGGAAATCTCCCTTTCCCCCTTCCCTCCTGGACATAGCATCAGGTGGAAATGGTCATACTGGCACCTCACACACCACACACCACTTTATGCCCCCCACAATACAACAGGGCCTCCCTCTCCCAACCCCACAATTGAACTGTTCACCCACTAAGCCCTGACTCAGGAAAATGCAGGTGCCCTCACCCCTATCACAGGTCCCATCCCTCAACACCCATCCCTTAACACCTGCACCCCTTCCTCAACAAATTCTCTACACACGAATCAGGCTATCTACATCCCAGCCAGCATAGGCCCTGACCCCAAGTACCTTTTTTGACACATAGTCTGCTCTGCCAATCACTCATGGGGCTACTCAGGGAGTCCCCAACCCCCTATCCCCAAACATGATCGCTAGCCCTCCCTCTCTGGCCCCCACCACCCCTAAGCGCCCTAAAATGTCAACATACCTAACCTAAGTCTTATTATGCGATCAAATGGGAGCTTGTGCACCCCCAGAGGTGCGATTTTTCACATTTTAGTAAGCGGCTTTCTGATTCTGGGCGAACACGCGTCCCACTAGGCCCACCTCCGGCCCCCAGGCTATTATCTGGGGACTTGACGAAGGCCCCTTTTCCCTGGGCGGGGGACCTTCTCCCCCACCTCGGGCAAACATTGTTCACTTTTTCTGTATTCT